>MU225648.1:81552-203013 GCA_018584345.1 Thuja plicata | reverse complement strand
CAATACTTGTTTCTTGAGTTCTTCATTCATCTTAATCATTTAGTTTGCATTCATAGATCAAAGTGGGATTAGTATATTGTGTTGGGAGAGCACACCCACACACCTCTCTAAGAGCAAATCAACAAGGTCTTGGGTGCCCTTGTTCAGCTCATCGGAGGTCATGATGGGATCCTTTGTTTTAGAGTATGTTTAGACATGTTAAGTATTCTTATTTGATGTATTTGTCTAACATTTTCATGTCTAAGCGTGCTCCCAATAGGTTAGATTCTAGCATGTACATTTTGGCACGCCTAGTGGGACTCACGTCTCTTCTTTTCTAACATTTTTTGCATATTTTTTGTGGTTCAAAAAAATTTCACGCAGACCCACCTCTACTCTAGAGTTGCTGTCTCCATAGATTACCGTCCCCACTCCTCGGTCATCTATGCCAATATTTCACTGTCTCTGCCTGTTCAAAAAATAGACTTATAACACTGCGGTTTTAAACTATTTTTTTTATCAACTTTTTAGCATTTTAAACTCTCGGGTTTTTGATAGTAACACAGTTTTTAGGAGTTAAATGCTGTCTGGTTTGGTAAAAATATTATTTTTAATTTTGGTTAAGTCTGTTCTTTTTAACAGAATCTGACTGTGTGTTTTTTATCGTCTGTGCAGGTATATCACCGTTTCTGCAGATTATCGTCTGCTCAGATCACTGTCTGAGACACTTCACCATCTACGCATTTTTCTGCAACATTTAATATCTAAAATTTCAAACTACTAATGAATTTCATGCAGGTCTCCTAATGATTCTTAACAGATTATTAAAATGAACTTGTATGATTAATCATTTATCTTTGAATGTATGCTATTTAAAATGAAAACTCACTCAATCTTGAATGTTTAAGGAATGAATCTCACCAATCTTGAATGACATAAGGTAAATGAACACACATTTCCAAGCTTTCTTTTTTCTGTGTGAGAAATAAATTGAACATGAATGATTAACCATACTATTGTGTCTTTTTCTTAGATAGAAAAATACATAGTTGCTTTTAAAAGGTTCAATTTGGATTGAACATTTCTTGATGTGTTTGAAGAAGTGTTTCTCAACACTTCTTTCGAGCTATATGTCATTAGATTAAAACCCTTTAACATAAGTGACGCTATGATTAAGTTATATTCATATCCTCTCTCCTCGCCTTCGCAGATCTTGGGTGAAGAGAAAACTTAGCTTAATCAAACTTCTAGAGAGGCTTGTCTAGAGGGTGCATTTCCCCTTTAGAGGATGACCTCAAACCGGTAATCCCTTCGAACGGTATAAAAATAAAGTGTGACCTAAAGGTCCTCTTTATCCCTTCAAGCTCAGGTGGGTCATGTTCAATAGTAGTCCATACTAAGTGAATATCCTCAGCATATTGGCATGGTTGAACTAGAGACTTAAGTGTCTCACACCATACAAACTGATTGTGGGGACGCTACGAAACCTTGCTAGCAACTATAAATTAGTAGTCTACCTGATTCACCTCCAAATGATGACTTATTATAGTGCAAGGGGAGGGAATATTCTCCCCCCAAGATTCCCATCATACGTGTCCAAGGGTATTGTGTTGCGAAAGAGATCTTTGTAGCACGACAACAATACCTGGCAAAAGGAAAAAACACGGGTGCCCTTCTAGGGTTGACATTGCTATGTGAGCTGAAGGACTACCAAAAAATGGGCCTATAATATTTCATGTGAAGCCAAATAACTAAGGTATCTACTATTTGAATTGTCTTTGTTGTGCTAGACCCAGTAAAAACATAAGTGGCTTGAAAGAGTCACTTGAACATACACAAACGAGATCCTACAATTTTAAATCAAGGTTTCATAATGTCACATTTGCTAGTATCCCTCAAGTTTGCTTTGTCCCTTGTTGGATTATTTTGAGATGTGTGTCTATTATTTTCTAGTTTGCATGTGCTAAAATGCATTCTTTTCATTGAACAAATTTGCCCAAAATCAGACTAAAGGTCAAAAATCTTCCCAGAATTTCAACACACTACCTTAGCCACAGTCAGTCATCTCCGCTTTGGATCCGCTGTCTGCACAGATCACTGTCTGCAAAGATCATCAGCTACGTCTGAGACTGCCGTCTCTTCTTTAAAACAGTGAGCTTCCAAATTTGTTGAGATATTCAAAATTTGGCCTTGTGCAGGACCCTGGAATCATTTGTCCTAGATCATTAATTCATTCAGCCAAAATCAGATTTTCCACAACATGACCAATTTCAAGAAACATAAGAAGGTTAATCTTCTAACACCTCCAGTCTATAGAGAGAAATAGGAAACCACCCGTAAATCCAAGGAATACCAACATATTGCAACATCTATCAAGCAAGAGATTGAACATCGTGAGAAAATTGACAAAATCCTCTACAATAACAAAGTTTGAAATTTCATGGCCAAGTTTTCCATTAATAGTGCTTTTGTTTCCATTGAACAATATGATTAGATAACATCTTGCTTCTGGATCATTCTTCCATTCTTCTATCATCATTCTTCCTTCTCTTGGAATATTAGATCAAACCATCAAATCAAATCAATCATTTAGGTTGAAAGACCTTAATCAAAGTATTACAAACCTTCATCCTCAAAAAAAGACAACATTGCTTGTAGACCATCAGTTTATCTCAATTAATTTAAATCCCTTAGTGATGTCCCATTTTTCTTGAGATCACAAGTCTATCTTCAAGTAGAACAGGTGTTACTTTAAATCCTTTTGTGTTTGTATCATCATAAGGTTTTGGCATGCTTAGGTTTTGTTCCAAAAACCTTTAAATCAATTATCAATCAATCAAATCAATCAATCCCTAAGCAATCAATCAATCAAATCCAATCAATCCCTAATCAATCAATCAATCAAATCCAATCAAATCCAATCAAATTCAAGATCAAAGATCTTTGCTCCATTTCATTTCTTACATCGCCTTGTCTTCCATTCTTCTAAATCCACCATTGTATGGTTATCACTCGATCCAAAGCTAGAAACATGAGGCGAACAACATTCAACACTATTACCCATGAGGAGAATCCATTTGCCACTCAATACTTTCAAGGAACTAGGGTACAAGCTGAAGAAGTGCCCGAAGAAACTGAATTAGTGGACCAAGAAGAAAGACCCACCCAAGTGAATGACTTCCTTAGAGACCCATACAACTTAGAAATGGTTGAGAAGGCCATTATTCATAACAGTGCTAAAATATTCTTGAATCTTATTCATAATGGTGTCATGGTTCCTGTTGACTTCGATGAAACACTCCTTACCCAAAGTGTCACCAAAGCTGTTGCTGCCACTACTGCAGCCATGGCTTCTACTTTAAATGTTACATCATCACATGACACCGGTAAAGGACCTGTTAGCAAACCTCCCACATCAGTACCTATATCAGCACCTGTGTCAACAACTGCATCAATACCTCAATTGATACCTGAAAAAATTCAATATATCATAAGCACTTTGACAAACAATACTACACATAATAGCACTCAAACAACGATGACTCAAGGAGAAAGCGCTAATTTCAACAACATAGGGAAGGTTTCTATGCCCTTATACACATCATCCTTATTTCAAACAACAAGGATGAAGACATCTGCAACTGACACATCTCAAGCCTATCAGTATATACCTCTTCCTACTGTTGGTATGACCTTCATGGGCTTTTCAGCTGCACAATTTGGCAGAGGTGGAGTTATGTACCCCCGTTTCTCACACAAAATACTCCAGACTTTACCCAACAATTCAATGAGCTTAAAAACATTGTACAAGGCTTACAGAATGGGGGCAAGGAGTTTTCTTTTGAAGAGATTTGTCCCTATCCGTTTGACAAGTCTATCACAATGCAACCATTCTCGCCAAACTTTGAGATGCCTAAATTTGAGAAATATAAAGGTGAAACATGTCCTCTACAACATCTCAAAGAGTTTTACATTGCATGTGAAGAGGTCGCCTATAATGAGAATTACTTAAAAAGACTCTTCACTAGGAGTCTTGGAGGCACAACTTTGGAATGGTTCATGGCCCTTCCTTATGGGTCAATCTCTACTTTCTCTGATCTTGCAGAGAAGTTTGTTGGACAATATTCATATAACATTGAGCATCAATCAACCCTCAGTGATTTGTGCAATACTAAACAAAAGAATAGAGAAACCTTTGCTAGTTTCTTACAACGATGGAGACATATTGCAAATCGCATGCCACGGAAAATACCTGATAATCACTTAAATGACATCTTCACAAAGAATTTAATCTCTGAGATTTCTTTCCAAATGAAAATAGCTTCACATGACACCTTTGAATCCCTTGTTAAGAAGGGAAAAGACATTGAAGATGGCCTTTTGCAAAGAGGTAGCATCAAACATTATACACCTTCCAATAATGATAAACCAAAATTTTGGAGTAAAAACAAAGGAGTTGTCAATGATGGAGTGACTGATGCCAAGCATATCCAAAATGTCCAAGCATCCAACAATAATAATAAAAACAATCACAATAACAATCATAATCAAAATCAGAATCGTAACAATCAAAATCAAAATCAGAGTCAGAACAATCAGAATCAGAACAATAATGAGAATCAGAACAATAATCAACAACCGCACAATCAATCATTCTTGTTTCATCACAACAACTACAAAAATAACAACAACAACAATAATAATGACAATCGACAATGGTGACAATTCACAGCTTTGGCAGAACCTCTCGATGTGATCTTCAAACAACTGGCAGATCAAGGAATGATAGTCTACCCAAATACTCGACCTTTTGACGAGAATAAACCTAAACCTGTTTTCTATAGATATAATGAGTATTGTGATTATCATCGCATCAAGGGGCATGATACCAAGAAATGCATGAATCTTAGACACTTTGTGCAAGATCTCATTGAGGATGGGAAAATTGAAGTTGAAGGTCAGAATGCATCCTCATCTAATGCAAAACTCAAAGTCTAAAATCAGCCCTTCCCACCTCATAATCAAATGCATCCAATGTGATCCCATATGACTATTCTACCAATACTATTACAGGCCATGATCAAATGTGTGGGAGTTTAAGTGAAAATGATATCCTTGGGTTTGACTCTCTTTGTGGCTGCATTGAATAATCTGACAGACATGTTAATACCATAATCCTCAAAGCTACTAATTGTAATGCTACTACACATAGAGCTAGAGTCACTGTCCAAGCTGCTGATAATCCTTCTACATTTGCAAATCCACCAACTATACCATCTACTGCTACTCGACTTGCTTCACACTTTGACTTATTGGCCCAGTTACAAAATACGCCTGCATAGATATCTATTCTAGAGCTCTTGACAACTTTGCCAATTCACAAAGAAATCCTTGATAACACTCTAAATGAATCCCATGTCCCTAAGAACATCAATGCTGCACAATTCAAAGCTATGATAGGGAACCTAGCCACACAAGAACATCTATTCTTCACTGATAAGGACTTTGGTGGTCCTGATCCTCATCATAATAAGTCCCTCCATATAGAATGCAAAATCCACTCCACAAGAGTAAAACGAGTCCTCATAGATGGTGGGTCTGGCTTAAATTTGTGGACATTTAAAATGATTCATAATATCGGTCTCTTTGAGGACCTCATTGATGTAGAAAAATGAATCACAATAAAAGCCTATGATGATCGTGAATGAGAAAGCAAGGGTTTGATCACACTACCCTTACAAGTGGGCCCGGCCCTGATTGAAACTATTTGCCATGTACTGGATCTAGATCTACCTTATAACATCTTGCTGGGACATCCATGGATACATGCTATCAAAGGTGTACCATCTACTTATCATCAATGTCTAAAGTTCCCACATCATAGTAGAGAAATCACAATTCCTGGAGATCTTGAGCCCTTTCAATACTGCAAGAGATTGGAAGGCAAACAAGCTAACTACTGTCCATTGAATGAGTTTGGCCGACACTTTAATCAAGAAACCCCTATTTCAAACACTCCATTATTTCTAGAAAAGACATCAGAAACACTAGCTGAGCAATCCAAGGGAAAGGAAAAAGTTACTGAAGACAAGGCTATTGAAGACAAACCCTCCTCATCTGAAGCAAAGGCCACATTTATGGATCAAGGCATGGGAGAGTATAAATTTGAAAGTGCTTTATGTATTGGGCAACTCCCTTTGTCTCCAAAGTCTTATGGAAGACCATCACCATTACCCCTCTCCAAAGATAAAATGCTTAAGCATTGAAAATCAACTATTTTTGAACATTGGGGGTCCCTATCAGATGAACACATGGAATATAGTGTCCTTGATTGGCTCTATAATGATGAAGAATAATGACCTGTAATTTTCCCCAAACGAAAATATCCTAAGGTTACTCCCATTGTCAAAAGCATGGGATATCATGGTACTGGCCTTGGAGCTAATGAAATAGGCAAGAAGAAGATCATAACAACCAATGGCTATCCTAAAGGACATAGATTGGGTTCTATATAGACCAAGAATAACTTCACTAAGGATTATTGTCTAGCTGCCTCAGAGTCAGACACTGAGGAAGAGTTCTTCAAAATTCCTTTCCACTATATTGAAGATGACCTAAATGAAAATCACCATGTCTTCACTATCACCCAAGCCAACCTTTCATCCCCTCATCTACCCCTCACAAACCCCAAATTAATTGACTGGGATCGGCATGACTCACCACCAGCTTTGGACGCTTGTGATTCAGATGAGGCAGTTTTAGCCCTCTTTGGACTTAAGAATATCCAAGAATATGAACATCAGATCCACTACAATGAACAAGCCTACTTTGGTAGCCAAGTCAACTCTCTCTATCACAAAAATGAAAAAGAAAAAAAAAAAAAAAATGAAAATACATCCTCTAGTGAAAACCTCTCACAGGCAGCTTTGGATGAAGAAAAAGATAAAATAAAGGATGCTTCCTCTAGTGAAAAACTTTCTAAGGCACTAAAGGAGGGAGAGGATAAATTTATGTTTATATCTTTAGAACCAGAAGTGTCCTCTATGATCATTGAAGATACTATTCCAATCAACCTAGGCATAGAAGAAGATCCACACATCACCTACATTGCAGTTTCTCTCAGCGATCAAGAAAAGAAAGACATGACAACATTCTTGCATAAGCACAAAATCAAGTTTTCCTAGACTTACAAAGACATGCCCAGGTTCAATACAGATCTTTTCATGCATCATCTAGCCATAGATCCAAGTGTAAAACCTGTTAAGAAAAAACTTCGCAAGATGCATCTGCAGGTCTCATTGGTAGTCAAAGTAGAGCTTCAAAAGATGCTAGACAGTGAAGTAATTAGACCAATTGATTATCCTGAATGGATTCCTAATATTGTACTAGTAGGTAAACCTACTCAGGGCATTTGCATCTGCACTAATTTTAGAGACCTAAATCTTGCATGTCCCAAGGATGATTTTCCACTCCCAAATATTGACATTATAGTGGATTTGACAGCAGGACATGAAATGTTGTCACTTATGGATGGCTTCTCAGGTTACAATCAGATTAGGATAGCACCATAAGACTAGTACAAAACCACATTAACAATGCGTTGGGGCACCTTCTATTATCAAGTGATGCCTTTTGGCCTTAAAAATGCTAGAGCCACTTATCAACAAGCAATGACTACCATCTTTCATGACCTTTTGCATGTCATCATGGAAGATTATGTGGATAATCTTTTAGGAAAATACAAAACAAGGAAATCACATATTCCTATTCTTACTACCATCTTTGAGCAATTGAAGAAGTATAAGCTTAGGCTAAATCCTAAGAAGTGTGTCTTTGGAGTACAATCTGGTAAGCTGCTAGGATACATTGTGTCACGACGTAGAATAGAAGTGGATCCAAAGAAAGTGAAAGAAATCCTAGAGATGCCACCACCCAAAACATTGAATCAATTATGCAGCTTACAAGGAAAACTACAATCAATCAAAATATTCATGTCACAACTAGCAGATAAGGTGCATCCATTCTCCCATCTCCTGTGCAAGAATATCAAGTTCCAATGGGATTGCTTGTGTCAAAATGCATTTGAGAAACTAAAAGGCTATCTAGCTAATCCACCTATGTTGGTACCACTTGTTGCTGGTCATCCTCTGATTTTGTACATATATGCTACAGAGGTTGTGTTGGGAGCCCTCTTGGCACAACTGGATGATATCAACAAAGAGCGAGCAATTTACTATCTCAACAGGACTCTTATTGGCTATGAGTTGAATTATTCCCTAATTGAGAAGGCATGTTTGGCCATTATTTTCTATACGTAGAAACTATGACATTATAAGCCTAATCATAAGAATCATCTTGTTGCCAAAATTGATCCACTCAAATATCTCTTGGCACGCGCTGCTCTTACTGGTCATACAGCAAAATGGGTCATGATTCTTAGTGAGTTTGACATTGTTTATGTGGATAAAAATCTATCAAGGACAAGTAATTGTAGATCAGTTAGCTGAAGCACCTGTTGATGGTAAACATCCTATGATCACAAATTTTCCAGATGAATCAGTCCTTAATCTTGCCCCGAGTCCACCATGGAAGCTTTATTTTGATGGATCCTTCACTCAGAAAGGATCGGGGACAGGAATCTTGTTTGTTACACCAAAAGGGGATCTCATCCCTAAATCTTTCAAATTACATTTTCCTTGTACCAACAACATTATAGAATATGAAGCCCTTGTACTTGGACTTCGACAAGCCATACAATGGAAGATTCTCACTTTATTGGTGCTTAGTGATTCACAGTTGGTTATCAAACAAGTTATGGATGAATATCAAACGAAGGATGACAAGTTGCTTCCCTATCGTCATATAGTTGAAGATCTCAATATGCATTTCACTGCACTGATCTTCCAATAGATGCCTCGCATGAACAACAAAGTAGCAGATGCCATGGCAACAATTGGGTCCTTGATCACTATGCCAGAAGACAGCGCAGGTGTGAGTTTCTTGTTGAGAATCTTACGGTCCTTGCCTATGACAAACCAAATTCCAAAATGGTGTGTGAAATTGCTGATCCCAATTCCCCATGGTACCAAGAAGTATATTCCTACCTTCGCGATGGACATACCCCACTTACTTTAACCCCCAACCAGCATAAAACCTTCATTTTCTGCACTTCTCGATGCACAATCCTTGCTGATACCCTCTTCCAAAAGAATTTTGATGGAACTCTTTTAAGGTGTCTAAATTCTGATGAAGCACAAATGTCTTTGGAGGAGGTACATCAAGGAATCTACGGGGCTCACTCTAGTGGACTTACTTTGGCAAAGAAGTTTATACACACTGGATATTATAGGCCTACTATGGAGCAGGATACCTATAACTATGTGAAGAAGTGTGTGCTTTGTTAGCAGCATGACGATTTGATACACACTCCCTCCCAATCCCTCCAGCCCACCATCACCCCTTGGCCCTTTTCACGCTGGGGTCTCAACCTCGTTGGCCATATTTTCCCTAATTCTTCCAACGGCCATAAATACATCCTTTCTTCTACAGAGTACTTTACCAAGTGGGTTGAAGTTTTCCCTCTAACCTACACTACTGGAAAACAAATTTCAAAGTTTATTTTGAACTATCTTATCTGTCGCTATGGAATTCCTCAGGACATTATTACTAATAATAGAGGACCTTTCAAGAACAAAGATGTCATAGAGCTATGTAGGAAATTCAATATTACCCACCATACCTCTTCCAAGTACTTTCCACAAAGCAATGGTCAAGTTGAGGCTACGAATAAAACCATCCCCAGAATCCTCAAAAAAATGGTCGATGAAGCTGGCCGTGGTTGACAGCTTCACCTCAACCCTGCCCTTTGGGCTTATTGGACCTCCATTCAAACCCCCATGGGATCCACTCCCTTTGCCCCTATTTATGGTACTGAGGTATTCTACCCATTGAAATTGAGCTCCCTTCCCTCAGAATTTCTCTCAAGAATCTGTTGTCCGAAGAAGAAAATTGAGTTTCCCACTTGCAAGAGCTAGAACTCCTCGATGAGAGATGCCTCAATGCCCTAGACCACCTCCGTGTGTATCAAAATCACCTTCGCCTTCAGTTCAACAAAAGGATCAAGCCTCATCAGTTTGAGGTTGGTGATGTTGTCCTGCAGCATAATATGAAGAACCTCCAGAACCGTGAAAAGAAAGGGAAGTTTGAACCTAATTGGTTGGGTTCCTTCATTGTCATAGAAAAATATGGTTTAGGTGCCTATCAAATTACGTCACAAGAGGGAGATCCACTCCTTGATCCTGTAAATATTGTACATCTCAAGTGCTTCTATGCTTGATCAGTCAGTAGTCCATTGTATAGCAGAAATCTTCAAAAATCCAAAAAATCAGAAAAGCAGAAAATCCAAAAACATTAGAAAAGCAAGCAAAAAGCAAAAAAATAAAAAATTCAAGAAAAATCATAAATTATACAAAAGCTTGAAAAGAATATCAAAAAAGAGAAAGAGAAATAAATCCATCCATCTGTGAAAACCACTTCAGTGGCGCAATGGATAAGTACCATGGTCAAAACCTATTTTAGGCGCCATGTGTAGTCAGATCCACAATCAGTTTCCACCATTTGTCTATACAGCTTGCATCACCTTTCATAATAAGATTCACTACCCATATCTGTGCAGGTAGTTCCTTGACCATCTTTTCACTTTTGCAATAAAGATTCCCTCATGACTGAGCTTACCAAATCAAATACTGAGCTTTGTTCTAGACACAGTGATCACAAATGTTTTACACCAAATCAACAGACAAATTGACTTTCCTATGATCATTCTATTCACAAGCAATTGCCAGCGAATTCCCATTTTTTATTAATCATTCTTTGGCCCATTAGGATACATCCTTCCAGTGTCCGCAATTCTATCAATCCTCACATCAAAATTGTTCATGGAAAGAACTTTTGGACTGAATGATCACTTAGTCAGGATGCATTTTTGTTGATTTTATCTTGTGTTTTACTATGTTCTTATCACGACAGCCTCGATCTTTTATATCTTGGTTCATTATGGTGAGTATATGGTGAAATACGTGTCATTTGTGGTATGATATGCTTGTCATAGTTTGTTAGTGCATTTATGTTTTGATATTTGGTTATGATTATGTATGCCTCACTGGGGGAAGGATTCATGTATCTCAAATCCCTCACAAAGATCTGGATGTACTGCGTCTCCTCATGAGTAACATTTCATAAGATTCCTCATAATTGATATCTTTCATTCTTGTTTCTAACAACCTATTTGTCTGAGAATCTAGTCCACGCAAAGGAACCATTTCACTTGTATTTTCTAGCACATGGTGCATAACTCCTTTTGTAATATCAAACTAGGGTGTGCTCTCCAACATTAACACAGTATAAATCCCACTGTTATCATGTAGTTAGGATTGCATTTTAGCTAGGTCATATTGCATTGCAATTTTTCTCTTGGAAAAGGTTTCTATTTATCCCCCCTATCCAGTCACCTAAGTGATTTTATCAGACCTATTTAATACACACAAAAATAGTGTCCTCACCTGTCTCATATTGCATCCATTCACTATAGTTGCATTGTTCATTTAGTTCATTAATCATTATTCATTATCATTAATTCATTATCAGTTGCATTATTCATTTAGTTCATTAATCATTATTCATTATCATTAATTCATTATCAGTTGCATTGTTCATTTAGATTCACTAATCATTATTCATTATCTGTTGCATTGTTCATTACTCATTGTCCTCTGCATTATTCATTTAGTTCATCAATCCTTATTCATTTTCAGTTGCATTGTTATTCATTAGCAGTTGTATTGTTACTTCATTCATTCATTAATCATTATTCATTAGCAGTTTCATTACACATTTCATTTTTCATTCATTCAGTTGCATTGTCAAATCCTTAACATTTTAAGATTCATTCATTTCACAAATCATATATATATTTATGTATCATCACGTTACATCAATATATCCATCTATAAGCATTAACACATTACATCTAACATCTATATATATCTGCATCTCATCCTTGCATCACAAATATCATCATATATATATTCATCTCATCCTGTATGTTAGTCATAAACATCATATAACATATGTAATATAACATCATAGTGCATCCATACATCCTATATAAACATTACATCATATAGGATCATAAACATCCATAAATCAAAGTCCAATAGTCCCAAAGTCCATGTATATATCTCAAAAGTATCAATATCATACATCATGTGTCAAAAATGTGTATCCAAAATGGTCTGAAAGAATCATGGTGGTGGCTGCGATGGTCCTGCACCACTGCTGGGACGTGGCAGTAACCCCACTGATCCCTATGACCCTTGTTCGGTGCTCTATGTCTGAGCTCTCTCAGAGTATGCAGGCTATTGTGCCTCCTTTGGCACTGCACCATAGTAGAGCCCCATGTAATATTTGGCCTCTCGGCCTCTCCACCCTACCTCCCTCTATGCCACCATGGCGTCTGCTATCATCTGACCAACTCCTGCAGCCCTGCTTGCTAGCTGCGCTATATTGCGGTCTACCCTGTAATCCTCCACACGTCTCTGTGCTAGATCTCACTCTGCCATAAGAGCTGCTATCTACGCTGACATTGCTGCCAGCTCCTCATCATGATCACCATGCTCCTCAATGATAGCGAACTCTCTGCTATCCACCCGAGCCTGTAATATGTCTAGCACTCTCTGAGCGCTATCTCCCTAAGTAGTCTTTGCTATCAGCTCTCCCTATACCCAGGCTACCTCTATTTGTAGGCTACTAGCTATGGCTTGTGCTGTAGCAAGTAATCCCTGCAGCCGCTAGATCTCAGCCTATGCGCTCACCTCAGTCACTTGAGATGTCGCTAATAAACCCTGTACTCTACCTAGCTCAATCCACAGGCTATCTCACTCTTCTATGACTGTGTCATGTGTATCCTGGGCTACATATCCCATTGGAGGTACCTGTCCCTGTCTAGGTGGCCCGTGTCCCTATCCTGGTGGCCCCTGTGGCCCCTGTCCCTATCCCAGTGGCCCCTGTGGATCCTGTACCTATACATCAGGAATGATGGGTGGCTGCCCTCCTACGGGTATCTGTACCTATCCCCTCTGCCTTGGTGCTGTAACCCTAGACTGAAATCTCCTCCCACCAGCCCCTCCTCCATCCCCTCCCTCATCATCATCATCCTCCCCTCCTCCACCCCCTCCGCCCCCTGGCTACTCATCCTCCTCTACAATCCCTGGGACTGTCAATCTAATCAGCCTATAAGCAGCCCACCACTGAGCATATGCGGGCACTACTCCTACATCCTGCAATGACTATCGAGCCCTGATCCATGGGACCTTGATCATCCCCATGAAAGATGCTGGTGCTATGCACAGATTTGCACCTATACCCCAGACGCTCGCCACCTCTCGAGTCACCAGTGGATGAGGGAACCCATCTGGGACTGCCTCCTAGATCTACCCCATCTGTCATCGTACTCTAGATGACATGTACCTGGAGATCATATAGGTCATCCTCCCGATCAGCCAACAGTCGGTCTATACAAACCTCATATAGTATGAGTCATAAAACTCATCCTCTATGTATCCACCCTGCTGAGGGATCTTATGACCCCAGGCCTCGCACCCCGCATAGGGTGCCCACAGAATATCCCCCATCTCATCAAGCCTCCTTCGCCAGTATCTAATTGAATGTATGGCCTCATAACTGATGGGAAGCTTGTACCTACATGTGAATAGCTCATAAGCCACCCTGGTCTCCCGGGTCTTAATCAGTCAAATGACTGCAATACGCTCCCATGCCCATACAAGAAGCAAGATGCAACCTAGCCCTAGTGCCCTACTCTTGCGGTAGGCACACATGTGAAGATCACAGTACAACTATCCAAGGATGGTGTAACCCCAAAAATATGGGTCTCCATCCTCAACCATACTGCTCAGAATGCATGCCCAACCCATAGGGAATCCCTTGCCTGCATGATCAGGCATAAGTCATCCCCCTATTAGCCCTACTAAGTATAGGGCTACCCACCACAACTGTGGCTCCATCTCCATCGCCCCCTTCCAAGACATCCACTGTCATGTGGTAGGTAGATCTACATATCACTGACCAAAATCCATCTCTATATAAGGCTCTAAGCCCTTAACATAGTACTCTGGTATTAGCCCCTGAATCGACACTCTGTAAATCCTCCATACATCATGGAGTGTGATCGTAGCTTCCCCTATAGGGAAGTGGAAGCTAGATGTGGTGCTATGCCACCTCTCTATCAACGCAGACATGAGCGCATTATGCACTTGTAGGTGTGGCCAATGCCATACGTGCTCTAGACCGCATAGTGTAACCAACCCCCACTCAGCCACCGTTAACTGCTGCTCCAGCTCCATGGTCGTTGGATAACACTCCCTCACCTAGAAAGTGATGGTCTCCTTCTACATTCAGCAAGCACATGTCAGTAATCAAATAGCATTCTGGGGCATCAAAAAATGTCCCAGGTCTGTCCGGGGCATCGAACAATGCTCCTGAACCCTTGTCTTACCTCTTATTCCTCTTTTTTCTTTCATTTTTGGGTCAATCTGTGCAGACAATGGTTGACCCTCATAGACGGTGGACTTTCATAGTCGCCAGTCTGTGGAGTCGGTGGATCTTCGTAGACACCAGTCTGCGGAGCCAGTGGTTTTTGCTCCGCCTCTTTGCTACGCAGACGATGGAGTCTTAACTCTGCCATCTCCGCTGCGCGTTTTCCCTCCTCCCCTGTACTAACAGATGGAGATCGATTGATCTCCATCTGCACAGATGCTGATCATAGATCATTCATTTGCGAGGATGGCAGTCTGTCGATCACTATCTGCACAGACGATGGTTAGACGACTGCCATTTGCGTTGTGCACTGACTTTTGAGTGCATTAATGACTCCCTACTGACCTATGAAAGCATTAAATACATAATTGACAGAGCGTTAGTCAACTACTCACTAGTGGTCTTGCATCTGCTAACTGTTGGTGCACCTAGATGCGCTCTCCAAGCTGTGCTCACTCTCGTTGTGCTGCTATCGTTCTCTTTTTCTTCTCTCTTTTTACTCTTTGCAAGTGAAAAAAGACTTGTCTATGGGCCCCGATGGACTATTTATAGCCCCTTGGGACCCATTCCCCATTCTGTCTCCCCATTCCCCATTCTGGTCCCCATTTTTCCTCCATTTTCCTTGTACATGCCATGCAATTGGTGTGCTTTCCCTGTTTTCCTGCCTTTTTTGAGAAAATTTTATTAAAAAGTTGTATTTTTTCCAATTATTTTCTCAAGGGGGCACATTCCTCTGCTCTTGCTGCCATAAGTTTTTCTGACCTCTCTGGAGCATCTTATTTTTTTTTCTTTGACGTGAGACCACTTTCAACGCCGCATCAAAGAGGGGCAAAATGTAGACGTCTAAAATTTTCCTTATATTAATTTAATTAATATTCCCATAACATTATAGTTAATTTTAATTAATTATATTTGTTATATTCTTCTATCTATTTAATTAAATTTATTTAATTAAATATGATTCACTTTTCTTAGTATTTGAATTTAATTTAAATACTACCCCTTTTAATGTATTAAATCTTATTTAATACATTATCTCTCATTAATTCCCTTTAAATAAATTTTTAATTTATTTATTCCTCCACATGACTTAAATTTTACTAAACCAATTAATCTAAATTTTAAATTTAGATTAAGCTAATTTGAACCTAGATCCTACCCTACCTCACATCACTCTCACCAAATAAACCTAACTAAGGTTATTTAGGCTAATTTCTTGATTCCTACAACAATTAGTCCTAATTATTTGCTCACACATGTGTGAGCAAATTCCCAAAAATACACTTTTCTAAATAATCCTTATTTGGTGCCAACAAAGTTTCTTACACCCATGATGACATTTTCTTACACTTTTTAAAAGTGTTTCATTGGACTAAAACTCTTACACCCTCTTACACTCTCTTACAATATCCTTCACATGTGTACTTTAAGTACACTTTGACCCATCACATCCAAAGTTGCTCACACATGTGTGAGCAAAGTGGGCCTCTTGCATGGCTTATGTGTCCCTCATGTGGCACCTATGTGGATTCCACATGAGCTCCACCTCATCCAAGCCCTCTCCGTCCTCTGAAAACTCTATAAATAGAGGCCTTTGTCAAGAGTAAATCATCTCCCTTTTTTGCATTGTTATCATGTTAGTTTGATTCTAGAGCATTTAGTATTTTCATAGCAATTGTATTTCTTAGTTCATGTTTATTTCATTTTGAATCTAGATATTACATCTTAGGCTCATAATGGAATGAATCTTAGTTTAGACCATGCATATCATCTTAGTTTAATCATTTAATCTTCATCATAGTGTAGTCTTGCATGTGCAATCATGGTGAGAACTTGAGACAAGTTTTCAATACTTGTTTCTTGAGTTCTTCATTCATCTTAATCATTTAGTTTTCATTCATAGATCAAAGTGGGATTACTATATTGTGTTGGGAGAGCACACCCACACTCCTCTCTAAGAGCAAATCAACAAGGTCTTGGGTGCCCTTATTCAGCTCATCGAAGGTCATGATGGGATTCTTTGTTTTAGAGTATGTTTAGACATGTTAAGTATGCTTATTTGATGCATTTCTCTAATGTTTGCATGTTTGAGCATGCTCCCAACAGGTTAGATTCTAGCACGTACAACTACAACTTCAAATTCAGGTACAAATATAGATTTTAATCAGATTTGTAATGATAAAAATAAGATTATATCAAGAACTTCATTCATGGGTAACAGATCTTCAAACAGGTTCACTTCTTTATTTGATGGGTATTGCTTCATGTGTCATCAATATGGACATAGAATAAGTAATTAAAAATATATGTCAAGGAGGTTTTCAAATTTTTATTTTGGTTATTCCTTTCCTAAAAGGAATGGTCTCAGATGTTACAAATGCAATCTTTTTGGTCATGTTATAAGGAATTGCAGAACTCAGTCATTTCAGAATGATCAATCATACACTAGTCTACAAGTTGATAAAGAATTTGATACTAAAGTTACTTAGATATGGAGGCCTATGATTAATAAGTCTATGTTTGTTCAAATCACTTTACATTCTGAAGAAAAGGACTTGTGGATAATTGATAGTGGTTGTTCTAGACACATGATAGGTGATAAAACAAAGTTTGACAAATTGATTCACTACAAAGGTGGCAGTGTGAGTTTTGGTGATGATTCTTCAAGGAAAATTATAGGTTTGGGTTCTTTGATTCTTAGTGACAAAATGTCTATTCATGATGTGTATTATGTTGATGAATTAAAGTAAAATCTTCTAAGTGTTAGTCAATTTTGTGATAATGGATATGAAGTTGTGTTTGATGATCATGGTTGTCAAATCAAGTTAAAATCTGGATAGTTGGTTGCATCAGGTAAAAGATCTAAAGGGAATGTATACAATTTAAAAGATATCACAAATACTAACAATCATGAATATGTTTGTCTTATGGGATAGGTGAATGAAAGTTGGTTATGGCACAAAAGGCTTGGGCACTTTAACTTTGATAACTTGGTAAAAGCTAGTAAGCATCAGAAAGTAAGAGGTATGCCATGTATAAGTAATCCAAAGAATGTTATTTGTGAAGGGTATCAACATGGTAAAAAGACAAAGGCATCTTTCCCTTTGAAAGAATACTTTGCTTCTAAACAATTACAATTAGTACATACTAATTTATGTGGTCCTACAAGGACAATGTCATTAAATGGTGAAAAATACTTTATGCTTTTTATCGATGATTATACAAGAATGACATGGGTAACATTATTAAAGCATAAATCAAAGGCATTTAACAAGTTTAAGATTTTTAGGAAAATGGTTGAAAAGGAATCAGACATGAAGATTAAGTGCTTACGAATAGATAAAGGTGGTGAGTTTACTTCAGATGAATTTGTTGATTATTGTGAACAACATGAAATCAAAAGGCAATATGCAGCATCTAGGAGACCTCAAAAAAATGGAGTTGTTGAGAGAAAGAACTGAATAGTGAAAGAAATGGCAAGGACTATGTTAGATGAATCTAATGTACCAAACAATTATTGGAAGGAAGCAATCCACACAGTAGTATACATTTTAAACAGGGCACAACTAAGGGTAAAAACTAAGTACACTCCTTATGAAATATGGTATGGACATCCTGGTTCTGTTGAGCATTTTAGAATTTTTGGAAGTAGATGTTTCATTAAGAACTCTGATGATAACATAGGAAGCTTTGATTCAAGATGTGATGAAGGAATATTTTTTGAATATTCTTCTCAAAGTAAAGCTTACAAATGTTTTAATAAAAAGTTGAATGAACTTGTTGAAAGTGTACATGTGAAAGTGGATGAAGTTGTGCAGGATAAAAAGAAAACAAGAATGGATAATACTTTCCTCCAAGATAGTGATAATGAATTGAAAAAATTAGATAATAAAGTTGATGAAAGTGAAGAAGAGACACCAGAACCAACAAGTACAAAGGCTACAGGAACAAGATTGAAGAAATA
Organism: Thuja plicata; assembly: GCA_018584345.1. NCBI lineage: Eukaryota > Viridiplantae > Streptophyta > Pinopsida > Cupressales > Cupressaceae > Thuja > Thuja plicata. The sequence continues at coordinate 184,457 of MU225648.1, read as the reverse complement.
TCATCCTCAAGAATAGATGATAGGGGATAAACAAGCAGGTATTCAAACAAGAAAAAGAACTACATCTAGTGAATATGCTAATCTTTTTTGGCTATATCAAATTGAACCTAAATCATATAAAGACTCTAGTAAGGATGAATTTTGGGTTAAAGCTATGAAAAAGGAACTAAGTCAAATTGAAAAGAATAAGACTTGGGAATTAGTACCTAGACCTAAAGATAAAAATGTAATAGGTGCTAAATGGGTCTTTTGAAATAAACTTGATGAAAATGGAAAGATAGCAAGTAACAAGGCTAGATTGGTTTGTAAGGGTTATGCATAGATAGAAGGTGTGGAATTTGATGAAACTGTTGCACCAGTTGCTAGACTTGAGGCAATTAGAATCTTTCTTGCATATTCATCTTGTAAGGGCTTCAAAATGTACCAAATGGATGTTAAAACAAAATTTCTAAATGGTTTTCTTGATGAAGAGGTTTATAGGGATCAAATTGAAGGATTTGAAAACAAAGAACATCCTAATCATGTTTACAGGTTAAAAAAGGCTCTCTATGGTTTGAAACAAGCTCCAAGGGCTTGGTATTCTAGGTTGGATCAGTATCTTATAAAAAATGGCTTTAAAAGAGGTGGTGTTGATAGTAACTTGTACATCTATGGTACATGTGATGATGTTCTTGTTGTTCTTGTTTATGTTGATGATATAGTGTTTGGATCTAATGATGATGCTTTAAGTCAAGGTTTTTCAAAGCTTATGCAATCTGAATTTGAAATGTCCATGCTTGGGGAATTGTCCTATTTTCTTGGGTTGGAAATTTCTCAGTTGGAAAATGGTATATTCTTATCCCAAAATAAGTATGCAAAAGAAATGTTAAAGAAATTTCATATGGGAGATTGTAAGCCTATGGGAATACCAATAATAACATGATGTAAACTTACTAAAAATGATGATTCTCCTAATGTTGAACAAACTAAATATAGATCCATGATTGGTAGTTTACTATATCTCACTGCTTCAAGGCTTGATATCATGCATGCTGTCTGTTTGGTTGCAAGATTTCAATCTTCACCTAAGGAACCTCATGTTATGGCAGTTAAAAGAATTTTCATATATATTCAGGGCACATTGGATTATGGGATTTGGTATCCTAAACATGATAATTTCAGATTTGTTTCTTATACTGACTCAGATTGGGTAGGTTCTCTAGATGAAAGAAAAAGTACTTCAGGAGCCACGTTCTTTTTGGGTAATAGATTGGTATGTTGGCATTGTAAAAAATAGGACACTACTACTCTTTCTACTATAGAGGCTGAGTATATTGTAGCATGTTCTTGTTTTCAACAGGTTCTATAGATGATTCAAACATTATCAGATATGAAAGTGACAGTTTCTAAACCAATTCCTATCTATTGTGATAATCAAAGTGCAATCAGTATTTCTAAGAATCCAGTTATGCATTCATGTACAAAGCACATTGATATTCATTATCATTTCATAAGAGAACATGTTTTGAATGGTGATGTTGAATTATAATTTTTTCCTTCTTCAGATCAGTTGGCTGACATATTTACAAAACCTCTCTCAAAAGAAGTGTTTGAAGGTTTGCGCACTAGATTGGGTGTTCTCTCTCTTTCTTCTCTTAAATAAGTTAATCAATGTGTGATTGGTTTCACGGGGAGAATTTATGATCATTTTTTCAACTGAAACCTTGGTATATCTCTTTTTTCATTGATGTCAAAGGGGGAGAAAATACATGTTAACAAATAAAGTTGTGATGTTGATATGATGGATTGACACGATGTATTGATGGATTCTATACAGGTGATGATGTACATGTGACATAGGTACATGTAGGGTTTGTTGTACAGAGGTTTTTGGTATTGACATCAATGCCAAAGGGGGAGTATGTTGCACCTTTGGTATTCTAGTTTTTGCTTATTGTCATTGATGTCAATATAGCCTGATGGTTCGATGTGCAAATGATGGTTAGAGGTCTCAAATAGTTAAAGTGTATTAATGTCACATGGATTTTTAGTGAATTATAATCCTAATTTATTCCTATATGGTTTTAATCTTCACTATGCTGATTAGTGTTGAGTTTCAGAATGAATAACACTTTATATAGTTAGTTATGCTTAAAACAGTCTTAATTTTATAACTAACTGATTTCAGTCTAATCAGTTTTGCGCATAATAAGTGTTAAAAAAACCCCAAACTATTATACCTTTTTGGAAAGGTAATAGAAGGAAATGAAATGGGTCGTTTCTATTTTCAGATTTAAGGATGATCGTACAATTCACATGTTCTATAGACCAAGGCAGTTTTAGACAGTTATAACCGTTTCTGGGCAGTTTTGGTCTAATTTCAGTTTGGGGTATGTAACAGTATCTAAAATTTCAAATTCCTTGGTTTATAAGTAGAGGATACATTCCTCTAAAGCCTCCAATAGGTGGATTTTGAAAAAGGTGCAGGAGTTGTACGTAATTTTCAGTAGAACAGACAGGTTACAGGAAATTTACATGGCAGCAAAGAGGAGGGTAATGCTTTATATTTCTACTTTGCTATTTGTGATTTGATTTTCATTGTAAAAGTTTACTAGAGGTAGAAGAAGGATTATATATTTATATTTGATTAATTCATGTCATTATTTACTCAGATCTTTTAATGGAAAAAAGAAAACATATTTGGGTACTTGATGTTTTGAAGAGAAACAAGGGTTTATCACTTCAAAGAAAGTTGATAGTTTGAAAGAAATTAACTCAAGTCATCCTATTGCATTCAAATCTATTGTTTTAAGTCTGATTATACATTTCTTAATCTGATATATTCATTGTAATAAATCTTGCATCATTTGGTGTAATTTGTTGATGTAAAGAGATTCAATAAGAGAGAGAAGAAGAGAAGTGTATCCTGCTTTATGTTTTCAACTTGGAGTTGAACTTTTGATTCATGATTTACATTGTAAAAAAGATGATCCTCTAATTTTTATCTCATTGTTTAGTTTGGAAGTTGGTGCTTCTTGTATTCTTGAATTTGGTGCTTCAGGTGTAAGGGATTGGTGTTCCTTGAAATTGATGTTTCTAAAACAAGGTGTTGGTGCTTCCCAGAGTTGGAGCTCTAAAAGATTTGCCCACAAGGCTAATATAATTTAAAATTAAAAGTGGTTTTTTACCCTAAGGGGTTTTCCACTATAAATATTATGTAATTTTTTCTTCTTTCATTTCTTGTTCTCATTTCATAACTTAATGTTATATTTGTAAAAGTGGAAAAGATTGAAAATTTGAAAAGAACAAGTTTTTAAGAAACCACTGATTCAGCCCCCCCCTATCAGTGGTGTTTGTATTCCAACATTCATCCCATTGAATCCCATAAATCTAGTAGCCACACTTCAACTGATTCTAACTTGGGATAAGGGATATCTCTCAAGAACACAAGAGCAGGGCAATAACTATAGTCAAGAGCTTCTAATCCAGACAATTCATTGAACAGATGGCAGATCCTATTTGTAATGCCTCACTGCTTTTATAACTTTTGAATTTTTACCGTTTAACGGTCGACTTCCCCTGCCACACAAATGAAAAGACTAAGATATTAATGAAAAAGTCTATTATAGAGTAAAACAACTTTATTTGAATTAATTACTTTACCCCAATGGGCCGTTAAGAAACATCCTTTCACTTTAGTAACCGTAATGGTAACTTTTTGGAGGTAGCGGAAAATCACTTTTCCTCTTCCCTTTCGGTGGAGAAATTCCTTTGGAGTGCTCTCTACTTAAAAATCCACTGAGGGAGAAATTTAGCTCATTGAGATGCTAAAATGGAATGTCTTGATTTCATTAGCTTTCTTTGTGCCCGGGATCACTCATAAGATTGATTCTTCTTTAAAATTCTTCCATAAAATGATTTAGAAAAAAATGCACTCTACAAGTCGAAACCCGTCTGTTGGAGCAGCGAAGAAGCCATTTTCTACTTTTCTGCCAGTAAGCCTGCATCTTGAATTCTTCCTCGCTCAATCATTTCTTTTGCCTGAAATAGATTTGATTTGAAGGCCCAAAGCTTTCTTATTCCCAAATCTCTCGTTATTAACTTTCCCCGACCTCTGATACTTTGAATTCTGTTAGTTGCAGAAAATGCACTATGCAGGTGATTTTCCACCAAGGAGAATCTCAGAACCACTTTTCCACCAATGCTGCCAAAAGGAGTGTTTAAGGCAAAAAAATTCAACTACATGTAAAACCAATGTTAGAATCCTTTGAAACATGACCTTTACCAGATTTGGGAACTTAACCTACCCAATGAAACATGATCTCAAATACCAATTCCCCCCGACTCACAAAAGGGAAGTCAATTTAGGGAAATACAATAAAGGCCTCCTATCCTAAGAGGATAGCTAGACTTAGACTCAGGACTTACCTGAAGCTTTCAAGATCACTACTATACATTAAACATCCACTTTGTCTCAAAGGTATGCAGACCAAAAGTGGGGCAATAGATGGCTCTGTTTGGGGACTCTGACATTCACATGTCGAAGCAAGGAACTCAAATCTTTGGTTTTGCAAGGCTCAACAAAAAGGTGGCTCACAACAAAACTAAAGCAAGACACAGAAAGGAAAATAGAAAGGAAACCTAACTAAGGAAAAAAAAAAGTAGGAACTAAACGTAACTATTGTACAATACAGGGGTTACCTATTTTAAATTCAGATCTGATATAGCTTCAAGTCCTGACCATTGTATGTCAAGGGTAATGCTTCACCATCTGGATAAGTCAACTTAAAAGAATTCCTCTCGAATGCTTGATGGATCTTAAAGGGTCCTTTCCACAATGTTTCAAATTTTCCATGCATACCTTTGGGTGCCCTGCACTTGTCCCATAATAGCACCATATCTCCCTCCATAAATTTACAGGGTCTTCTCTTTTTATCAAACAGGTTCTTCATACACATTTGATGTTGTGTGATATCATCTACCATTTTCTTTCTTTCTTCTTCAAGTTTGTGTAGGTACAAAATCCTCTTTTCTAAACCATCTTCATATATACCATCTTCTACTGTTGTTCCCAGTTTGCAAGTCACCAGTTCTAATGGAAATGAAAGAGTGGCTTTGATCGCGTAAATAAGTTCAAAAGGAGATATACCAATGGCTCTTTTTGGAGTCACTCTGTCTACCTAGAGGGATTCATAGATTTTCTTGTGCCAAGTTCTATGATTGTCTGCCATAATATTTTTCATGACGCTCACCAAATTTTTGTTACTAGACTTAGCTTGGCCATTTCCTTGAGGGAAATAGTCAGATGAGTGACTGGTCATAATTCCATACTCAAAACAAAATTCAGTGATTTCCTAAGAAGAAAAGTATGCGACATTGTCCATAACTAACTTAATAGGCACACCAAATCTTACCAGGATGTTCTCTTTGATAAATTCACATACTACCTCTGAAGTAGTTTTCTTGGTTGCTTTTTCCTCCACCCATTTCATGAATTAGTCAGTCGTAGTGATTATGTAGGTATGGCCCGCACTAGATGTGGGATTTATAGGACCAATAAAATCAAGACCCCACTGTTGAAAAGGACCTTCGATTATTACGTGTCTAAGGGGTAGTGCTTCTAACTATGGTTTTCCAGTAAACATTTTACATTTCTCGCATCTTGCTACCTAATGATGTGCATCTCTAAACCCTCTTGGCCAGTAATAGCATTGTCTCAATATATTGAATGCAATAACTGATGAGAAGTGTCCCCCGCAAGCTTCATCGTAAAACACCCTTAACAACTTCTCTTGTTGTTGTTTGTCAATGCACCGAAGTAAAGTTCCATCTATAGACATCTTATACAACCTATCTTCCCAAATTATGTATTTAGAAGATTTCAGTGTTAGATCTCTTCTTTGCTTCAAAGTCAATCCTTCAGGACATTCACCACATGTCAAGAAACACACAATATTTTCAAACCAGGCATCTTGCATACTTACTGCTAGGACCAATTGTGTGTTTTCACAGTCTTCATCCACTTGGTTTTCTGCCATCGCTTTACATAGCGCATTTCCTCTCACCAGCTTAGTGGGTTTGATTTCTATGTCATATTTTTGAGTCTTAGCCACCCATGCTCCTCTATTATTACACCCCACATCCTGCCGAGTCAATATGCTCTTTACGGCAATGTTAGGAACATATACAAGAGAGTGAGAGTGTAAAATGTAGAATCTAAAATTCTTTAATGCTTTTACTACTATGAAAGCATGTTTTTCAGTTTGAGAGTATCTCAGCTCATTATTTTTCAGAGGTGCACTCATAAAAGTGATAGGATCTTGAACTCCTTCCTTGTTCTCCTGCATGAGGATGGCTGATAGAGTGTGTTCAGAAGAATAACAATAAATTATGAAATCCTTCTTGTAATCTGGATGACATAACACCGGGGCATGGGTTGTGGCATTCTTGATGCTTTTGAAAGCTTGTTTACCAGAGTTGTTCCACTTGAAACTTACATTTCCTTTCATCATGTCCACTATGCATTTGGTAATCTCAAAAAAATTTGGGACGAACCTCCTGAGAAAGTTTACCTAACCAAAAAATTATTTCACTACAGTTTTGTTCACAAGTAAGCTCAATTGCTGGATCGCTCTCACCCTTTCTAGATCAAGTCTTATGCCTTCATGGGAAATGATGTGACCTAGCAATTTCCCTTCAATCACATAGAAATATGAATTTTTGGGAGTTAGTGAAATCCCATCCTCTCTACACCTTTAAAATACTCTCCTTAAATCATTTATAGGGTCTACCCTTTTTCTGGAAAACACAGTAAGATCATCTAGATACATACCAATTATTTTGTTCTTCATATCACTGAAAGAAAGATCCATACCTCTTTGAAAGGTAGCTCAAGCATTGATCAACCCAAATGGCATTCTGTGGTATCCGAAAGTGCCCCATGGAGTAGTGAAAGTTGTTTTGTGCTGATCTACTTTCTCCACTTCTATCTAGTTGTACCCCGAGAAGCCGTCTAACATGGACATCATCTCAGCTCTGGCTATAGTCTACAATAGATGATCCATGTTGGGAAGAGTGTAGTTTTCTTTCAAAGAGGACTAATTGAGATTCATGAAGTCTACATAGATCCTTATTTCTCCATTCTTTTTCCTCACGGGTGCTATATTTTCCACCCAGGTAGAGTGATGAATAGGGTAGATAATCCTTTCTTTAAGCATTTTATCCACTTCCCTAAATATTGTATCAGCAACTTTGGGATTGTAATTTCTTTCTTTCTACCTGAATGGGGCAGCCTCATGTTTTAAGGGGATTTGGTGTTTGAATTTACCATTCATAAATCTTTTCAGATCCTCATAACTCTAGGTAAAAACATCTTGATATTCCAGGAAGAGTTTCCTGGCCTCTTCCCTTTCTTCTTCTGTGCAACATTTCCCAATGTTGATCATCTTGGGGTCCTTTTCACTTCCGATATTAATTCCTTCATACTCACCAGTGGTAGGACCTCTTTCAATTCTCTTCTTCTTAACAAAAGTATCATGTATGTTGAAGATTTTTTCAAGTGTAACTAAGTGGGGAGGGATGATATTACCTTGTTGCTAGATGATATTTGACTTATCTTTCTTCTTCTTTCCATGACAATATCCTTTATGACTATTGGGGGCATCTTTATGGAATTCACCACTGCTCTCCAAGAAGAGAAGGAGGTTCTTTTCATTCTCAAACACTTTCCAATCTTCCACATTATCAGCCACAGATGGTCGATACACAACCTCTACTTGGTACTTCTTATCTTTGAACTCTGGGTGAGGGAGGAGTAATAAGGCTGAAACTGCTAAAGAGTCTTCCTTGGAATTCAATTCTCTCAGTATAGATTCAATGAAGAATGCATCCAGTGCTTCTATTTCATCCCATACTGTGTTTTTGTAGTTCTTCAATCTATGATTCTTTACAGAGTATTGGTTTTTAACTTGGCATACAACTAGTTCAGCATCACCCCAGGCTCTCAAAATTTTCACGCCCTTTTATTTTGTAGCAATGATTCCTAACAACAGGGCTTCATACTCAGTTGTATTTTTGGTGTTTCCAAACTCCAATTTGTATCCCATGGGCTCACATATTCCATTTGGCGATATCAAGACTAAGCCTGCACCAGATCCCGACGATGCACAACTACCATAGAATTTGAGGGCCCAGATTTCTGATGGTGTTTCTTTAGTGGAAGACTGATCTTCTTCTTCTCCTATTTTAGTTTCCTCATCATGACCATCTGTAAACAACATATAATTTCCAAATTCTAAATCCTGATATAGAATCTGGGTGTTGGGATCATCAGACTTCAGGACTGTGAATTTTTCCTTCTCTTCAGAAACTAGTTTTATATTTTTACCACCCACTGGGATCAGAGCTTGAGACCAATCTAGCTTTGTTTCCCCTCCTAGGTCTCTGTAGAAAATCCTACTTAGAAAAAAATAGTAACTAGGAGGTATATTAGAAACAAGTATTGTTAATAACATTTTCTTCTCAGGATGTGCTACTAGAGCCACTTGGGCATCTTTGATTTTCCCAACTAGGGGAACTTGTTTGGAATCCATAGAGTAAAACCTACCATGAGCTTTAGTGAGGGTAAGTCCTAAGGCTTTAGCTACAGTCGATGGCATTAAATTGTTTGAGGCTCCAGAGTCTATTATGCAATTTCTTAACTTGCAACTATTAATATACAATGACGCATAGAATGGGTCAGGCTTTTGGCTTGGGAAAGTAGCCAACACAGATGGCTCACCTTGCTCAATTGGGTCTGCAAATATAGACTCATTTTCTATGGTAGTCATGGCATTTTGACTTACATTTTGATTCCCCTCTTTACAGTAATCTACAAGCTTTTGCAGTTCTATAGGATTAGACTTAAGATAGTCTATGGGGGAAATCTTAATTTTGGAATCTCTACAAAATTGAATAATGTCAAAAGAGCTTTGTTCCTTACCCAGTTGTAGAATCCTTACTCCTTGATTGGCCTCCATAGAATTGGAAGTAGATGCCTCATTATTCTTCAGTGGGGGTGTGGAAGTGGGGCCTTTATCTTTTTGACTCTGGGTTAAGACTGTATGGGAGGTCCCATCTATGGTAGCATAACATGTTGCTCCTTGTTTTGAATCTGATTCATATTCTAAATATAAGTTTTCAGAGTTGCCATGTGAATATGAATTTGGTTCAGCTCCAGACACTCTGACATTCCATTCGTCAGTCTGATGCATTTTCCAAGAACGGGCTACATTGGGACAAATTTCTCTGTCATGATCTATAGTTAAATGGAAGGCACACATGTTTCCCCTTTTAGGAGGAGCTTCTATAGCTAACCTTTGTGTTGGAGAAGTCAACTATAATGTCTTTCCATCAACATTCCTCCCTTCATTGTTTCTTCTAGGCTGCTCTTGAAAGTTTCACTGATAGGGTTTATTAAATATAGGAAGCTACCTCTTGAAGGCGATGAATTCATTGGATAATTTTTGAATTATCTCATCTGATGATGTGGTGTTACTAGTACTGGCTCCAGGTTGTATCTCTCTTTTCCATTTTCCCACCGATATCATGTGGTCTTCTAACTCCACCACGATCCTTTGAGCAAGGTCCAAAGTGGATGGATTTGTTCTCCTCAGATCATAACTAATGTTTGGAGGCATATCACTTATGAAAAATGTTTTCAAATTCCCAGTGGTAGGCCTGTCGGCTATTGGGATACGATTCACAAGATTGTTGAATTTAGCCACAAAATCTCTCATACTAATAGAAGGCTCTTTCTTGATGGAGGTCAATTGTGTCAATAGTGCATGTTCATCTTCAAAAGTTTTAAATCTTCCCTCAAAGGTAGCTCTCATGGAGGCCCAATCTATGATAGAGGAATTGGGTAAGTGGTGAAACCAATCAGCAACACCTTCAACAAGGGTTTCAACAAATAATCTGACGGCCACATCTTCTTCTCACACTGCTAAGATATTAACTGAAGCAAAGAATGCAACAATGTGTTCATATGTAGATACTTTCCCATCTCCAGAGAAATTGGGGAAATTCTTTCTTGAACATGAGGGGAGGGGATTATATGCTGCTAATTGCAATGGTCCAACTGCAGCGGCCCAAGGAAGTGTCATAACTACCGAAGGTAGATAGGGTGTTAGGTTGACAACAGGAGGAGCAACTACTCCGTGCAAAGTTAACACTTGAAAAGTGGTAGACAAAAGAGTTGATTGTTTGGGAGGTGAAGGAGGTCTAATTTTTCTCTTAGTATTCTTGTTCTTTCGATGGGGTACTTCGACTAGAGAAAAATCAAGGTTTGCAAGTCTCTCAAAAATTGGGTCTGTACCACCTTCTTTCTTTGCACTCCTAAGAAACTTCTTGGGCTCCAGGGTTCTAACTAGTCTCCTAGTCTGGCTTCATGCTTTGCTTGGCATCGTGCCCTTCTTAGATTTATCCTTCGGATGGCTTCTTCAAGTGCTTATGTTCTAGCTTCTTTGCATTCCAGCACTTGACAAGCATTTCTATAGTGCTCAGTGTTTCTTCTGTATTTCTAGACAAAAGTATCTAGTGAGGAAATGAGATCTTCTTGATCGTCTTGAAATCCAAGATTTGATTGGAGCACAGGAAATATTTTCCCATGGGGAAGCACCATCTTTCCTCATCGTATGTTTTTGGTATAACGAATATTCATCTCCCCAGTAGAGTCATCAAAAATTAGTTGGTAAACAAATTATTCTTTTTACTTTAACTCTAGAATACCCAAATATTTAAGAATAATCGAATACAACAATTAGGAAATTGTTACCAAATAAATAATTTCCCTCTAAATTTAAAGGTATAGCTCCCTTAAGTAAATGATCTTCAGTGAATATTGATCCTTCCTATTCTAACAGGGTTATGTTCTTGACCCGAGAATAGAAGAGGTAAACTAAGCTAAACCTAGACAAAAAATAGCTCAAGAAAGATAATTTCAATTCTAATTTAAACCAATTTCAAGACTTCATCAATAATATGAATTCTTAAAAAAGGTAATGCAATAATCGACAATAAAAATGCAGATGCAAGACTTAAATATTTAATGATGAAATGATAATGAATCAATCTATTTAGCATGGACATCTCCCCGAATCAGAAAAACACCATATTTCCCCCTAATTAATTGTACCAAATGATAATACAGAATCTGGTTCAACGATGAACTGTAACTGTAATTCTAAAGAGACATTCAAATTTAATAGATAGATACATGCAATGAAAATGGAACAGTTAAAGAAATGGCTTTCAAACATACAAATTTGACTCAGCAAGATGCTATCTTTCACACCAAAATTTAGCCGATCTTTTCATTCATGATTTGGAAAATAGTACATATAGGATTCCAGAGTTGGACCATTACAAAAGGATAACTGAAACGGTTCCACTTCTCCAATTAGATATGATAAACAAAATTTTATCCGTTATAATACTATCAAAATTTAGCACAAGGGGGAATCTATCTAAGCATTGGTTCACTTCCTCTTGTCTAATTTAGCCCTATAGGCAGTGAAAGCTGTAATGATCGGGATGAGCTCTTCATGCCTATTGATATGGACATTAGTGTATATGATGAGCCATATGGAATGTTCTTTGGCTAGGATCTTGATTGCATCCGTCTAATCTTTTAGCTCTTCCATGGCTTTAAAGATACATCTGCTCAACTGTTGGAGCTCTAGCACCTTTTCCAAATGGGTAGAAGACTGTTCTAACAGCTTATGCACATAAACAGAAAATGATTTCTACATACTAGCCAATCTGATCATTTCTTTGCCTTGACTGCTTGTCTATGATTCCATGTGCAGACCTTGAAGGGGTTTAAAATCTTTGCTCTACTCCTTGATCTTGACATCTATTTGCTACAACCCTATTTCAGCTTGGATGATCATCTCAATCTTAAATTCCAAGCTTTGAAGCCATTCGATTATAGGCTCATCTCCTTTATGTAATATCTTGGCCATTAGTGCCTCCTTAGTCTTCATTTTGACCACCACGTGTAGCATCACTATGCATTCTTGACTTCTCACTCTCTCTGATGCGAGAGTTTGAAAATTCTTTTCAATATTGCACCTCTCTGTTTTCAGCCTTAGGAGAGCATTATCCAGTTTTTCAATAACTACCAACCCTTTAGATTCAAGCCTCTCTATCCACTTCTTTCTTATCTACTCAAAGTGTCTTTCCTCTTGCAACTTGACTATAATAGCTTGGTTCTCTGCAACAATGGGATCAAAAGTGGTCTAGGTGCTGGGAACACTTGCTATCGGAGTGATGAGCTATCTGATGAAATTAGTTAGCTTAGCAACTTCTCCTTTGAGTTGAACTTTAGTAGTTTTGAGCTCCTCGAGCTGTTCTTCTATTACCACATTGGTGGACTTCCACCAGTCTACCTTAGTGTCATGCCAAGAAAGCCCCATGTCAAACTATTGTAACTGAAAAATCAGAGGCATTCATATCTTCAATTCTACCTTCCTTTTTAGGCTTGGCCACCTCCATAGTGAAATGCCCTGTTTCAGGATCTCGACCCAGTGTAGACATTCACTTCACTTTCTTTTCTTTTCCCACTGTGGTACTGGGTTGCAAGGCCCGTGAGAGAGTATCTTTTCCAGAAGTCCCTTCCTTTGCTCTCTTCCTTTTACGCTCTAAAGTATGTTCTATCTAGGATTCAACACTGGTAACTTTGGAAGTAGAAACCAACTCTTCTATGAACAACTTCCCGATGACCAGAGGAGTAGCTTTAGGCCTGGAAGAAAATGGGTTCACTGATGTTGAAGAAAAGGAGACCAATCTAATGACTTGAGAAGCTTCTTGTAGCTTCTCAATCCTCTCATTTGATTCTGTGGCTGAGGTATTGGAGGTATCCTCACCCACTTCAACTACAACAGGGGACCTTCATCTTGGAGTATCTTGGGTCAAAGTGTCGAATTGTGTATCTACGACAATAGCTTTAGTTGATTGCTCAAGTCTTGCACCTTTAGTGGGCTCTTCTGTTGGTTTGGCTATGTCTGTAGAAACTACTTCTTCTGTCGACTTGATGTATGGAAGTGGGCCTTCTCCACATGTCTTGTTTGGATGGACCTCTTTCTCAGGATGCTCATCACCTCCATCGGCTGGTTGAGATGAACCTTTGGCCATAGTTGGGAGTATTACTGAAGAATTTTTTGCATGCCCAAAGTATCTTTTGTCGAGGTCCTTTGAGTAGGAGGCTTCCTTTTCGACCTCTTCCTTCTGCCTGTAGTCCATTTAACCCAGTGCTCTATTCTTTTGTAAAACCCACCCATCAGGGTTTCTAGGTTGTTAATGGCTTGTCCTAGCATGGGCTCAGAGCTTATAGGGAGTGGCTTTATTTTCTCCAAATATGTATTATCATACATATTTTTACCATCATCTTCCAACCCTTCCACTTCAATGTTAACTTTAAACTTTTTGATTTGTTCAATGGTTAACCTTGCGTAGAATCTCTCTTGGCTTTCTAAGTCATGTTTGCAATTAGCCCAGTAGTCTTCAATATCATCAACATGATGAATTGCATGACTCATTTGCAAGAAATCTCAGGCGTAATTTACAGGATCATACTTTGGCTTCAAGACATCATATCTCTCCAACTGAAACCTCTTTGAAAATGTCTTCAAAACATTCTTTGCCTCGGACCGAGATGTACAACTGTAGGCTCTAATGGTCATCAAGAAATTGTAGCCCTTCTTCCTAGCATCAATATAGATTAGATTCACTTGGAGTGCATGCATCATTTCCTCAACTAGCACAATCATATCATCAGGGTATCTGGACAACTTCAAAGGGAAAGCATCAAATCCTGCAAGATGAATATATGAGAAATCCACAAATTGAATGAAAAAGCACCCAAATTGGCTGATAAAAGCCATGGATTTAGGAGAGAATCTCATTTCTGGACAACCTTGTAGCTCCCTACAGAGTCTCATTGTGAATGAATCATTAACTCTGAGATATTTAGCATAACTGTTATGTAATTGTAGACATGGGAAAAATTCAAAGCTTTTAACATCATTTGGGAACTCTTCTAATCTAGGGAGCGCTGGCCAAATTTAAATTGTGGGAAATATATATAAGGACTGAAGACATGTAGAATTCATTCTGAACCTTAGCTCTACTTAGAGCACTGGAGATATTTTTTCTTACCATAAGAGCCCAATCGATGAAATGGTGTTGAGAACAGATCACCTAGACTAAGAAGAAATGGTGCTCGATGAAGTTCAGTGTGTCACTCTCACCTTGGATCCTATGGAGTAGCACCAAGATGTCTACAATATCTGGCTTCAGATTCGTGTGGTATAATGTTTTGGGAAACTTGCCTTTGGCGCTCCTCGGCTCTTGAAACCATGACTTCATTATTTCTTTCTTCCATAATGCTTTCTTTGCTACATACTCGGTAACTGCCTGACTATATGTCATTTCTAAATATTCAGCCTACTCTAGAATGCACAGGGAGTTCTACAAAGAATCTTGATCAATGGATAGAAGCACCATGTCATTGGGAAGGAGGATTTTCTTGGTATCTGGGTTATATTAGGCTATGCACTCTCGAACAAGCTCAGGAGCTTGAACAGAAATAGGAAAGCCAACAACTTCTACTAACTCGCTCTCTTTTAACTTCTCAATGATAGGGTGCATCTGGTTTTCCTTCAATCTGGTCTGAAAGTTTTGCATATCGAAGAACTTCAATGAAGTGTCTGTAATTTTATGCCAATCAGATGTGATGCCATTCATGCCATCGAATCCCATAAATCTAGTAGCCATACTTCAACTAATTCTGACTTGAGATAAGGGATATCTCTCAAGAACACAAGAGCGAGGGAATAACTATAGTCAAGAGCTTCTAATCCAAACAATTCATTGAATAGATGGTAGATCCTATTCATAATACTTCACTGATTTTATAACTTTTGAATTTTTACCGTTTAACGACCGACTTCCTGTGCCACATGAATGAAAAGACAAAGAAAATAATGAAAAAGTCCGTTATAGAGTAAAATGAATTTATTTGAAATAATTTCTTTACCCCTATGGGCCATTAAGAAACATCCTTTCACTTTAGTAACCGTAATGGTAACTTTTTGGAGGTAGCAGAAAATCACTTTTCCGCTTCCCTTTCGGTGGAGAAATGCCTTTGGAGTGCTCTCTACTTAAAAATCCACTGAGGGAGAAATTTAGCTCGTTAAGATGCTAAAATGGAATTTCTTGATTTCATCAGCTTTCTTTGTGCCCTGGATCACTCATAAGATTGATTCTTCTTTAAAGTTCTTCCATAAAATGATTTGGCAGACAACGCACTTTGCAGGTCAAAACCTGCCTATTGGAGCAGCGGAGAAGCCATTTTCTGCTTTTCTGCCAGTAAGAATGCATCTTGAATTCTTCCTTGCTCAATCATTTCTTTTTCTTGAGATAGATTTGATCTGAATGCCCAAAGCTTTATTATTCCCAAATCTCTCATTATTAACTTTCCTTGACCTCCGATACTTTGAATTCTATTAGTTGCAGAAAACACACTTTGCAGGTGATTTTCTGCCAAGGAGAAGCTTAGAACCAATTTTCTACCAATGCTTTCGAAGGGAGTGTTTAAGGAAAAGAAACTTCAACTGCATGTAAAACCAATTTTAGAATCCTTTGAAACATGACCTTTACTGGATTTGGGAACTTAACCTACGCAATGAAACACGATCTTAGAGACCAATTCCCCCCGGCTCACAAAAGGGAAGTCAATTTAGGGAAATCCAATAAAGGCCTCCTATCCTAAGAGGATAGCTAGACTTAGACTTGGGACTTACACGAAGCTTTCAAGATCACTACTACACATTAAACATCCACTTTGTCTCAAAGGTATGTAGACCAAAAGTGGGGCAACACAGTGTTCTAGAATAATCTACAATTGATCTATTCCTTCTTTCAGAAATTCCATTCTGTTGTGGTGCCCTCAGTGCGGAAACCTATCTTTTGATTCCATTCTCATTAAAAAAGTTAGTGAACTCATCAAAAATAAATTCACCTCCTCTATCAGATCTCAAACACTTCAGTTCTCTTCTAGTTTCTTTTTCCACTTTAGTTTTATACCATTTAAACATCTTAGATGCTTCATATTTTTCTTGTAGGAACATGATAATCATCATTCTAGAGTAGTCATCCACAAATAAAATAAATTATTTGTCCCCATAATAGCTCTGTGTTCTCATTGGTCCACATAGGTTTGTATGAACTAACTCCAAAATATCATTAGATGAGAAATTCTTTCTCTTGAAACTAGATTTTGACATCTTTCCCATTTGACAATTTTTGCACATTACATGGTCTAGTTTAGATAAGCTCAGTAAGCCTCTAACTTTTATTTTCTTACTAATATTAACCATGTTGGCAAAATTTACATGACAAAGCCTTTTATTCCATAACCATATATCTTCATTCTTTTCCAATAAGCAAGTAGTTTCAGCAGTTTCAAGATAGAATAGGTTACCTTTTGATTGTTCACCAGTGCTGATCAATTTTCTAGTTCCATCATAGATTCTAGCTTTTCTATTTTCAAATGTGACTTGGTGACCTATGTTATTCAACTGGGAAATACTCAATAGATTATAATTAAGTCCTTTTACCCAATATGCATTCTCACATTTGATTTGATTGTTCAACATAATAGTAACTTTTCCTTTCACTTGAAAAGGTGTATCATTTCCTATTCTAACAGATCCTCCATCATAATGTTCAAGAAATTCAAATTTTCCTTTATATCTAGTCATGTGATGTGTACAACCACTATCAATAACCAAAATGTCATGCTTACTAACTTTATAAATAAGTGTTGTTTCTACGTACCTTTCATCTTCATCTAAATCATCTTTCAAAGCTACAAACATTGTCTCAATGTCTTCATCACTGTCAAAACCAATGTCATTATCTTTATCTTCAGTAATGCAACAAGGCTTATTGCCTTTATCTTTGTAATCTCGTTTATCTCTTCTATCATACTATCGGTTAATTCTATAGTCTCGGTCATCCTTTCTGTCATTAGATCTATCATTTCTATCATCATTCTTTCTGTTAGGGCATCTTGCAGAAAAATGGCCAATCTCTTTACAGTTAAAACATATCAAAGCTAGTTTACCTCTATATCTTCCTTTACCTTTGTGCAATATTCTAACCATTAAAGCTTCAATTTCATCAAGTTCCTTGTCATCACTATCACTGTCACTGTTATTTCTGATTATGTGTGTTATACTGTGGTGACTGATCAAGAAAGTACCATCTAGGAAAGTGTTTTACCTTTCTACAATGCGTGGAGCATGGGGACTTTGTAACACTATCAACTTTAAAAAAAATTGAGGCTTATTTTGGGCTATTTATGGGCTGACATATTCTAACCCTAAAGTGACATAAAGTTTGTATAAATTGGCTTAGGGTTAGGGTTTCATTATTACGTTGTATGTTTTATGGCGGTATTGAGCTGTAAGGGATCTGTGCATTGTGATTTGATTGTAATCACTAGATAAGAATAATATTGGACTTTGTTGTTTGGTGGACGTAGCCTAGGGATTGGGTGAACCAAGTTAAATCTTTATGTCTTGTGTTCTCTTCTATTTTGGTTTATTATTCTCTGTTATTGGTTATATTTCTGTATGTAATTTTTATTTCTATCTTGTTAATCCTAACAATGTGTTTGCTACTAGATTTACCAATTTTCAAAGTAGACATAAATGCGGAGTCCATAGAAGGTACAAAAATATTGTTAAAATTATCCAACTCAAAAGAAATCAATCTTCCAATAAGACTATCAACAGTAATATTATTTCCAAGTGCTGCTCTCATTTCATGTATTACAGAGACTCTTATAAAATAAGTAGGCAATAGAGTTCTAAGAATCTTACTCACAATAGTGTCTTCATCAATAGTTCCACCATCTCCTCGAATAACATTCACAACTTCCTTAAGTCGGGTACTGTACTGTGTTCTATTCTTTCCTTCTTTCATTCTCATATCATCAAATTTTCCTTGGAGACTTTTAGCTTTAGCTCTCAGTACATTTGCATCTCCTCCATTAACTAATGTAAGCTGGTCCCCAATCTACTTGATAGTTGTAAGTGTCGTGATATCCTCAAATTTAGAATCAGTAAGTGAAGAAGAAATCTCCACCATGATAAAGTTATGTTCATGTTTCTCTTTCATCTGATTAACAGTCAAAGGTCCAATAGGTAGAATGAATTGATTATCTAGATAATCTACAATATTATCTCCAATCTCTCATAGGTATAGTCTCATTCTTCTTTTCCATGTTGGTAATTTATCCTCGTTCAGCTTTAGTGCATCTCTCTTATACATCTTGTGATCTTTAGCTTAAGTCCTTCAAACCTTTCTTCTAAGCACTGTATGCTCTAATACCAATTGTTAGAATAACTAAGAGGGGAGGGGGGAGGGGGGGGGGAATCAGTTAGCTCCGAATTATCCTATAGTCCCAAATTCCTCTAGATGTATATAAAAATAATTTCAAACATATAACTCAACTTGTTGAAATATATTCTATATCTCAAACTTTAGTCAATAGTGTTTACCGAGTATTAGTAAATTATTACTGTAATTATCGATCTAGGTCAATAAAGTAAAGTGTAAAGAAAAATAACAATCCACAACATTCATGCACATTGACACATAAACTTTTAATGTGGAAACCTTGCTAAGGGAAAAATGACCTGGGACTAGTAACCCAAAATATTTCACTTTTCTAAAGTGAGCTCGGTGAAGAGCCAACCCTATTAAAGGTTACAATGCACACTGTTAAATGTGACCTTGTTAGAGGATTTAAACCTAACAGTTCTCTCTTGACCATGAATTTACTATGGGGTCAACAAGAAAACACTCAAAATTCATTAGAATGTCATAATAAAGACTTTCATGTCCTACTCGGTTAAGAGATTCATCTGTAACAATGGTTAATCTGATACAGTAATGATCTGATTCAAATACAACTCTGTTTTATAGATTTTCAGATCTATGTTAAGTACACAATACCTCTGATCAATTTGTTCACTTCAGTTCATCTCATACTTCATTTTTTTCTGCTCGGTAATGCTCTTTCCTTTGTCGCTCATTAATGTCTACAGAAATGCTTGGTTCTATCTTTATCCAGTTTGATCAGTCATGCATAAACTTCACATGTGCGCATCATAGAATTATGTTATTCATAATGAATCTCTTGTCTCTTATATAGACATCATAGCTCATTTAATTTCTATCCTTCATATTTTTCCACTTAATCTCCATCGTTGATTTTTCCACATAAACCATCCTTGGTAGTGTTACAAACATGTTTCAATATTTTTTCGTTTGACCTTCCTTGAATTTTCATAACCATTTGACCAAAATAAAAAAAATTATCTTTTTACCTCGAAATCATCAATTTCTAGCTCAACATTCTAGTCGGCCTCGGTTTGACTAAACTGCTCAGTCAATACTATGTTGTGTCAGCGATCCCTAGCTCAATTATCACTGTGCTTGGTATACACTATGTTTTACTCATTTTTCATTGTCTCTCAGTGTATACAGAACTCTTCATTTACCAACCACATAAACATTGTTTGTTGGAGTTATCCAATCCTTAACAAATGTTTTCCACCATAATGATACTCAAATAAGTTGACATCAATGACAATACATTAACTGATAATGTCAACCATCACTTCTATAACATGGTTCACTATCAACAAATGACTTCAAACATACAATCAGTTGTAGTTCATCAAAGGAACTCCGGACTCTGGGGATTCCGGTGTCATCACTTTTGTCTCTTCTGGAAGAATTGAACGCCAAGTGTCCTGAGGTCTAGACTTTAGAATCTACCTATCCCTAGGATTCTGACTACCAATTAATGTGCCCCTTAGGCATTATAAAAGGATTTTACCCTTCACTTTTACATTTACCATGAACAAAATTACCTCTTAAGCGATCAACTGCTAAGTGTTTCCCAAGCTCAAATCTCCAACATTGAAATTGTGGAAGTGTTTGCATTTGCATGTAGGTGTTGGCATTAGGTGTTGAGGTGAATGGTGAAGCATCATTTGAGGTTTTGTCAATTTTAGTTCTCCGTGTTTTAAGTGGGTTCTTCCTTGGTCCTGGGCTTGTTGTTTCTTTGCACTTGCTTCCTATTTTGGTTTTGTTTTTCCTCTTATGTGTTGTTTTCTTTTTTCTACCCTTGTATTTCCCAAGACCTACACTGTAAATAGATCTTGTGCGGGATTTTGGGCTCATCCTTTGTGGTTTTTGGTGCCTACCTCCTCAGCTTGTCCAGTCTGTAGGTTGGGTGCTTTGTAGGTTAAATAAAATGTTTGTAAATTTGTAAATTGTTTTGTAAATTTGTGTATTTTTTCCTTGTAAATGCATGTAGATTTCATGTAAATGTTGTAAATTTTGGTAGGTTTTTATAATTAGCCAATTCTTTGTAAATAGATTGTGAGTTAATCGGGTCCAAATTATTTGCGAGGTTTTTCAAACATACATTACAATAATGGGTCATGTAATCTGTGTTGAGTCGATGTGGCCCAGATCGTGTCATCAAAGTGGTCAAGTTATGTCGAGTTGCAGATTCTTGGATGGTCACAGAGCCGAGTGCGTGTGTCCATGGTGGGTGGCATGGAGTTTTCTCTCTCCTCCTTCGTGTCTTCTTTAACGGAAGGACTGGCTCCCATGTTAGAACATTTATATTTTCCTTAGTTGGCCATTAATATCCCTTATGTAATGCCAACTGTCTGTTAGGTTTCTTTACTCCACTTGAGGTGGATGAACCTGTGTCTACTTTTGAAATGACAGGTCATAGAATTAGTGTCACATCAATAAACATGTTGGTACCTTTTCATCATTCCAGGATTCAATCCCCAGATACCTTAGTGGTCACAAGCACGCTAAGTTCTAACAACAAGTCACTAAGTTACTATTTTCAGACTCTGAACTTTCAGGTCATGCAACATGGGTTTTGGTGGTTTTCTTGTGAAGAGAGCACCCTGTCCGGTATTCTTTATCAATAATCAATATTTCTTTATTTTTTTTCCAAATATTAGGGTGCATGACCTGCAAAGTCTTATAATCCAAATTATTAGTAAGCTTAATAAATTATATATCTTATATTCACAATTGTCTGGTCTTGTAGGTTATCATCGTAAAAATTACAACAACAAGATCACCCCAAGGATGCCTTAAATCCTGAGAACATCTGTAGTTCTAGAAAAGAAATCAAAGGAAGAGAAGGCCTTGGAAAAGATCCCTCTGGTAATGAAATAAAAAAAGGATGGAATTATTCAGGGTTCTTGGATTGAAAAACCCTTCGCAAAATTTTAGATATAGATTTTGGCACCTGGGCCGAACTGGGAAACCTCAGGCAGACCATTTACCAATCCAGGCAGGCCAACGATGGAGAAAAAACCAATATTTCTTCCTCTGGGATCATCCAAATCACTTTCTTCCATCACTATGCGCCATCTTTGAATTTAATTTTTCACATGGCCAAGAACTCCAATGTGACTGCTTGCACCGCCCTCACATCCTCTGGAGTGCTCATTGCCTCCCTAGATCAAGATACTATTTCCATAGTATGGAGGATCCCCTTCTTTAAGGGTGCTATCACTATGACCTAGGAAGCCTCAGTGGTGCTATTTATAGAGGTAGGAGATGTGGATCGATGCCTCTTGAATTTAGAATGGTTGAGAAGTCCACACTAAGACTTTAAGAAGATGAAAATGGATATCCCTCGCTTTGACTTCAAGGAGCCCATTCAAGTTGGGATAATCATTTTACGCTGCTTCTTCTTCTTCTTCTTCTTCTTTGTAATATAAAATAAGGATGATTTTGACAGTGCAGGTAGTATCAGCTCTGAATATTGTATTTAATGTAAATATGTAGGTTGTATAGGATTTAGACCCCGGTGTAGATAGGGAGGTATGTCTATATATAAATTTTTTTATGCCATTCCAAGGGTCGGAAAAATTGATGATTTTATTTCATGTTGTATGATTTCTTATGTGCTTTGCTCCAGTTCTTTTACAGTTAAATGAAATACTTTGCTTCTCTACTAATGCATGTTTGCTTGATTATCATATATGCATTTGGTATTATTTTTGGTTCTGTCTGGAGTATTTTTGATGTTTATAAATTCATAACATGACTACAGATAGATTTTCTTTCTGACTTTGGCCTATCTTTGTATAATTTATTTGCCAAAGCTAACTGTTGTAGGAAACCTTGCCTGTCCTCAGTACCTGAAATTCAATGAGTCAAAACTAGCAGATCCCTTAACATAAAATGATCACCTACCCAAGTGGACCATTCCTGCATCATCGTGACTTGACTACCAGGTGCTTGGAGGCAAGGAGAAATCACTCTCTGGTAAGCCTCTTTAGGAAAAGTTGGACGGTACTCTAGTACCCGATGATAACTCTCACCCCTATTGATGAGACCTTCACAAAGTCCCATCAACAGTTTCAAGGATCATTTTATTTTGGAGGAAGATAAAGATTTCAGTATTAAAAGTTTTAACATATTCCTATACAAAGTTGTGGTGTTAGAGAATAGATTCTCAAATTTTTTGGTTGAAGTTCAAGCAATCACTAGCAAAAAATGGAAAGACCATTTTCTTAGCATGCTAGATATTCTCCACTACCATTGACCTACTCATGTTGAGATCTTATAATGGGTAGAGGAATACTTGAGGCCTATTAGGATGACCTCCCAGAAGAAGAAATATGTACTTGAAGAAGAAGAGAAAACTGGAAAAGGATCACACAATGAATCAAACCCTAGTGTCATTACTTCCTCATTTCAGGTGTGATGTTTATTTATTTTCCAAAGGCATTTAGTTATCTCTTTTATATGTTAACTTAATATGTTCTAGTATAATCTTAAGTTATTAAAATGTTAGTTATAGTTATGAAAAGGTGTGATTGTAAATGACCTGAATCTTGTTGCTTATCCTCATTTTGTATAAGGAGAAACCAATACCATATTTTAAGGGGGTAGAATCATTATCATCAATTATAAGACTCTATATATTTTTAAAGTAATACAAATCTAGTTCTCTTGTTCTAGATATGTTGTGGATTTTTCATTTTAAATTAGTCCTTTGTTATTATTATCTATGGTAGATAATTTCTGCTCTAAATCAACATATGAAGAAATTGTGTGGGATTTTCATAGTTAAGTTCAATTAGGCTAATTGTTGTGACTAATTGTAGTAAATTGGAATTATGAGATATAGATCAGATAATTGTTTCAACACCTCTCACACCAACATGAAACTCTACTTAGACATCCACATCACATACTTCAACCACTACTGTTTATAGAAAGCATTTAATTCCATCCTTGAAAGAGAGATATTAAACAAATAATACACATTGCATTCAAAACTTGCAAAGATGAATTCAAAACAAGATAAGATCTAACTTTTATTTAAAAGAGGGCTCATCGATGAAACAATGAATATCTAACAAATTATTAACTGTCATAGAAATTTGAATATCATGAGTCATTTGAAACCAACAACTTGTAATGGGCATTGCCCTGATTTTGAATGCTTAGAGGGCATTGCCCTGATTTTTTATATATATGCAAATATAAAGTCTCATTCAAGTTCATAGTGGGTATTGCCCTAATTTTAAACACACACAAATATAAAGTTTATAGAGTGCACCGTTAACATTTATGGCAGTAGAATCAATAGTGTTGATGGAAAGCTATCCATCTTTCACAATAGAAAGTTGTCCAATAGATGGCCTTCTAGCACCTTTTGATTTTGTTTCAACCCCATTGACATCATCAATAACATTCCCCTGTACCTACACATTTGGATCGCCATGTGAGACCCAAATTTGTATTAAAAATTCATTTAGAACTTATTTTATCTTTTCTCCAACTTCATTTCACTACACAATATGAATGGTCAGTGAAAGAAACTTACACTAAGAAGTAGGTAGAAAAACATTGGTTGAGTTATCCCAAAAATTCACCATGCAGACTATCCATGTCACCTGATGTAAAAAGTATAAAACCAATATTAGATTTGATAAAAAATGTTTTTAAACAATGTAACATATGTGAATACATAAGGAAGATGGAAGTAGAATATTTTGAAAATACACCTAGTTCAAATTTTTAACAAAATCTAATTTTTTTTGTTATCTCTTTCTTCTAATTTGTATGTATAATTACTAGAATTGTAAGATAAGATGAATATTTCTATGATAGATTCAAGTTCTACAAAAGCATGATATGTTAAATCGCATTTGTACAAACATTGTCCCTTTACTCTATTGTACCAACATAATTGAAGCTCGATGCCTTCTAGCCTATCCAAAAGGTCAATGTCATTATGGTAATCAAATACCCTATTACCATCCTTCTTTCATATTCTTTGAACCCTTCCGATGTACCAAGGTCCATAAGAAATAAATTGTTTTGTACTTCAATAAAGACCTTTTCTTGTAGTACGTTCAGTGGGAGGTATTGAATTCTCTCAAACAACACCCCATAATTTGATCCAATACCAAAGCTAATTGAAAACCCCTTTTGTGGGGCCCTCTTATCTTTCCTAAAGTAGACCCCACTCCTCACTTTAGTCAACCTATCTTTGGACAACAACAGATTTCCATTCAACTGACTAACCAAAAAATATTTGAACATATCCTTACCATCAAGATCTAACAATGTTTTTATAGTTTTATTTACATTTTTATCAAGGGAATGTAAAATTTCATCTAACTCATGCCTTGAATCACTATCCATTATTTTCACTTCACCATGATTGTGTACCAATGAAGACATATATTGGAATATAGAGTTGGAATGAGTTGGTGGAGAGTCATAAACTACTTCATCCATAGATTTGAATGTTGGATAATTTTGATCCTTTGTCCCACCAAGAAGATTGGGTGGGATTATCTGGTCGCATGCGAAGAGTTGATACAATGTCTTATGCATCCTTCAATCCCATCTTGAGGGCTTCTATAATTTTATCATCTGTAGATATTGAATCATATTATGATAATATGTTAACATTCTCTATTCTTTCTTGGTGCAATCTATTCTATATACTTTCTTTCTTCTTATGAAATTTATTAAAATGCATCCCTTGGGGATTTGATTCTTCTTCTACAACTCTATTAAGTGTTCAAACAGCGTGAAGAAAGTGAGTGAAATCATAGGCCCTTTCTTCTCCAACCATCCCACCAACTTTGCTAAATATGTTCTCACATACATCTGACCTAGTTAGGTGTAAAATACATGGCAAGTGAGAGTATTGATCTCAAAATAATCTCAACAACAAAACAACAAATTGGCAAGAAATTCTGACATCTTGATATGCCTCTCTGCTAATGAAATTTATGTTGAATTTATTAATAGATTCATTTTGTATCCAACATAATGATAATGTGAAGAAATGATGAAATCGTGAAACATTTCACACTCTTTCCCAAAGAGTCCAAAGTTGAGACACAAATATGTTAATGTAGTCAACAAAAATCCTTAGATATGTCTCTATGCCTAGTGTCCTCTTTGATGACCTATAACTGATTGAATGTTTGAAGATGTTAAGTTGATGATCACCAAGTTGCAGAAAGTTAATGCAAGACATTAAATTAGTTAATGTATTGTATTGTCATTGATGTCAACTTGATATAATATGATTGGTTATATACAAAGTGTCAAAGAATTCAGAGAACCAGAGAGATAAAGGTTATGCTTTCAGTAATTCATAAAAGATCAGTATTCACTAAGTGACTACAAACACCGATGGGCAGTGCACCCTGACAAACAGAGAAACCTGAGATGAAAGTCATAGTGTTTGTCGAGCAAGAAACCCGACAAGCATTACCAAAAAGCAGAATCACAAGAATTATCGACAAGTAGAAATTCACAATGATGCCCAAAGGAAAGACAACACCAATGGACAAACAACCCCAATGGAGATGCCTGAGGAGAACTAAAGTGTTGACTGAAGCTAACAAGGAGTTAAACAAAAAAAGAACTAAAGTTCAAAAATGAAAAAAGACTTAGTTGGCATGATCAAAAGAAGGAGTTAACTGGTTGTTAATATTGTTTTCATCGACAAGTTAAAGCTAGAGATAAGAGAAAGATTTAAAGTTGTTTTATTCCAATTGTCAAGGAGAAATCTACGGGATAAAACTAAAGTAAAGGTTTAAAACAAGATTGTCTATAATTGTGGATCATGCCATGAACAAGAAAGTCAAGAACTAAGAATAGTGAAATCATGTCTATAAAGAGAAAAGCTAATTCATTATGAATTAGGGGTGAATAGAGATGAAGGATGCTGGAGAGAAACTGGTGAAGAACAACTTCATAGAATCCTGATCAATCAAGCTGAAGAACATAGCTAAATTTGAGGACATCAAGAAACAGAGAAGTAGAACATCATCAAGAAGAAATAAGTGGAGAAAAAGGTATTGAAAAGATACATTGATTAGAAAGGTATTATGAGCTTACAATATATTTGAAAATATGCAAAGTATAGTTGTATATGTGAACAAATCATTTACTCTTTCAATTTAACCACTGGATCAGAAATTCTCTTAACCGAGTAGGACTTAAAAATCCTTTCTATATTGAGATACATCCTATGGAGTATCAAAAATTTTGGTCATGAAGATAACATTAGATGCCAGATACCATTTGATAAAATATACTGGATTTGGTCATAAAAGGTAGCATAGAGATTCCAGATATCAAGTGACAAACTATTCTATTTAAATCCTCTAACAAGGTCACACCTAACAGTGTGTTTGTAACCTTTAACAGGGTTGTCTCTTCACTGAGCTCACTTTAGACGAGTGAAAATTTTGGGTTACCGGTCCCAAGTGGTTTTTCCCTTAATAAGATTTCCACATTAAAAATCCATGTGTCAATGTGCTTATGAGTCATTACTTTAGCATTTTACATTACACATAACTAATTTGGATTGATCGGTATACACTAATAAATTTACTGCATTTTGGTAAATGAAAGAATGCTAATTGGTAAACAGTAAGAATAAGGTTTAACAGTGAACTTTGAGTAGTAGTTATTTGTTGAGATTATTTCAAGGCATTCATCTTGTAGGACTGAAGATAACTAGAGACTTAATATTGTTGTACTAAGTTTTTGGGTTAATTTATTGGAATATTTTTTAGGCCACTAATTCACCCCCCTCCTCTCACTTATTCAAACAATTGGTATCAAAGCTTGTGTGCTTAGAAAGGGAGTTTAACAACTCAAGCAAAATATCACAAGATGAGAAAACAAGATGTGCCCAAGTTGAACAAGGACAAGTTTGCATCATGGAAAGGCAGGATAAGACTCCACCTATCAGGTATTGGAAATGATGTTGTTCAATACTTACATACTAAATTTGTGCTACCTATAGGACCTCACACACTTGAGAAATTAAGAGAAAAGCATGAGCATAATTGCTTGATGATAGAGATTGCTTCCTCACTCTCTGATGCTGAGTTTAAAGATGTCAAAACCTCCACCTTTGCAAAGAAAATGGGGGATAAATTAAAGCTGGTACATGGAGGAGATGCTAATGTACTAAGAGAAAAGGTAGAAAGCCTAAGAGGTAAATTTGATGACCTAAGAATGAGAGAAGGAGAAAATATCACTCAATACAACTGCAGAATAAAAGAGGTAGTCAATGCTATTCGAGGAGTTGGAGGCATACTTGAAGAAGAGACAGTGGTAAGTAAAATCCTAAGAACCTTACTATCTGTATATTCTATTAGAGTATCTTCTATACAAGAAATGAGAGCAGTAGAAAACAATAATGTCACTCTAGATAGCTTGGTTAGTAGACCAATTTCATTTGAGATGAATAAGTTTGATAATAGTGTCTTACCATCTATTGAGTTTGCATTCAAATCTTCTTTTAAAATAAGTAAGTCAAGTCATAAACACACTATAAGGAATGATAGTGAAAGTGATAGTGATGACCAATATCTTGATGAGATTGAAGCACTAATGGCTAGAATATTATAGAGAGGCAAAGGTAGATACAAAGGTAAATTACCACTTGTATGTTTTAATTGTAAAGAGATTGGACACTTTGTTGCTAGATGTCTTAATAGAAGAAAAGATGATAGAAGTAATGAAAGATCATATGAAAAGAAGTTTGATAGAAGTGATAATGGAGATTACCGAAGCAACCAACAATCTTATAGAAAAGATATCCGAGACTACAAGGAAAAAGGCAAGAAAGCTTGTTACCTAGCTGAGAACAAAGATAGAGATACTAATGTTTAATCTGATGAAGACATTGAGATGGTATTTGTAGTCATGAAGGATGATTCAGACAAAGAAGAAAGGTATGTAGATTCTGTTAGTAATAAATGAGAGGGGGGAGGGACGTTAATCAATAGCCTCAAAAATATTCCAATAATCAACCCAAAAAACTTAGTACCACAATATTAAGCCTCTAGTTATCTTCAGTCCTATAAGATGAATGCCTTAAAATAATTTTATCAAACAACTACTGCTCGGAATGCTTTGTAAAACCTTCTACTTTATGTTTATTGAATAACAGTCTGTTAATTTACCGAAAGATAGTTAATTATCTAGAGTATACTGATCAATCCAATTAAGTTATGTGTAATGAAAAACACTAAAGTAATGACTCATAAACACATTGATAGATGGATTTTTAATGTGGAAACCCTGTTAAGGGAAAAACCACTTGGGACTGGTACCCCAAAATTTTCACTCTTCTGAAGTGATCACAGTGAAGAGCCAACCCTGTTAAAGGTTACAAACACATTGTTAGGTGTGACTTTGTTAGAGGATTTAAAAGTTTAGTCTGTCACTTGATATTGGGAATCTCTATGCTACCTTCCTGATCAAACACTCACTTGGCCTGTCAATAGGTATCTGGCATCTCATGCTATCTTCATGATCAAACTTTTTTATACTCCTTGGGATGTATCTCAATATAGAAAGGATCTTTAAATCTCTCTTGGTTAAGAGACTTTCTGAATCAATAGTTAAACTGAAACAGTATGATATGTTCACATATACAACTTATACTTGCAAATTTTTAGATCTATTGTAATCTCATAAAACTATTATGATCAATATATCTCAGTTAATACCTTTGCTCCACTTTGATTCTACTCGGTGATGTTGTGCACTGTTGTTCGGTGTTAGTAGAAAACTTTAGCTCTTTCCTCAGCTTGTTGATCAGGAATATATGAAGTTTCTCTTCAGCATCCTCTTTTCATTCATTCACCCACCACACCTATTTGTAATGAATTGAGTTGTCTTTTTATAGACATGATATCACCATTGTTAGGTTCTTGATTTTCTTGATCTTTCCGTGATCCATAATTATCGCCAATTAGATTTAAAGAAAAACTTTTATTTTATCTCTCTGAGATCTTTTTTCCAATTGGACAAAACAACTTTAAATCCATTACTTATCTCTGGCTTTATCTTGTCAATGAAAACAAAGATAACTACTAGTTAACTCTATATTTAGTTCTGCTAGCTAGATATTTTTTAGTTTCTGAACTCAAGTTAATTTTGGTGTTTAACTCTTTGATAGCTTCGGTCAACACTCTAGTTCTCCTCAGGCTTCTCCGTCGGTTTAGACTATGTTTCTGGCCGTCGGTTATGCTGGAGATTCTTCTCATCAGTAAGGCTTGTCGGTGTTCTTTCTTGGGAATCACTATGACTTGACTTTTATTGATCTCTATCCGTCAGTGTTCCACTGACCGTTGATGTTTGAAGTCATATTGTGAATGCTTGTCTTTTATGCATTATTGAAAGAATAACATTTTTCTCTTTTATTATTTGAAGTCTTTGACACTTTGATTATAACCGATTAGATTATATCAAGTTGACATCGATGAAAATACAATCCATTAACTGATTTAATTTCTTGCATTATCCTTCTACATTTCGTTGATCAACTTAACATCTTTGAACATTCAATCAGTTACATGTCATCAATCTCTCCCTTTGGCATTGATGGCAACATACTACATTATCATACTATACTATCACTAATACAATATGAAATATACAGTTTCATCAAGCCTTCCTAATGTAGCTATTACAAATGTCTAGCTCTCGGTAAGCTCAAAATAGATTAGATTTGTTTCATGCAGAGTGGTTGTCTTCAATCTTCAATCCCTTCAATGGATGGATGTATCATCTGATATCTCTGTCCTGATATGTGTCCTGCCTTGACTATTCCTCTTCTTGATAATCTCTTTTTCCTTTAACAACAATCTTTCTCTTTTTTTGAACTCTCTCCCTTTGTTACTTCTTTCCCTTAGATGGATATTTCATATATAATCAATTTCTCTCCCTTAGAATATTGATTAAATCTTCCTTTTGATTCTCAAGAACTTCTCTTCATGGATACTGATATAATCTCTCCCTTTATCATATCTCTCCCTTTATGATCATCTCCCCTTTTATATTATAATGGAATCATCTCTCCCTTTGTATGATAGTGAGATCATCTCTCCCTTTGAAAACAATGCCAAACAAAAATACTTCTCCTTGTTTTATCATCTGAATGATGTTCCATCCCTTTGCATAATATATTCCTTGAATTTCCCTATCCATCAGCAATACAATGGCTCAGTTTTTGGTGTAGATATGTACCTTGATATGTACAAATATATATGTTTCTATTCATCTCAGTGTTTGCATCAACATGAGTGATCTTCAGATTTGGTATAGGTTGATGCAATCTCCTAGTCAAATTACTGACCGATAGACAAGGGTTAGACCTCTAGTCTCTATCTCAGGTACTCAAATGTATCCTTCGGTAATGGCTTGGTGAATATATCAGCTAACTGTTCCTTTGATTGAACATATTCTAGTATAACTTCCTTTTCTTAAACTTGTTCTCTTAGATAGTGATACTTGATAGCAATATGCTTAGTCTTAGCATGCATGACTGGATTCTTAGAAATGTTAATTGCAATGGTATTATCACAATAGCTAATTACTGGTTCAAGGATCTTAATATTCATACCTTCCAGAAATTGTTTGATCCATGCAATATTAGAGAAATTTGCAGCAGCAGCCACATACTCTGCTTCTTTAGTTGACTAAGAGATGCATCCTTTCTTCTTGCTGATCCATGTGACAAGTCTGTCACCCATGAAGAATGCTCCTCCAGTTGTGCTCTTTTGGTCATCAATGTTTCCAGCCCAATCAACATCTGTATAGACTTGTAGCTCAAATTTTCATTGTCTTTTGTACCATTAACCATAGTCCTTAGTGTTCTTCAGATATCTTAGAATTCGCTTGATAGTAGTCATATGCGATTCTTTGGGATTAGCAGATAATCTTGCAACTATTCCAACTGCCTGTGCTATATTTGGTCTAGTGTGAACAACATACATCAATTTTCCAATCATTGATGTGTATAGGGTCTAATTTACCTCATTGGATTTGTATTCTTTTGTCAGCTTACATCTGGTAGCCACGGGTGTTCCAACTGGTTTGGAATCTTCCATCTTGAATATCTTCCACACTTCCTTGATGTATTTGGATTGAGTGATGTATATACCTGAATTTTGTTGCAGAATCTATAGACCAAGAAAGAATTTGATCTCTCCAAACACAGACATTTAAAATTCCTTGCTCATTTCATTAGCAAAGGATTTTTATAACAATTCATTTCCCCCAAAAATGATGTCATCAACAAAAATTTCAGCAATCAGAATATTACCATCGGTATCTTCTTTTAAGTACATATTGCTATTTTCAATTGTTCTAACAAATTTTATGCTAATGACATATGAGTGAAGTCTTTCATTCCAGGCTCTTAGTTCTTTTTTCAATCCATACAAGGCTTTATGTAGTCTACATACCATATTTCTCTTGTATGGATCAACAAAACCTTTTGGTTGTTCAATGTATACCTCTTCTTCAAGTATTCCATTTAGGAATGCAAATTTGACATCCATTTGGTATACCTTGAATCCTTTAAATAAAGAATAAGCAAGTAAGATTATAACTCCTTCTAGTCTTGTAATGGATGCAAAGGTTTCTCCATAATCAATAACTTCTTCTTGTGCATATCCCTTGCATAATAATCTTACTTTGTTTCTAGTGACTTCTCCATTCTCATTCAGCTTGTTTTTGAATATCCATTTTGTACTGATGACATTATTGTCATCTGGTCTCAGTACTAGATTCCATGTATTATTCTTCTCAATCTATTCTATTTCCTCATTCATAGCATTGACCCATTCTTCATTCTCAAGTGCATTGTTAATAGATTTAGGCTCAAAATCACAAAGTAAACATCAGGTGTTAAGTGACTTACTTCTTGTTCTTGTTCCAGCCTTTTTGTCTCCTATGATTTGATTTTGTGGATGATGTCTTCTGACATACTTGGAAAGTTTTGGTTCAGCTCTGTGTTCATCATTCTGATCATCTTCTTCACCTTCATTCTCATCTCCATTGTTTGGAACATGATATTGAGGATTATCCTGATTGTCGGTAATTGCAACCTGATGCTCGGGTGCAATGTTTTGATTCTCAAGAGTGACACACTGTTGCTCAGGTAGAGTGTCAGGTTTTGTATAAACAAACCTTTTTTAGTCCTCTGGTTCCTTTTTTCTTTCCTTGTCATTCTTTTCTGCAAATTCATCTATTTTCACATTTGCGCTTTCAATGATTTTGTTAGATGACTTTTTAAGACATTTATAAGCCTTGCTTTTGGTTGAATACCCTAGGAAGATACCTTCTTCACTTTTGCAGTCAAGTTTTCCATTTCTATCATCCTTCAATATATAACATTGACTACGAAAGATTCTGAAGTAACTTACATTACGTGTGTATGACCATACCAAAGCTCATAGGGTGTCTTCTTTGTGTCCTTCAATTGTACTTTGTTTAATGTGTAGACAACAGTATTGATAGCTTCCCTCCAAAACATTTGAGTGATGCTTTTCTCAATCATCAATGTTCTTGCACAGTCAACAATTGATTTGTTTCTCCTTTCAACAATTCCATTTTGCTGTGGTGTCCTCGGTGTAGAAACCCATCTTTTAATTCCATGCTCATTGAAATAGTTAGTGAATTCTTTTGAAGTAAACTCCCCTCCTCTATCTGACCTTAAGCATTTCAATTTCTTTTCACTTTTTTTTTCAACCATTGCTTTATGCCATTTAAACATCTTAAATTCTTTTGATTTATCTTTTAAAAACATGACTGTCATCATTCTAGAAAAATCATCAACAAAGAGAATAAAATACCTATCTCCATAGTAGCTCTTTGTCCTCATGGGTCCACATAGATCTGTATGGAATAATTATAGAATTGTAGTAGATGTATGGGTTTTTCTCTTGAAACTAGACTTCTTCATTTTACCTTTTTGACAATTTTTGCACATGATATGCTTGGGCTTAGTCATGCTCGGTAAGCGTCTGAAATTCCTTTTGTTGCTTATCTTTATCATGTTGTCAAAGTTCACATGACACAATATTTTGTACCACAACCATATGTCTTCATTTCTAGCCATTAAACAAGTGGTGTTAGTGTCATCAAGATAGAAAAGGTTACCTATTGTCTGCTCATCGGTGCCAATCAATATTCCTGATTCATTGTAGATCTTTGCCTTATTATTTTCAAATGCTACTTTGTGACCTAAATTGTTCAGCTGTGAAATACTTAACAAATTATAATCCAGTCCTTTTACCCAGTAGGCATTTTCACATTTTATCAGGTTATTCAATATTATGGTTCCTTTACCTTCAACTGGACAAGGTGTATCATTTCCCATTCTCACTGAACCACCATTGTAGTATTCAAAAGTCTCAAAAATTTTCTTATCACTGGTCATATGGTGAGTGCAGCCACTATATATGATCCATACATCATTTTTATGAACTTCAGATATGAGTGCGGTTTCTACATACCTTTCTTCATCTTCATCTAAATCATCCTTCATGGCTACAAATATCATCTCGATGTCTTCTTCTAATTCAATGTCAGTGTCATCATCTCTGTTCTTAGCTAGGTAACAAGATCTCTGCCCTTTGTCCTTGTAGTCTTGGGTATCTCTCTTTTTAGATTGTCGGTTACTTCGGTAATCTCTACTATCACTTTTATCAAACTTCTTCTCATATGATCTGTCATTTTCTCTATCATCTTTTCTTTGATTTGGACATCTTGCAGCAAAGTGTCCAACCTCTTTACAATTGAAAAATACAAGTGGAAATTTACCTTTGTATCTACCTTTGCCTCTCTGCAATCTTCTAGTCATAAGTGCTTCAATCTCATCAAGTCCTTGATCCTCATTATCACTGTCACTATCATTTCTAACATGTATATGATTTGAGTTACTTATCTCTAGAGAATATTTGAATGTAGATTCTATAGATAGCAAGACACTATTATCAAATTTATTCATCTCAAATGAAATTAGTCTACCAATTAGACTATCTAGAGTAATTGTATTGTTTAAAACTGCTCTCATTTCTTGAATAGCAGAAACTCTAATAGCATAAATAGGCAATAAGGTTCTTAATATTTTTCTTACCAATGTCTCTTCTTCAAGTACACCTCCAACTCTTTGGATAACATTTACTACCTCTTTGATTCTGCATCTATACTGAGTAATTTTTTCTCCTTCTTTCATCCTTAGGTCATCAAACCTCCCTCTTAGGCTTTCTACCTTTTCTCTTATTACATTGGCATCTCCTCCATGTACCAGCTTCAACTTAGCCCACATTTGCTTTGTAGAGGTGCAGGTTTTGACATCTTCAAACTCAGCATCAGAGAGTGATGATGCAAGTTCTATCATCATGCAGTTATGCTCATGCTTTACTCTTAATTTCTCAAGAGTGTGAGGTCCTGTAGGCAACACATATTCAGTATCTAAGTATTGAACAATATCATTTCCAATACCTGATAGGTGGAGTCTTATTTTGCTTTTCCATGATGCAAAGTTGTCTTTATTAAACTTGGGCACATCTCATCTATTCATCTTGAGATCTTTTGCTTGAGCTGTTAAACTCCCTTTCTAAGCACACAAGCTCTGATACCAATTGTTGGCAATAATTGAGAGAGGGGGGTGAATCAATGGCCTAAAAAATATTCCACTAATCAACCCAAAAAACTTAGTACCACAATATTAAGCCTCTAGTTATCTTTAGTCCTATAAGATGAATGCCTTCAAATAATTTTATCAA
Source organism: Thuja plicata (assembly GCA_018584345.1). NCBI lineage: Eukaryota > Viridiplantae > Streptophyta > Pinopsida > Cupressales > Cupressaceae > Thuja > Thuja plicata. The sequence goes on along the minus strand of MU225648.1, from coordinate 149,232 downwards.
ATTACTACTGCTCGGACTACTTTGTAAAACCTTCTACTTTATGTTTACCGAATAACAGTCTGTTAATTTACCAAAAGAGAGTAAATTATATAGAGTATACCGATCAATCCATTTAAGTTATGTGTAATGAAAAACACTAAAGTAATGACTCATAAACACATTGACACATGGATTTTTAACGTGAAAACCCTGTTAAGGGGAAAACCACTTGGGATCGATAACCCAGAATTTTCACTCTTCTGAAGTGAGCTCGATGAAGAGCTAACCCTATTAAAGGTTACAAACACACTGTTAGGTGTGACCTTTTTAGAGGACTTAAAATTTTAGTCTATCACTTGATATCGGGCATCTCTATGATACCTTCCTTGATCAAACACTCACTTGGCCTGTCAGTAGGTATCTAGAATCTCATGCTATCTTCATGATCAAACTTTTTGATACTCCTTTGGATGTATCTCAATATAGAAAGGATCTTTAAATCCCAATCGATTAAGAGACTTTCTGAATCAATGGTTAAACTAAAACATTATGATTTGTTTACATATACAACCTATACTTATAGATTTTTAGATCTACTGTAATCTCATAAAACTATTCTAATCAACATATCTCAGTTTATACCTTTGCTCCACTTTGATTCTGCTCGGTGATGTTGTGCTCTGTTGCTCAGTGTCTGCAGAAAACTTTAGCTCTTTCCTCAGCTTGTTGATCAGGACTATATGAAGTTTCTCTTCATCAGTTTCACTTCAGAATCCTCTTTTCATTCATTCACCCACCACACCTATTCGTAATGAATTGAGTTGTCTCTTTATAGACATGATATCACCATTGCTAGGTTCTTTATTTTCTTGATCTTGTCGTGATCTACAATTCTCGCCAATTATATTTAAAGCAAAACTCCCATTTTATCTCACTGAGATCTTTTTGCCAACTAGACAAAATGACTTTAAATCCATTAATTATCTCTGGCTTTATCTTGTTGATGAAAACAAAGATAACTACCAGCTAAATCTATATTTAGCTCTTCCAGCTAGATATTGTTTCATTTCTGAACTCAAGTTAGTTTCGTTGTTTAACTCTTTGATAGCTTCGATCAACACTCCAGTTCTCCTCAAGCTTCTCCATCGGTTTACACTATGTTTCTAGCCGTCGGTTATGCTGGTGATTCTTCTTTTTGGTAATGCTTGTCAGTGTTCTTGCTCGGGCATCAATATGACTTTCAGTGATCTCTATCTGTCAGTGTTCCACTAACCATCGGTTTTTCAAGTCATATTGTGAATGCTTGTCTTTTATGCATTACTGAAAGCATAATATTTTTCTCTTTGATTCTCTGAAGTCTTTGACACTTTGATTATAATCGATTAGATTATATCAAGTTGACATCAATGACAATACAATCCATTAACTAATTTAATGTCTTGCATTATCCTTCTGCATTTCAGTGATGAACTTAACATCTTCAAACATTCAAGCAGTTACATGTCATTAGAGTCTGCACTCATATCTAAGGTTAGTAAGAATGATGTCTATATTATAGATAGTGGCTACACTCACCACATGACCGATGATAAACAAAATTTTGAAACTTTTGAGTACTATAATGGTGGATCAGTAAGAATGGGTACTGACACACCTTGTCTAGTTGAAGGTAAAGGAACTATAATGCTGAATAACCTAATCAAATGTGAAAATGCATACTGGGTAAAAGGACTTAATTATAATCTATTGAGTGTTTCACAGCTGAATAAGACAGGTCACTGAGTAGCATTTGAGAATAAAAAGGCAAAGATCTTTAATGAATCAGGAAGGTTGATCGTAACTAGTGAATAGACAAAAAGTAACCTTTTCTATCTTGATGACATTAACACCACTTGTTTAATGGCTAGAAACAAAGACATATGGCTATGGCATAAGAGATTGTGTCATGTGAATTTTGAAAACATGATTAATATAAGCAATAAAATGAAAGTAAGAGGCTTACCAAGCATGTCAAATGCCAAGCATATCATGTGTAAGAATTGTCAAAAAGGTAAGATGAAAAAGTCCATTTTCAAGAGAAAAGGCCATACATCTAATGCTATTCTAGAATTAGTTCATACTGATCTATGTGGACCTATGAGAATAAAGAGTTACTATGGTGATAGATATTTCATTCTCTTTGTAGATGATTATTCTAGAATGATGTCAGTTATGTTCTTAAAAGAAAAATAAGAAGAATTCAAGATGTTTAAATGGTATAAAGATATGGTAGAAAAACAAAGTGGTAAGGAAGTGAAATTATTAAAATTAGATAGAGGAGGAGAATTTTTTTTTGATGAGCTCACTAACTATTGCAATGAGCATGGAATTAAAAGTTAGGTTTCTGCACCAAGAACACCACAACAAAATGGGATTGCTGAAAGGAGAAATAGATCCATTGTTGATTGTGCAAGAACACTAATGATAGAGAAAAGCATCACTCAAACATTCTAGAGGGAAGCTGTCACTATTTCTATCTACACATTAAACATAGTACAATTGAAGAAAGACACCAAGAAGATACCCTCTAATCTTTGGTATGGTTACACACCCAATGTAAGTCACTTCACAATTTTTGGTATTCAATGTTATATTTTAAAATATGATAGAAATGGAAATCTTGACTCCAAAAGTGATGAAGGTATCTTTCTAGGGTATTCCACCAAGAGCAAGGCTTATAAATGTCTTAACAAGTCCTCTAACAAAATCACTGAAAGTGCAAATATTAGAATAGATGAATATGTAGAGAAAAATGATGAGGAAAGAAAAAGAGAACTAGAAGACTACAACAGGTTTTTTTACACTAAAGAACCTGACACTCTACCCGAGCAACATAATATTGCACCCGAGCATTAGGTTGCAAATACTAAAAATTAGGAAAATCCTCAAAATGGTGTTTTGAGTGATGGAGATCAAAATGAAGGTCAATGTGATGATCAGAATGATGAACAAAGAGCTGAATCGATACTTTCCAAGTATGTCAGAAGACATCATCCATAGAATCAGATCATAGGAGACAAGAAGGCTGGAATGAGAACAAGAAGTAAGTCACTAAACACTAGATGTTTAATTTGTGATTCTAAGCCTATATCTGTTAATAATGCACTTGAAAATGAAGAATGGGTCAGTGCTATGAATGAAGAAATATAACAGATTGAGATGAAAATAACATGGACACTAGTACCGAGACCAAATGACAAGAATGTCATCGGTACCAAATGGATATTCAGAAACAAGCTGAATGAGAATGGAGAATTCACAAGAAATAAAGAAAGATTAGTATGCAAGGGGTATGTACAAGAAGAAGGTATTGATTATGGAGAAACTTTTGCACCCGTTGCTAGACTAGAAGGAGTAAGAATTTTACTTGCTTATGCTGCATTCAAAGGATTCAAGGTATACTAGATGAATGTCAAATCTGTATTCCTAAATGGAATACTGGAAGAAGAAGTATACATTGAACAACCAGAAGGGTTTGTTGATCCAGACAAGAGAAACATGGTATGTAGACTACACAAAGCCTTGTATGGATTGAAGCAAGCACCTAGATCCTAGTATGAAAGAATGCACTCCTATCTCATAAGAATTGAATTTGTAAGAACAAGTGAAAATAGCAATCTGTAATTAAAAGAAGATACTGAAGGTAATATTCTGATTGCTGAAATATTTGTTGATGATATCATATTTGGGGGTAATGATATGTTATGTAAATCACTTGATAATGAAATGAGAAAATAATTTGAGATGTAGATGTTTGGGGAGATCAAATTCTTTCTTGGTCTACAAATTCTTCAACAAGATGCATGCATATATATCACGCAATCCAAATACATAAAGGAAGTGCTGAAGATATTCAAGATGGAAGATTCCAAGCCAGTTGGAAAAACTATGGCAACTGGATATAAGATGACAAAAGAAGACAAATCAAATGAGGTAAATCAGACCTTGTATAGATCAATGATTGGAAAACTAATGTATGTTGTTCATACTAGACCAGATATAGCACATGCAGTTGGAATAGTTGCAAGATTCTCTACCAATCCCAAAGAATCACACATACTGTTGTCAAGAGAATTTTGAGATATCCAAAGAACACCGAGGACTATGGCTTATGGAATAAAAGAGAAGGCAAATTTGAGCTTCAAGTCTATATAGATGCTGATTGGGATGGAAACTTAGATTACCGGAAGAGAACAACTGGAGGATCATTCTTCATGGGTGAATGACTTGTAACATGGATCAACAAGAAGCAAGGATACATCTCACAATCTATTGCAGAAGAAAAATATTGGTTGTTGCTGCAAAATACTCTAACATTGCATGGATCAAATAGTTGCTGGAAGGTATGGATATGAAAATTCTTGAACCAGTGATTATCTATTGTAATAATACCAGTGCAATTAACATTTATAAGAATCTAGTCATGCATGCTAAGACAAAGCATATAGCTATCAAGTATCATTACTTAAGAGAAAAAGTACAAGAGGAAGAGGTGATACTAGAATATGTTCAATCAAAGGAAAAATTAGCTGATATATTCACAAAGCCATTGCCTAAAGATATATTTGAGTACCTAAGATTGATACTAGGGGTTTGACCCTTGTCTATTGGTCAGTAAGCTGACTAGGAGGCTGCATCAACCTACACATAATCAGAAGATCATTCATGTTGATGCAAGCATAGAAATGGAATGCAAAGATATATTAGTACACAACAAGGTACATATCTGCACCAAACACCAGAGTCATTGTATTGCTGATGGATAGGGAAATTCAAGGTCTATATTATAACTTCTGCATGATCAATGTTTACTTTGGCATTGTTGTCAAAGGAAGAAAAGTTCCTAAGAATTCAAAGGAAGAGATAATCATTAACCAAAGAGAGAGAATATAGAGAATATCCAAAGGGAGAGATTACATATGAAATATCCATCAAAGGGAGAGAAGATATCCTAAGGGAGAGAAGTATCATGAAGGAAAAGATGACTTACTACTGTAAAAAAAAGAGATGATCAAGGAGATGAATAGTCAAAGGGAGAGACAATATCAGAGAAAGAATCAAAAGCAGCTACATCTATCTAGTGAAGGGATTGAAGATTAAAGAAAGCACTGTGCAAGAAACAAATCTAAGCTATATGAGCTTACCGAGAGCCAAACATTTGTGTTGGTTATAGAACAATAAGATTGATAGATTGATGAACTACAACTGATATATTTTATATTGCATTAGTAATAATATAGTGTGATAATGTAGTTTTTTGCCATCAATGCCAAAGGGAGATATTAATGACATATAATTGATTGAATGTTTGAAGATGTTAAGTTGATGATCACCAAGCTGCAGAAAGTTAATGCAAGGCATTAAATCAGTTAATGTATTGTATTTTCATTGATGTCAACTTGATATAATCTGATTGGTTATATACAAGGTGTCAAAGACTTCAGAGAATGAGAGAGATAAAGGTTATGATTTCAGTAATGCATAAAAAATTAATATTTACTAAGTGACTATGAACACCGACGGGTAGTGCACCCTGACGGATAGAGAAACCCGAGAGGAAAAACTGTTTCCTGATAAAGAAATCCGACAAGAAGAATCACAAGAATTACTGATGAGCATAACTTCACAGTGATGCTCGACACACAGACAACCCTGATGGACATACAACCCTGATGGATATGCCCAAGGAGAACTGAAGTGTTGACCAAAGCTAACAAGGAGTTAAACAATGAAAAGAAATGAAGATCAGTTTTGACAAAAGACTTAGCTGACAAGAGCTAAAGAAGGAGTTAACTGGTTGTTAATATTGTTTTCATCTACAAGTTTAAGCTATAGATAAGAGAAATATTTAAATCTATTTTATTCTAGTTGTCAAGAAGAAATCTACGAGATAAAAATGAATTAAATTTTTAAAGAAAGATTGGCTAGAATTGCGGATCAACCCAAGAACAAGAAAGTAAAGAACTAAGAAATGGTGAAATCATGTATATAAAGAGACAAGATAATTTATTACGAATTAGGGGTGAATAGAGAAGAAGGATGCTGGAGAGAAACTAGTGAAGAACAACTTCATACAGTCTTGATCAATCAAGTTGAAGAATAAAGCTAATTCTACGGACATCGAGCAACAGAGAAGCACATCATCATTGAGAAGAAAGAAATGGAGAAAAAGGTATTGAAAAGATACATTGATTAGAAAGGTATTATGAGCTTACAATAGATCTGAAAATCTACAAAGTATAGTTGTATATGTGAACAAATCATTTACTATTTAAATTTAACCATTGGATCAAAAAGTCTCTTAACCCAGTAGGGCTTAATAATTCTTTCTATATTGAGATACATCCTATGGAGTATCAAAAAGTTTGGTCATGAAGATAGCATGAGATGCCAGATACCATTTGACAAACTACACTGGGTTTGGTCATAAAAGGTAGCATAAAGATGCCAAATATCAATTAAAAAACTATTCTATTTAAATCCTCTAACAAGGTCACACCTAATAGTGTGTTTGTAACCTTTAACAGGGTTTTCTCTTCACTGAGATCACTTTAGAAGGGTGAAAATTTTGGGTTACCGGTCCCAAGTGGTTTTTCCCTTAATAGGGTTTCCACATTAAAAATCCATGTGTCAATGTGTTTATGATTCATTAATTTTGTTTTTTGCATTACACATAACCAATCTAGATTGATCGGTATAGACTAAACAATTTACTGCATTTCGGTAAATGAAAGACTGCTAATCGGTAAACAGTAAGAATAAGGTTTAATAGTAAACTATGAGTAGTGGTTATTTGTTGAGATTATTACAAGGCATTCATCTTGTAGGACTGAAGATAAATAGAGGCTTAATATTGTGGTACTAATTTTTTGGGTTATTTTATTGGAATATTTTTGAAGCCACTGATTCACCCCCCTCTCAGTTATTCTAACACTCTCTAGCCTTCCACTAGATGTACTTCTCATCTCTTTCAAACACCTTTGAAAATTCCTTGAAGCAATGCACTATGTTGAACCCCAATTATATCGATCTATCCTCTATATATTTACTTTTAAGCTTGTGATCATCCACTTTAAAAGTGTTATAAACCATCTTAACATGATTAAAAATTATCAACTCTTCTCCTAAACTAAAATCTTGTCAACCGCTAAATAAAGGATTCACTTTCTTTTTTCCATTTTGGATGTAGTCCTGGTCATACAATCCTGTTACATGGTAACCCTTGTATGACCCACTTAGTCTCCACCCTTCCCAAGGAATTTGATATAGATTACCTTCTTCTGAATAATAGACCATCAACATGTTATGAATAGTCCCAAGAGATAACTGAGAGGGGGGNGGTGAATCAGTTATCTACAAGATTCAATTATTTATCCAATTAAGTATAGAATAACATTAAGAATACACAAAATAAGATAACACATATTATAACACCACAATTTTGGTTATGGGGAAACCCAAATTAGATAAAAACCCCAGTGGGAATTATCACCCACAAATAACTACACTAGTGTATAATGATCCATGTTAGAAGATCCTACAACCTTGTTAGGAGTTGATCTTTACAATGCATTAAGTATGGTGACCTGGTCAAAGGTCGGACCCTGTTAGGATTCTTTTACAAATAACCCTGTTAGAGGTGAGGACACACTATCCGTGAGCACACTGCTCAAATGATGAAGGCTGCAACCTTCTGCACAATAGATATACACTATATTTGATATTGAATTGTGAGTTAGACCTGTTGTCTTGATCATTTCTAGTAAATTTTATACACTCTTTGCTTCTTCACATAGATCTTCAACTGATGAATGATATAGCTTTACTAGCCCAATGCATCAAATATTCTGCTCTTCTTCTTTCTCGCATACTCCACACATGGTGATCACAAAATGATTTGCAATAATTATCTTCCTCCAAAGATATGATCAAGTCGGCTTGTAGGAAACTCTTCAACAACTTCCTCATTGACCAAACTAAGCACGCAACACAAATAAAACCGTGCAACTCAAGATGAGTAGATGCGTCACTTCACATAGTTGGCTCCACCAAATTAACTCAAAGTTCACTCTTCAGATGAAATATGTTAAGCGCTCTTAACCAAACATTCTGAACTCATAACTAAACATGAATCCAAATACGCATACCCAAATGATATGTGCAACTGAAGAAACAATATAAATAATGTTGTCTCTTAATAAACAATCTCCCAAAACTATAACTGGAAAATAGATCATCATAACTCAACTTCAACTGCACAACTAAATTTGTGTCTATTAACATAGCATAATGAATATGTCTACAATATAAAAATAAACGCGCAAGGCTCTAACATATCCATATTGAGAATTACATGCAGGACACTTCTGCATACTATATGTTGTCATCAATGACAAACATATAGTCAACCACTGTCTCAAAGGAAAATCTTAAACAATCTACCCCTTTGACATTGATGACAACATATGATATGAAAAACACCATCAATCCAAAAGTATTCTTTATTTTTAAAATCTTCTCAATATCCTCAACAAAAAGTCCCCTTAATTGCTGCATGTCCTTATACTGCATTTGATTTTTCATGATTGTATACTCCCCCAGACTATATACTCTCCCTTTGACATCAATGACAAAGGGTGCCAAAAACAAATAAGCACAGGTACTACTCCTGAGCTAGAGTAGTCAACCATTCATCAGTCACCAAGGACTGATGCACTTGCTACAAATTCTAATCAGACTTAGGAAAGGGAATTAATCCTAGCTTCTCCCTGAGATACTCAAAAGTATCATTTGGAAAAGGCTTTGTGAATATGTCTACTAAATTTTCTTTAGTGCTTACATAATCCAATTTTACTTCTTTATCTGCAACTTTCTCTCTTAGAAAATGATATTTTATTTCAATGTGTTTTGTCTTTGCATGCATTACAGGGTTCTTTGACATATCGATAGTGCTAGTGTTGTCACAATGAATAAAAATAGGATAATCAATCTGAATTCCAAAGTCTTTTATCATCTTCTTGATCCAAACAATTGTAGAATAATTTAATGCTGCTGCTACATACTCTGCTTCTGTTATTGAGTGAGAAATACAATTATGCTTCTTGCTTGTCCAAGTAACTAATCTGTTTCCAAGAAATACTTCTCCTCCTGAGGTACTCTTTCTGTCATCAATACAACCTTCCCAATATGCATCTGTATACACATGAAGTTCTACATTCTCTAAGTTAGGATACCATAAACCATAGTTTATAGTCCCTTTTAAGTATCCGAATATTCTTTTTATTTCCATTAAAAAAAAATCACTTAATGGAAATAAAAATAACACCACCAACAAAAATAGCAACAAGTAATAATCCTTCAAATGTCTCTCTTATGAATAAGTTACAATCTACTACTCCTTTCTTTAATCTGATCTTTGTCAAGTAACCATCTAGTCTCTCATACCATGCTCTAGGGGCTTGCTTGAGTCCATAGAGGGCTTTCTTCAGTCTGCATACCATGTTAGGTTTGTTTGATAAACTAAATCCTTCAGGTTGTTCTATGTATACTTCTTCCTTCAAGTCACCGTTCAGGAATGCTGACTTGACATCCATCTAATATACTTTAAAGTTCTTGAATGTTGCATAAGATAAAATTTTTTTTATAGCTTCCAGTCTACTCACAGCAACAAATGTATCAGAGTAATCAATACCTTCTCTCGATGCATATCCTTTACATACTAGTCTTTCTTTGTTTCTTACCACTGTACCATCTTCATTCATCTTGTTTCTCAATATCCACTTGGTTCCAATCACATTTTTATCACAAGGTCTAGGGACCAATTCCCATGTGTCACTCTTAATTATCTAATCTAACTCTTCTTTCATTGCTTTCTGTCAATCTGAATCATTACATTCATTTTCAATACTTAAAGGTTCAATTTGTGAAAGTAAACATACCTCTTCATCAACTGTTAAACCTTTTTCTCTAGATCTTGTCATAACTTTACTGGTCTGATCTCCAATGATATCTATTTTTGAATGGTATTTAGATGTGAATTTTGGAACTTTAGGTGTGACATTCTCATCTGTTATTTGTGATTCCTCTTTACTTGGTTCAGGGTCATTTCATGATACATCAATACTATCAAATATTTCTTCAATAACTATTTCTTTACTGATAGGTCTTGGTTCATCTTCAATCATAGGTGGATAATCATAGTATCTCTCTTGAGTCATAAACTTCTCATCAATCTTCACATGTGTAATTTCAATAATTTTCTTCAATCTCAAGTTAAAACATCTATAAGCTTTAATTTTGGTAGAGTAACCAAGAAAAATACCTTCATCGCTTCTAGCATCAAAATTTCCAACACCATCATCTCTCTTGATGTAACACTTGCTTCCAAAGATTTTGAAGTATTTAACTATAGGTACATTCCCAAACCAAAGTTCATAAGGTGTCTTGTCTACGCCTGGCCTTAATTGAATTCTGTTGATAGTATAGACTGAAGTATTGACTGCTTCTCTCCAATAGGTGTGTGCAACTTTTCCTTCAATCATGATAGTGCGTGTTGTGTCAAGTATGATCCTATTTATTCTTTCTGCAATTCCATTCTGCTGAGGGGTTCTAGGTGCACTTAGCTATCTTTTGATCCCATGTTCTTCGCAATACTCATAAAATTTGTCAGAGGTGAATTCTCCTCCTCTATCTCATCTCAGACATTTTATTTTTAATCCAGACTCATTTTCATCTTTAGCTTTGAATATTTTGAACTTCTCAAATGCTTCAGATTTATCTTTTAAGAACGCAACCCACATCATTCTGGAATAAACATCAACAAACAAAATAAAGTACATTTCTCCATAGTATGATCTTGTTTGAGTAGGAGATCCAATTTGTTTTCTGCTGAGTTTTGTTTACTTCTCAATGAGTTCCTTACATGCTTTCCCATTACACATTCCCTGCACATAGTATCAACTGGTCTTGCAATACTGGGAAGGTCTCTTACTACCTTTACATTGCTTATCTTTACTATATTGTCAAAATTGATATGAGATAATATTTTGTGCCATAACCAACTGTCATCTACTTTTACAACAAAATAACTTGCTTTAGAATTGAGCTGAAAAAAATTACCTTTAGTCTTTGAGCCTGATGCAATCATAACTCCTCCCTTTTATTAATGATGCACTTGTTGTTTTTGAATTCCAATTGATATCCTTTGTCAAGAAACTTTCCAACACTCAGTAGGTTATGATGTAAACCATCAAAATACAGAACATCATCAGTGTTGTTCTTCCCATCTAAAGTGATAGCTCCTCTACCTATGATAGGCTTAGGAGTGTTGTCTCCAAATCTGACCATACCACCTTTGTACTTATCCAGATGTGCAAATCTATTTTTGTCTCCTATCATGTGATGTGAACACCCACTTTCAATGATCCAGTCTGTTCTGATGTCTACTTGGGAAATTAATTCCAACTCTTGTGCTTTCTTTTCATCTTCAATGTCCATTTCATCAAACATTTTTTTCCATATCTTCAATTGCAATGAATCCAATTACATCTTCTCCTGAATCTTCATCTGTCACTCCATCTTAAGCATAGTAGCATTCCTTTGTATATTTAGGCTTGAAATTTGTTTTGTACTTCTTAACTCTTGTAGGGCACTTAGATGAAAAATGAGCAACCTTGTTGCATGAAAAGCATTTGAATGGTAACTGTCCTTCATATTTTCCTTTTCCTTTTCTTTCTTTCTTAGCGATCATAACAATGAATTCTTCTAGTTCTTTATCCTCATCTTCATTATCAAATTACTAGAAGTGTTCAAAGATTTCTTACCATGGACTAAGGCTTTGAAGGCTGTTTCACTTTTAGGTTCTATCTTTAATTTTGATATCTCAAATGCTGAAGTCTTTTGAAAATTGCATAGTCTCATCTAACATGTTTATCTTTCTCTCATAATCTACTGTCAGTGTAGTCATCAATTTATCCATTATTTCTTCCTCTGAAATTTCTCCACCATTGTTTCTGATTCCTCCAACTGCTTCATTAATCCTCTGATTATATGCTCTGATGTTTTCCTCAGGTAGCATCTCTAAATTGTTATATCTTTTCTTCCATGTCTTTCTGTGCACATTCTTTGTTTGGATATCTCCTTCAAACATGTCTTCTAGATACTTCCATATTGTATAGGCTCTATCTACTTTCTTAATCTCAGAAAACTTACTATCAGATAATGTACTTATAAGTGCTTCGTTGGCAATTGCATTTTGGGTGAATACTTCCTTTTGTTTAACAGTAGAATCTTCTTATACAAGGTCTTTTAAAGAAGGAACATCAACATTTTGAGTAGCTGCTTCATAAATCTCAAAACCAACGCACTATAAATGTGTTATCATTTTTTTCTTCCAGTCAAGATAATTCTCTCCATCAAACTTAGGACTCTCTTTTCTAAAGTACGCCATTTGATCAATCTTAAGTTGTTAAAATTTATCTCCAAGGCACTTGCCTCTGATACCAATTGTTATGAATAGTCCTAGAGACAACTGAGAGGGGGGGGGGGGGGANTTATGAATAGTCCTAGAGACAACTGAGAGGGGGGGGGGGGTGAATCAGTTATCTACAAGATTCAATTCTTTATCTAATTAAGTATAGAATAACATTAAGCATACACACAATAAGATAACACAGATTATAACACCACAATTTTGGTTACGGGGAAACCCAAAATAGGTAAAAACCCCTGTGGGAATTAGCACCCACAAATAATTGCACTAGTGTATAATGATCCCTGTTAGAAGATCCTACAACCCTATTAGGAGTTAATCTTTACAATGCATTAAGTACAGTGACCTGGTCAAAGGTCAAACCCTGTTAGGAGTCTTTTACAAATAACCCTGTTAGAGGTGAGGACACATTGTCCGTGAGCACACTGCTAAAATGATAAAGACTGCAACCTTCTACACAATAGATATACACTATATATGACATTGAAATATGAAATAGACCTAATATCTTGATCAGTTCCATTGAATTGTATACACTCTTTGCTTCTTCACATAGATCTTCAACTGATGAATGATATAGCTTTACTGGCCCAATACATCAAACATTTTTCTCTGCTTCTTTCTCGCATACTCCACACATGATGATCACAAAATGATCTGCAATAAGTATCTTTCTCCAAAGATATGATGAATTTGGCTTGTAGGAAAATATACAACAACTTCTTCTTCAGCCAAACTAAGCATGCAACACAAATAGAACCGCACAACTCAAGATGAGTAGACGTGTCGCTTCACATAGTCGGCTCCACCAAATTAACTCAAAGTTTACTCTTCAAATGAAACATGTTAAGTGCTCTTAAGGAAACATTATAAACTCATAAATAAACATGAATCCAACCACGCATATCCAAATGATAGCCGCAACTAAAGAAATAGTATAAATATTTTTAGCTCTTAATAAACAATCTCCCGAAACTGTAACTGGCAAATAGATCATCATAACTCAACTTCAACTACACAACTAAATCTACATCTATTAACATAGCATAATGAATATTTCTACAACATAAAAATAAACATGCAAGGATCCAACATAGCCATACTGAGAATTACATTTAGGACACTCTTGCATACTATATGTTGTCATCAATGATAAACATATAGTCAACCACTGGCTCAAAGGCAAATCTCCAACACAACATTGATGCAAAGTCAAGTAATTTGGAACACCACTAGAGGAAAATAAAATCTAGGGTCTCAAAAAAGGACTTTGAAACTATGCGGGTTTAATTCAATCCACTGATTCATTTCTAAACTCTCTTCATTCCCACTAGCATGCAAATGACCCCTAGGAAGTTACTTGGTCCTAAGTACTCAAATCCACAAAAATTTGAGTGAGGACTCTACAATCTTGGAAAGTGTCTCAACATGAGAAATACAACATGCACCAACCATTGATTATGTTTCCCAACTGCATAGGCGTAGAATTTCTTCATAAATCCTCCAAATTCCTTGTAGCCCCGAGCACTCGGTTTCCTTCATTAGTTTAACATTTCTCCAAAAAATTTAGAAAATAAACTAGAGATCCAGATACCCTTTATTGATCTCCTACCAAATCCCTAAGGAGAGATTTTAGTATCAACCACAAAACATCTAAACCTGCAGGTGGACATAGACCTACTAAGGGCTAATTAGACCCAATTAACAAAGGAACTACCTTTTCCTTTCAGTTTTTATCCAAAAAGAAATTCTAAGTGTTGAGAGATCCCTAAAAACATCTAAATATCAAGCTATACCTTCTATCTCGATCTGCATTAAAAGTTATGAACAAAAATCATAAAAGTTCTAGGTGGCCACATGTAGATGTCCACCTAGGGCATCACTTTTATCCCAGATCGTTGCATGAACATAAAAATAGAAAATTAAATCTTAAATTAAATAGGAATAGATTGAATTCCACCAAGGGTTGAGGGAAACCAATGGTGGAAGTTCAAACTACAACCATTCCAACATAACCCTAGTTAAAATTGCTCAAAACAACACAGTTAACACAAAAACTAATTTTCTCACAAACGACAAAAATTCAAAATCTTAGAATGGGTAAAAATGTAAGATAAAAAGTTTCTCTAGATTCTTATATTGATTTTTCATCACATTCAATCCATATGTGCACGTAGTAATTCACTGTTGTTGGAAAATGTAGGAAAAATGTGTTATATGCAAGCTGTCTTCACAAAATCATACATTTAGACTTCTTCAAAATCATCTTTGAACTTCCTTGACCTCTCCTCTTCGAGGGAAATAAAAATACAAATATTCCATCTATTTCTATCAAGAAACTCTTTGAATTCAAGATCTTGCATGAAGACAAGAAAAAGTTGCTGAACAACAACTTTCTAAAAGTAGCAAGAAAAAGATGCTCAAAGACAAAAAAAAACTTTTCAAGCTGTCAATGCCCATCCAAGGTTTTCATGTGGACACACACATGGAATCTAACTTGAAAACACCCAAAACTAACCAAAAATGTCATGATATAGTTATGCAAACCAATTGGCTTATAAGGATGCCAAATAGGGTATGCCAGAACATAGTTTAGAACTTTATTATAAAACAAAACAACACAAACACAAAATAGATAAAAGAGAATCAAAACTTCCACAAAAGTTGTTATTCATCATTGTCCCCATCTTTGGTGAGTGCCCTTCCACCATACTCCCCTGATGAAAATATCTCAAGTCCACTTGAGATGAGTTGTTGGAATGAGGATCCATGCTTGGAAATCTAAAGTTCATCAAGCCATATTGCCTCTAATTTAGTTTGTCCTTTTTATTTTATTAAGTATTCCTTGTACTCTTTCCATCTAATCTTCTTGATTCTAGTATCTATCACTTTATCAAGTTGTGGTGGTACTGTTTTGGGGAATGGTTTAAGATCTTTTGTCACTTCTTCTTGTTGTGCATCAACTTCAGTAATTCCTCCTTTATATGGTTTCAAATCACATACATTAAAGGTGGGTGAGATACCAAGTTTTGTTGGTAACTTGATTTTGTAAGCATTTTGCCCATATTTTTCCAGCATTTGACATGGTCCAAATTTCTTGGGTAAGAGCTTAGTGTGCTTAAATTTTGGTATCCTCTCCTTCTTGAGAAATTCCCACACTAGTTTTCCTACTTCAAAGGTGACTTCTCTCCTCTTTTTATTTGCTTGGTGTTTTTACCTTTGAGTAGTCTATTGTAGTTAAGACTTAACTTGATCATGAACCTCTTTCATAGTTGTAGCAAAGTGTTCTCCCTTTGCACAAATTATTTCAGTATGAGGAAGTTGTCTTAGTTCGAGCACTCCCCTTGGATTCATCCCATAAAAAATCTAAAAATTGGTGCTTCTATTAACTATATCATTGTATGAAAATTCAGCTTGAGCAAGTATAGAATCCCATTTCTCTCCATGTTCTTGTGTGAGGAACCTTAGGAGATTCCCTAATGATCTATTTACAAATTCTATTTTCCCATCCATTTGTGGATGATATAATGATGAAAACTATAGGTTTGTCCCTATTCTCTTCCAAAAAGCCCTCCGAAAATGACCAACAAATTCGACATCTCTATCTGATACAATATTCAAAGGTAATCCATTAATTCTAGCTATCTCTTTGAAGAAAAGATCTACAATGTAGGATGCATCACTAGTGGACTTACATGGTAAGAAATGTGCCATTTTACTAAATCCATACACAACAATAAAAAAACTATCAAATCCTCTTTGGGTCTTGCGAAAACCCATGAAAAAATCCATACTTACATTCTCTCATGGTCTTTGTGGAATGGGTAAAGGTTGATATAGACTTGCATCTGTACTCCTTCCTTTAGCTTTTTGAAAAATATACCATGTCTCTACAAACTTTCTAACATCAACTTACATAACCTTGGCCAAGATTAGTGCCTTCTTACTAGCTCCAATGTATTATCTAATCCAAAATAACCAGACATAGCACCACTGTGATTTTCTTGAATAATATTGGTTCTCATTGAACACTTAGGAATGCATATCTGTCCTCCTTTAAAGAGAAGTTCTTATTGTAACAAATAATCAGAAAATTCATGATGGTATTTGTAATTCAAATCAAGAAATTACTGGTATTCTTCCCCAAAGTTTGCATCTTCTGCATACATATCCTTCAAAGCATCAATTCCAACACTCTTCGCTTGAATTTATGAGATAGTGAGCACTCTCCTACTTAGTGCATCAACAACTTTGTTTGCAAATCCTTTTTTGTGCTTGATAGAAAAGGTATAGGCTTGTAAGGTTTCAACCCACTTCATATGCCTATGGCTCAATTTTTCTTGTCTACTGATGAATCTTAGGGCCTGATTATCCTTGTAGACAATGGATTCTTTGGGCAACAAATAGTGTCTCCTTTTTTTGAGTGATTGGACCAATGAATTTATCTCTAGATCATATGATTAATATAGCCTCTTGGATTCATTTATTTTTTCACTAAAGAATGAAATGGGTCTTCCTTCTTGAATTAAGATGCCTCCTATGGAAACTATACTAGCATCACACTCAATTTGGAAAACTTTGTTAAAATCGGGGAACTTTAGGACTAGATTTAAGGCTACCTTTTTCTTAAGGTGTTCAAAGGATTTATTGGCTTTTTTGGTCCAAATAAACTTAATTTTTTTGTCTCCCTTTGATAGTGTCTAGGATAGGTGCACAAATCATACTAAAAATTTTGATAAAATTTTGATAAAAAGTGGCTAGTCCATGAAAGCTCCTAATTGTAGAAATTGTCCCAGGAGTAGGCCATGAAAGAATTTCATTTACCTTATCTTGATCCATCTTGAGAGTACCCTTGGAGATCAAGAATCCAAGATATGTGAGTTCGTATTTCATAAAAATGCACTTGTCCATGTTGATCTTTAAGTTCCCTTCTTGTAATCTATTCAAAACCATATCTATGTGTTTCAAATGCTCTTCTCTTGTGCTACAGAAAATCAAAATGTCATCTAGCTATACTATGAAAAATTTCTATGAAATCCTTGAGGACTTCATTCATGAGCCTCATAAATGTAATCAGGGCATTGGATAACCTATAAGGCATCACTTTCCATTAATACAACCCCTCATTGGTCTTAAAATATTTCTTCCATTCATCCCCTGGCCTAATCCTTATTTCTCTCAAATCATTTTTAGAGAAATATCTTGCACCCCCCAAAAAATGTAATACATCTTCTATTCTTGGCATGGGAAATCTATACCTTATTGTAACCTTGTTGAGGGATCTATAATCAGTACAAATCCTCCAATTTCCTTCCTTCTTTTGTGCTAAAACAATAGGCACTACACATGGGCTTAGGCTCTTGCCAATTAGACTAGATTCAAGCAACTCCTGAATTTGATTTTCCATCTCCTCATTCTCCTGGGGTGTTAGTTTGTAGGATGCTTTGTTGAGTATTGTTAACCCTAGTATGAGATCTCTATAGTGAATTATTTCCATCATTGGTGGTAGATTCCTTGGCATGTCATATGCAACTATACCCTGAAATTTGTCAAGAACAGTGGCCACTTCTTCATCCAGCTTTGATGTCTTTTTTTCTGCACTTTCTACCTTTAAAACAATACTGTCCATGTTTGTAGATTCGTTAGTCTCAGCCATTTCTATTGGAAAAGACTCCATCTTATCTTTAAATATAGGAATGAGTGCAAAGAAATGGTGATCCTACCCTTCTACTACCTTCAAGAACCCATTCTTTCCCATCACCATTACCTTAACTTCTTTCTCTTTAGGTTCTTCCTAATTTTTCTCTACTAGTGGTAATAGTTCAATTACTTTACCATCTTTAGTTATGGTGCATGTTTTTTTAACTCCATAATGTTGGGATTTTAAGTCATATTTCCATGGCCTCCCAAAAAGTAAGTGACATGCTTCCATATTTATCACATCAAATAGTAATATGTCCTTGTAGGCTCCAATTTGAAATTCAACCTATGACTGCTCATCTATAAGAGTTTGTTGTCCTATATTAAGCCACGAGACTTTGTAAGGGCATGGATGGGGAAATCTTCTCAATTTCAGCTTCTCAACCATTTCAAGACAAATAAAATTCTCTGTTGAACCAGAGTCAATTAAGACGTTACACACCTTTCCTCCAGCTTTGTAGTTTGTTCTAAAAACTAACTTCCTTTAGGATGACTCCTTAGTGATTGATTCTTGTAGGAGTGTTCTTCTTAGCATAAGTACTTCTCCTTTCTCTGGATACCCATAGGAATAATCAACTCTAGGGTCTCAAGTTATGCTAACAAGAACACTCATACAAGAACCAGTCAACTGTAGGATCTCAAAAAAGGACTCTAACACCATGAAGGTTTAATTGAATCCACTGATTCATTTCTAAAATCTCTTCATGTCCACTAGCATGCAAATCCACAAAAATGTGAGTAAGGATTCCACATTCATGGAAAGTATCTCAACATGAGAAATAAAACATGCACCAACCATTGATTCTGTTTCCCAAATGCATAGGAGTAGACTTGCTTCATAAATCCTCCAAATTCCTTATAGCCCCGAGCACTCAGTTTTCCTTCATTAGTTCAACATTTATCCAAACAACTTAGAGAATAAAATAGAGATCTAGATACCCTTTTACCTAAACACAAAACATCTAAAAGTGTAGGTGGATAGAGACCTACTAAGGGCTAATTAGACCCAATTAACAAAGGAACTACAATTTTACTTTTAGTGTTTCTCTAAACCAACACTTCAAGGTGTTGAGGGATCCCTAAAAAAATCTAAATCCCAAGCTATACCTTCTATCTCAACCTAGATCAAAAGTTATGAACAAAAAGCATGAAAGTTCTAGGTGGCCACATGGAGATGTCCACCTAGGGAATCACTTTTCTCCTAGCTCCCTGCATGAACATAAAAAGTGAAAAGGAAATGCCACCAAGGGTCAAGGAAAACCAATTTTGGAACTTCAAAATACAACCATTCCAACACAACCCTAGTTAAAACTGCTCAAAACGACACAGTCAACACTAAAAATTAATTTTCTCACAAACGAAAACACTTCAAAAGTTCAGAATGGGTACAAATGGAAGATAAAAAGTTTCCCCAGTTTCCTATATCAATATTTTTCATCACATTTAATCCATATGTACATGTAGTAATTCACTGTTGTTGGAAAATGCAGGAAAACTATGTTATATGCAAACTGTCTTCACAAAATCATACATTCAAAGTTCTTCAACATCATCTTTGAACTTCCTCGACCTCTCCTCTTCAAGGGACATCAAAATCCTAATATTTCATCCATTTCTTTCAAGAAACTCTTCGAATTAAAAATCTTGCATGAAGACAAGAAAACGTTGCTCAACAACTTTCTAAAAATAGCAAGAAAAAGATGCTCAAAGACAAAAACAAACTTGTCAAGGTGTCAACACCCATCCAAGGTTTGCATCTTGAAACACACATGAAATATAACTTGAAAAACACCCAAAACTAGCCAAAAATTTCTTGATATGGCTATGCAACCCAATTGGTTTATAAGGATGCCAAATAGCATATGCCATAACATAGTTTAGGACTTTATTACAAAACACAAAAACACAAACACAACATAGTAAAAAGAGAAACAAAAGTTCCACCAAAGTTGTTATTCATCCTTGTCCCTATCTTTGGTGAGTGCCCCTACACCAAACATAAGTTGTCTTCTTCTACTATCCCCATTTGAGGAATGACCAACAATAGATCCCAATTTAGATTCCACATGTTTCTTCCACAAAAAATCTATTTTCCCCTTGTCAACAAACAAAATTGACATCGATCCTATTTCATATTGGATGAGAAATCAAAACCAGACAAGAAAGCTTATCATATTAACAGTTTGCAATAATAACACATGCATAGTAGCCAATAACATTATTCTTGAAAGAATGTGTTACGATATCATAACCTGCAACTCCCTCACAAAGTGTCACCAAGAAAAGTTATTGGCATTGATGTTCTTGTTTATTACCAAAAAAACCAAACAATGTATCACTTTTTGCTACCCACCTAACATACTTTTTCACAATAGTTTCATCTTCAATGAGGTACATAGGAATCAGGCCATCTATACCATGTTTGTTTTTGTAAGAAGTATACACTTTTCCTACTGCCTCAAAAATGTATTCATTCTCCCTCGGGATGCATGCCAATAACTTTCTAACTTTCCTCAAAGTTTTAAAAAGTGAAGGACCATCTAGATTGAAGATAATAAAGCTATGTAATCTAGGACCTCCCCATAACTTGATCATCTCATAAAGGGGTTTAGTAGATGTATTATACCTTCTCTCTCCCTTTAGATGCATCAGGTTATGAAATATATCCTTGACAAAACCCCAAACTACATATTTACATTGCAATTTTCCTAGTATATGTGCCTCACACACATCCTTGCAAATCCTAAAGACATTCTTCCTTCCTGTTGATTCAAATAAATTCTCCTTTAGGGATCTCATTCTAATAGAGAGTATAGAAACCTTTGTCTTTTCACACCAAAGAGCATGCATTGTTGATCTTTGGCTAGCATTTGAAACCTTGGAAGCTATTATGAGTTTATTTTGAGTAAAATAGTCTAGTCTTCTCCCTCTCCCTGTATCCCTCCCATGTCTTTTAGTGACACACCTTAATTCACAATATAAACACATCCTAAAGTCATTGCATTATGGAATCATCTTAAAAAAGTTGCATTTCAATGATTCAAATGGGATCCCCGTCTCAAAAGCCCTCTTGTAATGAATATGCCTATATGTGCCATCAATACGATATTCATTACTTCATAACATAGTATCATCTATGTATGCTTCTCTATGGCCCATAATTTTCCATCTTGTTAATCATCCATTAGGACATTTGTGTCTAATCTCTCCCCATTTCTATTTATATGTGAATACCAATACCCCCAATATTACAACATCAATGGTGATGAATGACCTTAAAGATGACGATAGAACAAATTTAATGCACACATTCCAACAAAATATATTTCTATCGTGTGAAGCCTCATCTATAGTAGTGATGTGCTTCTTTGATTTCATGTGTTCATTTAGAGAACTGACAATATTACCACTTGTTGGCACTAAACAAAACCATTTATTACATTGTGTACATTCCACTCTTAATTTTTTCTTATCCTCATAGCCTGTAAGTTTTCTTGCACCACCTTGAACAAATTAGGCTCATGTGTCTTGTTGAAATCATCTAGAATTGTAATTGATTGGTCAATCTCAAATTGATCGCTAGTCAATGTTGTATGCTTTTATATACTACTTGAATGATCTTCACCATTTTCCTCCCTTAAAATGTGACGTTGACGAGACATTGTTTTCATATACTTATTTCTGAAGTTACAAATTATTCGTGTTGCCATAGATAAAATTCCCCTACTCCACAATCAATGACACAAATTTCACAATAGATCTTTATTTTAGGTTCTCCCTTTTCAAAATATACTTTGACAGTAAGTTTCTCCTCCACAAATTCTTCCATTAAACTATCCCCTCTCTGATTCTAAGATGCAAATACTTTAGGACCAACAACCATTCTTTGTTCCACTGACTCAGACCCATCTCCAACTCTTGGTTGTTTATGCATACCTTCCTCCACAATCTCTCTATTATTTTGATGGTTTGGTCTACTTTCCACCATATTTGAGTCCAACGTTCCAATATCTACTGTCTCATGTTTCCTCTTAATGCCTATAATTTGTGTTGTAGCTTTGCTTTTTTATTCTTTCTTTATATTTAAAGGATGCCCAAGGACACTGATAAAATTGAATGAATTTTTAATGAGTTCATCATCCATAAGTTCATGATGGATGTTAGCAAGTGTACAACCTTTTTGACAAATGACTGTGCCAACAACATAATTTTCTTCACCCAGGTAACAATTATATATTCCATATAAACCATAGGATCCATCTACATTTCAATCCACATGTACCTATCAGTTGGCTAAGTAATGGATAAAATTATAACAAAAAAATTCAAACCATATGTATCTATCACATTCATTTCACTATTTCGCAAAGTGCAAATTTTGTTTGTTGCGAAATAGCGAAGACATTTCTATTTTGTAGGGTGCAAATTTTGTTTGTTGTTAAATATAAAATACATCACTATTTCGTAGGATGTATGTTTCACTATTGGTGAATTGGCGAAGGTCCAATGCAAAGAGACTCAAATTTACACATTCAGGTCCAATACAAAGAAAGCAAAGTACACATTCAAGTCATAACAAGAATAGATAAAGATGACAAAGAAGTGGTCAATGATAATCCTAAAGTATGCCCTAAACTGGTGAAGATAATCAAGGAAGACAGAGAAGTACTCTCATAGAGAGAACATGAGGGATTTAGTTAAAGAATGACATAAAGGACTATTTGGGGAAGGGATACAGTACTATTCTCTGAAAATTTGGGAAAGCTCCCATATGCTACAGTGGGTTCCCCTACACATATCTAGACCATGCTCTGGAAATGTAGAGCATAGTTATCTGAATTGAACAAATTCAAATTTGTTTTCAGCCTAAGATAGAGTTTATAATACATATATTCCTATTATGAGTGGACAGGTAATAAATTATGCTGAGATTTGTTCCCTATGTTTTTGGGAAGGATGAGATTCAAATTTCCTTGATTAGAGAGGAGACAAGAGAGGGTTTTTGTCTATAAAAGGATCAGGGAATGCATAGTTTTATATCAAATAGTAACAATTTATATTGTGAGTGTAATAAGGGAGAAGTATGGAAGGACAAGTTTACTTTGGTATATATTGCAGCTGTGGGGAGAACAACGTTGATAATACGATGAGAATGTTGTTCAAGCTTCAAGATGAATCCCTATTGCCTGTGATCAAGTAGGTCATTGGGCCAATTTCATCAAGTCATTTCCACAATGGAGTCTTACTTGAAAGATTACTTACCACGGTGGCTAAAGACTTTGGGGCATGTTACCAGGATTCTTGTATAGTGGATGCATTGTTGCGTGATGAGTATAAATATGTTGTTTCAGTGGCTATGATGCAAATGGAAATAGAATGTAAAAAATGTTTCATTGTTGGAGTTTTTTATGCTCAAGTTTTGACCAAGAAGAAGAAATTTGCTCAAGCTTTGAGTTTGTTTCATGAAGGACTGGCCAATCTAGACATTACTCCATTTCTCAAATTTGTGGCAAACAATGGTGATCTTTTCTCTACTTCTCAACTTGAGAGGATCAATGTGCTGGTTGATGCTTACCTCACCATATCCAAATGGATGTACTCACCTCAACCATCAATTGATACTATTTTTGTAAATTTGGATGTTGGACAACTAAAAGAAACCTCAAACATAGAGGAAGGGGAGTATGATCCAGACTGTGAGTCTCCTTATGAGAGCTATTGATGAGGCTTGTTCATCAAACTAGTAAGTGGGCTTGGTCAGCTTGTAGGGAGCTTGGTTAGCTTGTAAGGGAGCTACCCCCTTTGGTAGTTATTTATATAAATAAATAAAAAATTAACCAAATGCTCATAAACATTGGATAATCTTCCTTCTAAAGCCCCTTTGAATGCATTAAAAATAATAAAAATAGTCTATGATCCATGTGCAGAAGATAATGTACAGCATAAGAGCCGTCTTATATTGCATAAAGAAACAAGTTACATATGAAAATGAGTAAATGACATTTGTAAAGTTACAAGTTATAGATATAATGTTGTGCACCTGTGATTGAAATCTATACATGGCTCCTAAAACAGTAAATGGCTTGAAGTTGCAGGTCCTTCTCCTTTTTTGCTAGTTTCCTTCCACTTCAAAATTTGGAAAATCGAAATAATTTTCTCGTTGCTTAGCCATTTCTCAAGAAATTTGTTTACAAATTTTAGATTGTCAATGACTTTTTCCCATTACTTCTAATGTGCTTATGGGTATTTTTGAATAAAAAATACCTCTGAATATTGTATTCCTCTATCAGATTAAAAAACCCCTGATATCCCTATTATATGCCCAATATATTGGATCAGATTTTTGGGATATAATATCCCCAAATATGAACACATATGATATGATATTGCCTAGGCTAGGGAAGACCTTGTGTCTGCCTAATGTATACTCGATCTAGATGTTATGTACACTGTTGTCTATCTTCTTGATAGAGTAAAAATCAGGGTAAATCATACAAAGACTAGCTATGAACTATGTTTTTAAAAGGCACCTATTGTCAAATATTTCAAAATCTTTGGAAGCAAGTGCTATATCAAAAGAGATGAAGGCAATCTTGAAATTTTTCATGCAAGATCTAATGAGGGTTTCTTCCTAGGATACTCCTATATAAGCAAGAAATATTGATGCTATAATATAAGGTTGAAGAAAGTTGTGAAAGCTCCAAATGACCGAGTAAATTAAGAATGGAGTCAAACTATTATTGAATATGAAATTGAGTTAGAAAAGGTTCTTGCTACTCCTATAGAACAAAGGAAAGCTTTGGAGGCCAATGAAGGATCAAAGGAAGGAGAGAAATAATTTGAACAAACATCAAGGATGCTTGCTAAATATGTTCAGAGAGATCATTCTAAAGATTAGATTTTTGAAGACAAGAATAAAGATGTTCAGACAAGAAGGAGATTGCTAAGGGAAGTGAACAATCAAACTATAGCTTTTTATCTGGAATGTAACCAAAGACTTTTGCAGAAGTGAGCAAGGATGAATGCTAGATGAGAGCTATGAATGAAGAGCTAGATCAGATAAAAAAGAATCAAACATGGTAACTGGTACCTAGACCAGTGGACAAAAAAGTGACCAAAAAGAAACATGGGTCAATAAGTTTGACTCAAAAACTACATAGTTGAATCCTGATAGCAATATCACAATCTGACTTACTGTGGAAAATATCTCCTTATTAGTTGATAAGTTTAAGGGTTTTCTAATGAATGGTTCATAAGGCACAACACTTGTTGAAGGTTTTGCAAATGGAGTTGCAAGAAAAGTAGACATAGCCTTGGAGGAAGCTCCGTGGTTAAGCGTGCTTGAGCGAGAGTAGTACTAGGATGGGTGACCTCCTGGGAAGTCTCGGTGCTTCACCTTGTGAGCATCACCTAGTTGCAATGAGTGGTAAGTGTTCGATTCATTCTCAGGAGAGATGGGTTCTTGTGAACTATTACTCATAAAACATGGGTCAATGAATTTGACTCAAAAACTAAACAATTGAATCCTCATAACAATATGATATTTTTAATATTGTATTAAATACTTATGATTTATTAATAAATAAAATTATATTCTAAATCAATTGATCAATGTACAAATAAATTTGAACTATACTATGAATGCCAAATCAATCAATCAATCAAATATTAAAAAAATATCCATCCATGAATCTGTTAATGATTCTATTGTATAAATTAGATATTTAACTATACTATGAATGCCAAATCAATCAATCAAATATTAAAAAGCATCCATGAATATGTTAATGATTCTATTGTATAAATTAGAATGAAGATAACAAGCGCTAGTATATAAAGAGAATTTTTGTAAACCATCATGATTGTTATTTTCATTAACATACCAATTTCTTTTGCTAGCAAATATATTTCTAAAATGCCACGAAGATAACTACTCGCCAGCTTTTACATTTAAGAGCAAATACAAAAGTTTGAAAAGTTTTATCATATTTATAAAGCTTGAGCAGAATCAACAAGTCATTTTAATCTTTCCCTGCAATAACAGTAAAACTCTCTCTAACCGTAAACCCAGTCGAAGTAACTGCCCTAGAGATTAGGGAGGATGAGAATATAAACTTTCCAGCATAAAATCTTATTGGTTAAAAAAGCCATTAAAGCAATGGCTTATATTGTTTTAAGCTAGGTAGTTTGATGTCAATGCCCAGCCCATCAGAAAACCAGCCTTTTTATGGCGTGGAGTATGGAGGAAAGAAAAGGCCCATCCAATTCCAGATGTGCAGATGAATGTATAGAAGAAGTTAATATCAGTGCAGAAGAGGGCCTATTTGAACTCTGGCAGATGGCCTTCTACTGCATTGGTGACCTCTTTCCACCATAAAGAAGGCCTTATCATGAATTCCTGCATACAAAATTCTTGGAGCCAAGTGTTTTCCTGCATCTCTCATTCACCACTTGTCATTTATTCATCTCTATAAAAAGAGCCCATAAATTATTACTCTGGTATGTAAGTCCTGCATCTCTAACTCTCAATTAAGTTTTCTGATCATGTATAGTTGAGTTTTTTATTGAAAAACCTTAAGAAAAAAGAAGTTTAAATTCAGGTGAATGCAAAAATGAGGGTTTCTGAGGAAGGAGTTCATGGGATTGGGTGTTCTGGTGTTGGTGGAAGTGATATAGAAATGTCTTCTTCTGTTCATAAAGTTAGTGTGAGGCCTCCAGAGGGCATGCTGAGATCTATTAAAGAGGCTGTAAAAGAGACTCTGTTTCCTGATGATCCCTTCAGACAGTTTAAGAACCAGCCTCTGAAAAAAAAGCTCTTGCTGGGACTTCGGTATATATTTCCAATTCTTGAATGGGCTCCCAGATATTCACTTAAGTTTTTCAGGTCGGATCTTATCTCTGGTATAACTGTTGCCAGCCTTGCCATACCACAGGTTAGGCAACTTACTCCATGCCCACTTCACATTTGAAGTGGTTTGATTTTGGTTGTTTAATGGAAGTTTGTTTGAAATAGATGTATACTTATTTGAAATTGATAAAATTTCTGTGATAATGTATGATGGGTTTGTGCAGGGTATAAGTTATGCAAAACTTGCCAATCTTCCTCCTATCGTTGGACTTTGTGAGTAGGCTTGATTATCCATTACTGTGTTTGAATTACACTCTGCTGCTTGTTATCTGTTTCAGATGTTTATCAATGCTGTTGGGAAGTTCAGTTAATTGGCCTGTTACGTGGCTGGTGGAGATTAAGTAGTTTGTTGTGATGTGCCATTGTCATTTATTTGGTTGGTTATTTGACTCTATCATAGAAAAGGTTTACGAAGGATTTACTTTGTGGTTCTCTTCTTTGGTATCTTCTTTGACATGCATAGATGCTTTGGGTGTTTGAGGTTTAATTTTGAGATAATACAAAACGTGTACTCTAATTTTACATGGAAAACTTTGTGCACTTTTCTCTTTCTCTTTTTTGGGGGGTGCTGTTTCACCTTTTCAATGTATCAAATGGTTTGGACACAGGAATAAGGAATAGTGCAGTTACGTCAAATTCTTTTTATTTCTTTTCTAGTATATGTTCTCTTTTTATTTCTTTTCTAGTATAGGTTCTCATGCAATTGTTTAGCTTATTTTGGTTAGAGTCTATTTTGGTTAGAGCTATTGTCTAACAGTTTTAATAAATATTTGTGAGATTGGTGGCACTATGAAAATTTATTTTCACCCATCTTAAAATTTGTATTATAATAATAATAATAATTTGTGCAGTTCAAAACTTGAGAAAAAATAGGAATAAAAAGTTGAGAAAAAAGAGGGAAACTAATTGGTGGAGCCATGTGGTATTTTGGGCAATATACAGTTTCTGCTTATTTGTACCCACGATTGCTTGACTAAAATAGCTCAAAAATAGCACAAGATTCTAAATTATACTTTTCTTTGAATGGGAAACATAAGAAATATATATCTCTCTTTTTTTATTTCATTTATATACTTTGTATATAATTTGTTTTTCTTAGTCCTTCTTGATTATTTTATCTATCTTTGAAATCTTTTTAACCTTCCTCACTACACCCCTCTTTTTATCCTATCTTGTTCTCCAATTTATCCATCTCTTTCAGTTTAGCTTTCTTTTTTTCATTCTGATAATGGAATGTGATCTGAAACACTAAAGCAAAAGAATATCTTTCAATTGAATCAGAACCAGCACTTATTTAGAAGTATATTAAAAGGTTATCTAATATATCAATAACTGCCCATTGATATACTCAGCTTAGGAAAAAAAATTAGTAATTTGAATCACATGATATGGTATGGTATGACTGTAAATTCTAATGCTTAGATCATGTGCCCCTCTCATTTTGCTTAGTGTTTCTTCTCATTGCCCTTCCTTTTTAAGATTTAATGTGTATCTGAACTGCCGAGTTGCATTCAATGCTAATGTTGCTTTCTGAATATGCACAAAACTAAACATTTCTTAGAAACATGAAGGGAACTAAAGAAAAAAAAAGTTGATTGTTTCTTTTTCTATAGTGCTTAGAAGGTTCGTGGTTTGGATATAGTCGAAATATAGTGTAAACTCTAATCCCTAGCTGTTGTTCTTAACAGGTCTAAGACACAGTCTGATGAAAAGCAATTTGTCTCATAGCTGATTTTAAATTTAAATAGCCCAACTCTATTTCAGTTGATCAATCATAAGTTTGTATACATTACTTAATTTAAAAATCATCGACAACAAAATCCAAATCAATTCTCATTTATTGTGTTAATCATTATAAATCAAATTGTAAAAGGAGACAAAAACTAATTTTCAATTTCCTTTTTCCTTCCACTCTCTTTTATCTTATCCTTCAACTATCTTTTCTCATCTTATGATGAACATAAAATGTGCAAAAGTATTTTGTACAATTGAATTAAAAAATAACGCTTATAATTAAAAGTCTATTAAAAAACTATGTAGTAGATCAGTAACAGCCCATAACTGGAAAAAAAATTAGTAGCATTCAATTTAGTAATTTGCGTTGCTTGATATGTATGACTGTAAATTCTAATGCTTAGATCATGTGTAATTATGTTTATGCAGATTCTTGCTTTGTTCCACCCCTTATATATGCTGTTCTTGGGAGCTCAAGGGACATTGCAGTAGGAACAGTGGCTGTTGCATCAATTATTTTAGGTTCATCACTTTCCAAGGTGGTCTCCCCAACAGAAAACCCAGAGCTTTATTTCCGTTTGGCCTTGACTACAACCTTATTTGCTGGAATTATTGAAGCAAGCATGGGTATTTTCAGGTTTGCTTTTCACTGATCATTAAACTATTTCATTGTTGTATAGGCAAGCTATAAACACTGAACAGTTGGGTTCAAACTCAGTAGCTGGGTATGATCTCTGAGGTGTGTGTTACATGGTTTCTGGTTGTGTTGCAGGTTAGGATTCATCATAGACTTTCTTTCACATCCAACTATAGTAGGATTTATGGCTGGAACTGCTACAGTTGTATCTCTTCAACAACTAAAAGGTATACTTGGGCTCAAGCATTTTACTAAAGAGACAGACATAGTGTCTGTTATGCGTTCAGTATGGGGACAAACTGACAAGGCAAGTTTTTGTACAATGAACAAGATAACAAATTTAGAAATTGAATGCATGTACGGTAAAGTGATTATTTTGGGGGCAAAGTATGTTACCAACTTCTTTTATTGTCGTGTTGTATTCACATGCAGTGGCAATGGGAGACCATAGTGCTTGGAATAATATTTCTCTGCTTTCTACTCCTTGCTCGTTACATTGTCAGTATCATAATACAGCTTTTCCTGATTCCTTTTCTTTCTCTGTTTGCACTATTGACTATTGACTGAAGTTTGATATCTGTTTATTGCTTTTTCCTTTAATGTTCAATTGTTGGCACATTGGATCTGACAGAGTAAGAAGCAACACAGACTCTTCTGGATTTCAGCACTTGCTCCTTTAACATGTGTGATTGCTGGTACCTTGGTGGCTTTTGCTACACATGCTGAGAAAAGGGGTGTTGACATTGTAAGTGCTGACATGACCAATTATTTTGTTGTATTCTCTTCATTGTACAAAACTCAAGATTATCTAATAGTGACAGCATAGTTTTGCTGGATTGGATCAATTTTGCATCTGATTTTATGATGCTTTCAATAAATATGTTACATCGTTTTGGTCTGCCTTGAGCAGGTTGGTCACTTAAAAAGTGGGTTAAACCCAGTCACTATCAATGATTTTGTCTTTGATGGAAAATATTTGAAGACTGTAGTAACAACGGGACTGATAAGTGGGCTTGTCACACTCAGCGTAAGCGTTACTCCTCTGTAATTGTTGTTAGTTATAATTGATGAAGATGTGAGTGAGATTAAATAATGAGGACGAAACTGATTCTACATTTTCTAGCGTAATAACCCTGTTCTGGTATCAAAATGTCTGATTGACATAAAAACAGGAAGGAATAGCAATTGGTAGAAGTTTTGGGCTGATTAAGAACTACCATATTGATGGCAACAAGGAGATGATTGCCATTGGCATGATGAACATTATAGGTCCATGTTTCTCTTGCTACCTCACAACGGGTATGTCTAGGAGCTTCTTATTTGTTTGAACTCCTAAAAATTTATGTTTTGAACTTACTATGGCACTAAACTTTTGTTTTTTTAGTACTGAATAGGCTTGCATTACTAAACATGAGCTTTGTGCAGGTGTCTTTTCAAGGTCAGCTGTGAACTTCAATGCTGGCTGCAAGACAGTAGTATCAAACATTGTGATGGCCATTGGAGTGATGTTAACTCTCCTCTTCTTGACTCCGCTCTTTCACTACACTCCCCTTGTAGTCCTGTCTTCCATTATAATTTCAGCCATGCTTGGGTTAATTGATATCCCAGGAGCTTATCATCTCTGGCAGGTGGACAAAATTGATTTCTTAGTCAGCATGGGTGCTTTTGTTGGAGTGGTGTTTGGAGATATCGAAATTGGTCTTATCACAGCGGTATGATGATAATATTTATTAATTCTTAGCCAGGGACCAATGAAAAAAGAATACATTTGTTTCCACAGGATGTTTTTGAATTTATTACTTGTTAAGAAAACTGGTAAAATAATTAATGAGGTGCTTTCTTTACTCAATAAAGTTTAAATCCTTTTATTGCAGGTGGCCATTTCTATCTTGAGATTGATAATGAACGTTGCAAGGCCTCGTACTGTAGCTCTTGGAAATATCCCAAACACCACAATATACAGAGATACTGAGCAGTATACAGATGCCACAAGAGTTCCGGGAATTATCATTCTAGGCATTGATTCTCCAATATATTTTGCCAACTCAAAGTACTTAAGAGAAAGGTAAGTTACCTATTTATCAATCAAACATTTTAAGTATCATCTTCAAGAATTAATTTGCTTTATACATTTTTTGAATCATTCACAGTGATCAGTTTTTCACTGGTAATCATTTACACCCACCCATTTCCCATAAAACATATCACATGATCCTACATATTTCATTTTCATAAATTGTATTTATAGATCAAATAGCCATTTCACACAATATTTATCTGCCATAATCTGCCATCGAACACAGGATAATGAGATGGATAGAGGATGAAAAGGGTTTTCGGGTTAATGAAGATATTTTGCAGTATGTTATTCTGGATATGTCCTGTAAGTTGTGAAAAGCCAACCTGTTCTTTTACTTGCACAGATCTCTTTATTTGTAATCATTCCATGAAAAAGGCTGACTGTGCAGATGAATCAATTGCACAATTTGATATTTTGTGTCATGTGGGTCAGATTTAAACAGCATACGTAAATTTTGAGTTGTTTAAGTAATTCATATGAAATTATATCAAATGATCTCTACTTAAACAAATCATAACTAATTAAAACTTAAAGTATGCTATCTAAACCAAATTATACTGCTAAGCTCTTCATACTACTGATTTCTGGCACATTGAGTTTAAACTACATTTAAATGATGCACTCCTCTGTTTTCATTCATGAAGCTGTGGCCAACATTGACACCAGTGGAATTAGAATGTTGCAAGAGCTTAAGATGAACCTTGATAACCAACATCTTCAGGTGACATGTTATGATTCCTTTTGTTAATTTTAATTTTCATTTTATATATCAATTTAGCTAGGTTCATGGAATTACATAAGGAACATATAATTTATTTTTAATTTGGTAAATAAACAAAACATATATTCTAAAGTTCGAATGTTTTCGAAGGAGAAGTCTGTCTTTATAACATTATATTCTACTTATTTGAGCTTATATGGGTTTCAGCTAGCATTGGCCAATCCTGGTGTGAATTTGATGGAAAAATTCAGTAAGGCAAAGTTTACAGAGTTTCTGGGGCAAAATTGGTTGTTTCTCACAGTTGCTGATGGTGTGACAATCTGCAATTCCTTTCTAAATGCTCCTAAATAAGAAATTGAAGGTAATAACCAAGGTGGTGGCAGAGATGAACTAAATGTCCTTAATACAGCAGCAGCTTGAGTGGTGAAGCTTAATCCAAGCTCAAGAAAGATAATCTTTGAGATTTTTTAGTTTTTCTTTGTCTATTTGAAGACAAGAAAGAAATTAGTTGAGATAACAAGGCACTCCAGAGTCCAAAGCATGGCATTCAATTTCCTTGATCCTTACTAGAAATTTAGATACATTGTAATGCCACTGTCATATAAAAATGCCTTACTGGTCTAGGAGTTAGAGAAGGAAAGTACATAATTTCAAAGGGGGCAAAGTCTTCTTTCGTTGCATACTGTAAACTCTTGAGAATCAAATGGAAGGATTTCTATTTCTTTTAACTTAAATGCAGCGAATTGAGTCTCATTTCTTCAAAATTGATACCAGTTTAGGCAATGAATGTGAATATTTGTGGTTTGTTGTATGCTCATGTTTATTTGAGAGGTTAAGCTTGTAACTTTGACAATTAATTTATTATTTTTTCAATTTGATTACACACGTCAAAAACTTCATTGAAGAACTTTTTTTCGATAAACCTGTTTCATACTAGATGAACTTGTAAACCTAAAAATATAATTTATCCACATGCCTAATTTTGAAGAGGAGTTGAATTTCAGTGAGTTTAGTGTAGGAGATCGGATAATACTTGTAGAAGGCGTTACTTATGGTGGATGGATAAGTTTTTGTATGCGTTTACAACAAAATGATAATATGTATTATGGGTTATCTGAAACATTAAAAACAGAGAATGATTTACTCCTTGTAATCTATCATGTACTAACTAATAATGTATTATGTATATTTTTATAATATGACAAGGTAAAGTGTGCATATATGCATCTCAATTTCAATTTCCATCAAATCAAGTGATCTTATAGATTCTTCAATAATATTCTTATTATTATAATAATGAACCAAACATCTATGGAAAAACAGTCACTAAGAATGCAAAGAAAAAACAATATCATTGGGGTTAGTACTATTATGACAATTATTTCTAAGCTCATAAGATAAAATATTGCAAGAAGGGATACACTTAAAGATAAGCAACTATTATACTGCATGCAAAAGAATATAGAATGGATTTAATAATAAGCTCCACAAAATATTGAAAGTGAGATATACATTGAAGCATGATACACCATAATATGTATATATATAAAACACTTTGAAAACATAGCTTAAGGATCAATGGGTTAGAAGTAACAAAGTGTGTGAGCACATTGAATAAGTGGACTATGGCTTATAGGGTAAAGGGTGACCTAAGGACATGATCTACATGGTTCAAGAATCATGGATTTGTTAGATTAGAAGATTACATGCTCAATAGAATACCAAATTATAATCTTGTCCAATGTAATCGTGCAATTCAATAGAAAATTATGGTTATTTTGAATGTTGTTATAAGGTACATCTTAAAACTAAAATTTGAGTTTGAACTTATAATAATAATAAAAAGTTATGATGGATATGTATAGTGATTTCTCTTCCTATAGAGTAGATCACCTTGTGTCATCTAGCCTAATGAGTTCAACCTAGTACTATAAATTGTTGAATTATGTATGACCTACTCTCCTAAAATATTATATCTACTTTGAATTTTGTCATGATAAGATGTATGTTGAGACTTGCTCCATGATAAAGGAAATGATCCTTGGATTTATTAGTGTAAGTTATGCACCTAATTAAAAAACATACATATATGCAAATACAAAGGAATATTAAATTTGATTAATTACTTTAATTAAATTTAGTTAGTCTAGTTGTATTTATTAGTCAAATAATTGCGTAGATCATTTAATTAATTAAATTGTAAATAATTTAATTAATTAAGCTATAGCCCTATTAAATAATCAATGGGAACTCAAATCCATTTAATTAATTAATTGACCCCTTGCTCTATTAAATTAAATAAATTTCTCTTATTTAATTCAATTTCATTTTTATCTCCAAAAATGAATTAGTTAAATTAATTAATTCCTATTTGAGCGCATGCCTCCTAGAACCTTAACCACACTCCTAACCATTCCCCTAACCTAACCCAATAACTAACCCTTTGTCCCAACCAACCTTATCCCCTTAAATTCCATCTAACCCTCAACCCACTAACTGACCCTCAAACCAACCTTATCATTCCAAACATCCTAATAAACAACCCTATTCAAATATGCGCACATTCCTATTTTTATTAAATGGGAAAATAACTCCAATTTTGGTTGGCATTCCCTCAAAATTGACACTTGTTCTCTCTTCTATGCATGTCACCCTTTGAGACACCACTTGTCATTCTAAATGTCACAAGTTGCATTTTGAGGACCCTTCTTTTTTTTTTTTTTTTTTCTCTATCCTATTTAAACTCTCCATTTTCCTTGACAAAAGATCTACCTTCGTTTCAAGTAACTACATAATGTCATTTTATTCCTAGAATTTTCATCCTCTTTTATGCATAATACCCTCATAATGTTAAATTGTCTAATGATCTTAGCATTCACAATTCCATAATTTTGCATCCATTTAGCTTAATTTTATCATCCTTTGCATCATCAAATCCATAGTTTCACCTTCATTTGCATCCATTATCATTATCCATTGTGTCATGGAGTATATTGGGCACCTTGCGAGTACACACAATGGAAGCAAACAACATAGATAATAACACCAAGGAGAGAAGGAGCAACAAATATCTTTTATTGATTCATACAATTATTCCTGGCTATGAGGCCTTCCGGGTTATGACCAACTAGATTTATGAAAATCCAAATTTAATCTATCTTCTACCTTCTCATATCATCATCTACTACTTGCTCTACTAGCTGATACCTAACCTACTCCTAGACATCCCTATTTATACTTGCCAAAGCGGCTTACAAAGATGGAAGGCTGACTACCAATAGTCCGCACACATGCCAAGAAAAGATCCAAATACAAAATGCACAACAAGAAATTAAATACAGAAGTCAGCTTCAACAGAAACCAAATGCAGACAAGCTCGGTTAAGAAGAACTGAGCATCAGGTTCACTAAGCACAAGAAGGAACGCTCGGCCAATACTGGGCCGCTTGACACAAACAACTCAGCCAACACTGGACAACTCGGCACACATTGCAACTCGGTAACAACTGCAACTCGACACTTATTTGCAAAATGATCAAAGATGAGAAGGATAGCAAAGCAACCCCAGGATGCTCCTGCATCAGAAAACTGGGGTTGAAAGAAATGATTCCCCTGAATCATTAAGGTGTCATAACCTGAGCTAAATCCAACTCAGGTTGAGAAATCCACGTAGCATCTTCAACTGGTCTATTCTTCCACTTCACCAAATATTCATAATAATCTTTTCCTCTTGTGCTTTTACCAATCCTCTAATCCAATATCTTTTCAACCTATTCAATCTGCTTCTTAGGATACTCATTTGGTATAAAAAATTCATCATCTGACTCATGATACTTATGCAAATCAGAAATATTGAATATAGGAGATATATCCATGTCATTAGGTAACTCAACTTCATAAGCATTACCACTGCCAAACTTCCTTAGAATTCTACAAGGACCAAACTTCTTCATTTCTAGCTTACTCTGTGTTCTAACGGGAAATCTGCC
The DNA here is from genome assembly GCA_018584345.1 of Thuja plicata. Taxonomy (NCBI): domain Eukaryota; kingdom Viridiplantae; phylum Streptophyta; class Pinopsida; order Cupressales; family Cupressaceae; genus Thuja; species Thuja plicata. Next base: position 112,956 of record MU225648.1, on the reverse strand, counting down.
TTTCTTCAAATGCACCATCACCTCATCACCAACTTCAAAAATATGATGTCTCTGAGACTTGTCAGCATTTTCCTTATATTTTTTGATTACTTTGTTCCAACTTCAACTTCACTTCCTCATGTAAAGACTTTATAAAATCAGCAAATACTTCCTCTTCATCACTTCTCTTTTCTTCACAAACAATATCTCTCAAATCTGACACTCCTCTAGGCTGCATTCTAGTAACAATCTCAAAAGGATTCTTTTCCTCTACTCCTATTCACAAAATTATTATATGCAAACTCAGCTTGTGCTAATATCGTCTCCCAATTACTCCACTTATCTCCAACTAACATCTAATCAAATTACCCAAGCTTCTATTCACAACCTTTGTCTGTCCATTTGTCTATGGATGAAATGTAGAACTAAACCTCAACTCAGTGTTGACGGGACTTTGTGACCGGTTCGCCAACAAAGTGTAAGTTGTCACAGGGTACCAAGGTATCGGTCAACTTCGCTTGTAAAGGTTGTCCGGGGAATAAATTCTCTGGGCCTTCAAGCACCTAAGAGTCAGGTCTCGATAGTGCGGGAGCTAAGTTGGGAGTGTGGCTATTTTGTTCGGGGGGATAGCTGGTTTTTCTTGGCTCGTCTTGTCCAGGGATTTCGTTAGGTCAAGGTTTTTTGCAAGAACGCATTAGTTTACGAAATAAACTTCAAAAGATAGGCTAGAGTTAGAAGTATTCATTTTACTTATAGTTATGCTAAACATTCAAAACATCAACCATGCTCTAACATGCTACATGAAATATTGAATGCATACAAAACCATCAATTCATACATATTCAATAGCGAGGGGAAAAGAAGGTCGTTAATCTAATTAAAACATTAGAGCAAGGGACATTAGAAATATACAACACAAAAGAATATTAACTCAGAGATCAGAACACCAACAACAACATTGTGAGAATCCTTCCTTCTTCATTAATGGTTTTTCAGCATCACTGGTGTGTACATCAAAGCTCCAAGAGAGAACTCATCTACCAAGAACTACTAAGAACTACTGAGCATTGAGCTCTGCAACTACAAGAAATGGAAATGCTAAAATGCTATTAATATGGATTGCAAAATCATCAATTTTGCCGACCCTTGGAATGAGGTCGGACTTATTATTTATACATATCTTTTACCCTAAAGTTAACCTAATCTATCTTTACACTCAACAATAAAATAAAATTTTCGGTCGCCGGTACTACCTCAACCACGTTACATCAACCTTGAGGAGAACAGAGATTGGACAGATCAGCAGAAGAAGACAAGAAAAGAGGTATGGAAGAATCAACCTCGAGAAGAGAGCTAGAGGAAGAATAGAAGAAATCTGATCCCTCAGGGTTCGAGGCTACATGCCTCATCAATGTGAAAGCGGCTCACTATCTTCGATGCACCAGGTGTTTAATGTGGGAGTGGCGCCTTGGGAAGACCATCCGTCAGAACCATTCCTTGAGCTGACGTACCTTACTGGGGCTACCCACTTTCTGACACCCTTATTAACTGCTTGATAATGTCCGGTTGGTTCCGAGGAACCTGGACGCGGGTTGTCAAAAGAATGCAAAACTATGGATCTGGAACTCCGGGATCTGGGAGCTTACGCTCAAAGAATAATGAATACAAAAATACACCCTTCGGGTGAAAATCTCTGGAATCCAGAGATTTCTATTGCTCCTTACTATTTTTGAATGCCTCCAAAATTTGGCGGATGCCACCCCTATCAATGTCTCTGATGCTACCTCACCGGTCATGAATGATCCTGACCCTCTCTTGGACACCCTGACTCCTTCCCAAAATTCATCTACCAGCTTAATGGAGTCATGAGCCTAGAGCATCATTTTGGATATTCTTGATAGCTTCCCTCCGTCAAAGTATCCTGTAGACGGATACCAGGACTCCATTAGGTCATCATACTTAATGAGGACATAGTCCTCTGGGGTGCACATTCCGGTGGTAAAGGGATCAACCTCTGAAACCCTTGTAATGAATGCCTTGTATAAATTCAGTGAATATTTAACTGCCATGACTTTCTCTTTCAGGGCCGTGACCAGTTGCTTGCTTACCTTGATTTAGAGGCCAAGTCTGGAGTACTGGGCACGGAGGAAATTGAATGATTCCTCTCCCAAAATTCCCGTCTCTATGACAGCCTCTTCCCTAGAGCTCATTACCTCCTCCAGTCCTGTTCTCCAACCTTCATATTTTTCTAAGTCTTTCTCCCATAGGACGATATCACTGTGTGCCTGGCCCAAAATATTATGAGCCGAATAAAGATCAGGGAGTGATGCTTGTAGGAATTTCCTTACGGCTGCTATCCATTCAGCTATCCACCCATCCACGGCCTGGGCCTTCTTCTTCATGGCCTTTAGAGCATCTACGTCACCCTGTGCAAGAGGTAATCTAGAGGTGGAAGCTTCTAGATGGATCTCGGCCAGGGGCTGTGTAAGTTTGGTCAGAAGTCCAAGGATATTTTCATTGTTTTCCCTTTCCTCCTTCAACTTCTGGGCCTATTTGTTATACCAGGATTCCACCACTTTGGTGGCCTCCCTCAGCATGTCCATTTCTCCCTGCTTATCTCTCCTCCCCAATGTCACCTCAGTGAACACATATTCCTTGGCCCTTACCACCGCTGCATTTGTATCTAGGGGAGGTGTTGCAATTTTTGCAACTGTACTTCCTTGTAGGCTAGTTTGGAGGGTATGGACTGTCCGACCCTTTTTAGGCTTCTTGGCCTCTGCATTTCTGGCCATCATTTCGGCCAAGGAGAGTGGAACACCTGTTGCTACCACTGGGACCTTCCTCTTCCTAGACTCCACCATCCATTGGGCCAGCTGGGGTGGCTTTGCTGCTAAGGCCTAGGTGTTGGGTCTCCCTTCAGATTCTGGTGGTGCATTTTCGGTATCTGCAGTGTTGTCAAGATCTTTCTACTTTCGTTGGTCCTATTCCTTCTACTGCTCTCTGGAGGCCTCAGTATCTTCCACCTTTTTAGCGTCCTCTTTCGTGATGTCTGGGATTTCTTCTCTTTCGGTATCAGCATCACCTATATCTTCAGGGATTTCCCCATCTTTCTCAGCATTGGGTGAATTGACGCCCATATCTTCAAGGCTACTCCCCTCATCTTGTTGCTACTGTTGTTCTTCTTCGTTGTTATTCATCAGGATGTCTTCCTCCATTGGGACATCTTCTGGAGGTGGCTGAGGTATCTGGCCTAGGTTCAATGTTTGGACAGCTGTGATTACCTCCCTGAATGTACTCTGGGGCAATTGGTCACCCAGAGTAACCAAAGGCATTTGGAGCATGATGGTTGGGGGTACGGTTGATCTCATGGGTCTGATTTCCCCAGTTGTCAGTTTCTTGTCCATTATTTTCCTTGGTTCTTTCTCGGTCCATGGGACTGACACTTCCTCCTGCCCAGGCTCCTCTTGTGCCTCTTCCCAGATATCCTACTTTGTGGCAACTTCTTCCTCCCAGATTTCCTTTTTAGCGGGAGTCCCTTCCTATTCTTGGGTGGCGATCTCTTCCACCGTGTGATCTATATCCCCATGTAGGTTCATGATCTCATCTATCCCGAATACATCATCAAAGTCATCGTGTGAGGGAGAGGTGTCTAAAATATCATTCAGTTTGGGGGAGTTCAAACTGACATCTACTGGGTGAACATCAGGCCTACCAGGGCCCGCGTCTGTGCTTGGGGTGGGGTTAACCTTCTGCTTCTTCTTTCTTTGTAGTAAGACCCCAGCATCCAGAATATTTGCAGACTCTGCCTCGGTGAATGTCTTCCTTCTCATTAGTGTGGTCAATGTCGGGGACCCCACTAAGCGAGCAGATGCCATTGGATTTGTGACAAGGCTGTGGGAAAGTTGTGCACTTATTTTTTGGATCATCAACCTTGACACCTCCAACTATTCTTGTATTTGAGCCATCAATGAACCTCGGGGAGTTGCTAGGGTTGGGAAAATTTCCTTTTTCTTCCCCTTGCTCATGCTGGGTCCTGCAGTCTCGAAGGTCAAAGCTGACTTCCGCATGATCAGACCTTTCCGGGTGCTCCTCGGACACACGCGTTCATAATTCCTGTGGCTTACTTTGAGGATGGGATGACTTACATCCTCAATTGTCAAATTCTCCAGGGTGTCCCAATCCACCAGAGTGAGATCTAACTTATTGATCCCCCGTTCTTTGTATTTTGGGTCCTCTAGAGGTCCATCATCTAAAAAACCCTTCGGGAAACCCCAAAGGTCGAGAGATTTCATCAAGCCTTTGGACATCCATGTATGTCGACGGGCCCAGAGATCAAAAATAACCTAGCAATCCACCCAGAAATCTTCAATATCTTCTACATGTGGTGGGGATGCCCAGGGAAGTGTCATTGCTATCTTACCCAGTGCATCAAAATTGCTTCTGGTGTGGTGGAATTCCATCATTGTGGCAAGAATGCAAGAATATTTCCCACAAGAGATTGGAAACGGTACGTTGGTAACATTCTTTAATGTGAAGAGGGGGTGCAGCTCTAGAATTTATCTGCAGTATTCCAAAGAATGATTCTATCCCCACAATATCGAGGAAGAAGATAGGGTTTCCCGGAGAAGCCAGTCACCCGAATATACATGTGCTGCTAGAATTGAATGAAGTAATTTCTGTAATTACTCACCAGGTTCATCACCTCTTGCGATAGCCGGTATCCGGAATCCCTAGTAAGTGTCAAATTTTTTTGGTAAATGAATGTGTCATTTACGTGACAAAAATTTGGGAAGCTAAGTTCCCACTGAACCTACGGATAATGATCCCATGGCACCAACTAGCTAGGCCCATTCTCGAGCATGCCCACCGTCTATAAACCCTAAAAAGTGGGTCTTTATTGGGCCAGTGCCCATAGTACATAGTATGTCATGTGGAACTTTGATGTCTGGAGGATGCTCTTCAGCTGTGTATTGACATGGTTGTCGATGATAGCTGCCCAGTTGAAGGTCTGACTGTGAGTGGTGATGTAGTAGAGAAAGTAATACATCCATGCCGAGAACTCTCGGGCACTATTTTCTCCAAAGAGACTGCATAAAAATACAATTCTGGCCTAGATACATTCCTTAAAATCCCCACAGGGAATCTCCAGCTTCATCTTTTTATAGTCCCTTCTCGACGACTTTAACCAATGATTGTTGAGATGTTGCCAGGAGAGAAGGGAAGCCTCTTCAAACTCCTTTAATGATGTGGATCAGGAGAGAACAATGACCCCTTTGAAATGTGGGATCCCAAGCCCTAAAGAAAAAGTAGCTATGTCCAGATTGATGATAGTCGCTGGATATTGTAGCGGCTAGGGATCAACGAGAAAAACAACCTAAATGGAGGCATTGTAGAGCATCTCCAGTTGGAGTATTAGCTTTGGTGCTTGCATCAAGCAGGGAAAACTTGTAGCTTTGATAATCTTGGAGGCGACCATGTGTTTTGTCATATTATCTCTGGCGGTCCGTTGTTGGTAAATGGCTTGGACCAAGCCCTGCATTTTAGCCCATAGTCCAGGCTCTGTGTCTGTTATCTCTTGCAACTTAGAGTCCACCTTGGACCCTATGAGAACACCCTCCCTTAGGTACTTGGAGGTCAGTGGCAATTTGGACAACATCTTTTTGGCCTTAAACTTTGTAGCTACCCGAGTAGAGGTAATTGGTAGCTCCGGGCTATCCAGAGGAGCGACCACTTCAGACATTTTGATTGAACTATCTGTAACCTACAAGACCAGAGAACTGTCAATACATAATATAATAAAAACAATATTTTAGGGACTTCAAGGAATTCACCATCATTTCGCACATGCACAAAAGTTTTAGCATACAAAAACCTCAAAATATTTAAAGTTAACAAGGGTCAGATTCTGATAAACACTCGGGGGCTCCGGGCAGGTTGTTCAGGTGAGAAAATGGAATGAAGACCCAGGGGCTTCTTAGCACCTAGAGTCTGAAAGAAATAGCCATTGTCGATGTGACCGGCATTGAGCCATACTTGGCTGACGTGGGCTCTCACGTGGCCATGCGACAGGCGGCGTAATGGCATTAATGGAAACAAGTGGGCTGACACAGGGGAAGTAAATGCCAGATGGGATGGGTTTTGAATGCTCATTCATGGGAAATTAAGCCTACCATTAAGATGACAAGATAGAGGAGAGAGAAAGCTTCCATGGTTCAAACCAACGAGGTGCCAATTTTGAACTATGGTGGATGCCTCTTTGCTGAGCTCTACAACATGGTTTGGACATGTGGGAGCATGATGTGCTCACCACAGACAGAAGGATACATAGAGAATATACACTAAAATAAAGAGAGGGCCGAAGCACAAATCATAGGCTGGCCCAAAACGGACATATATATAGCTATAAACATGGAATTTAGACAATGTACAAAATATACATGAGCATTTACACTATTCTATGAAATATACAAAGTATACACACTACTACAACTGCACAGAGGGTGGAAAACCCTTTGGAAGAGCCAACCCACCAACTAGAGGCGATGGCAAAGCCCACACGAAGGCGCAGCAAAAATGAAAGAAGAACCAAAAACTAGACAGACAATGAGAGAAATCAGAGAAACAAAAACCAGAAAGAAAAGAGTCGAAGGCCTACCTAGAAACATGAGGAATGCGGGAAAGATGAGCATGGGAGGTGCTCTATAAAAAGTTAACCTTTGAGTAACCACAGGAAGGTACTTCAAATCACTATTTAATCAACCACTAAGCATAGGGAGAAAAACATCATTTAAATTGCCTTAATCGCCTTTGAATCTCTCTAATTTCTCTGAGTGTTTGATCATGGTAAATGTGAAAATCATAGGTAACTTTTATTTATACCCTTAGGGTAAAACTGCGTTGCATTCCTTCTGCAAACTCTGAGTAGGGGATTCCATGCAACTATATCATCCGACAAAAGAAGACATGATGGCAGAGGATCCCGGAGTCTAGGATCCGGATGACCCAAAAAGAAAAAACAAACTCCAGGACCAGGTCCCAGAGACAAAAGAAGACAAGAAACAAAAGAAAAGCAACCCTCGCGGAAGGAAAGCCCAGAGAAAAAGAAAGGAAACAAAAGAAACCAAAGGAAAGAGCAAAAGAGAAAAGGGGGACCCAACATTTTTCCTACAAAATGTAGGGATGGGTATGCAGGGCATAAAAAATGGTGATTATCTAGGACGAATACCTTAGTACATTTGAGAACTTCAGAACCTCTAGTTAACAAAATCAAAATTAATCGTTACTTGAAGCATTCTTCTTGCAAAGTGCGAGGTATCTGAGAAAATCCATCCCATCAATGATTCAATCCTTGGTCTTTCCTCAGTTGTGAAGTGTGTGCTTTGAAAGAAAACCAAGATGATGACCTCTGGGAGAAGCAGAGAGGAAGCACTAAGTAAATCAAAACCAAAGTCATCGTATCTTGCACGTTTGCACCTCAGATACTGGAATTTCGCCATTCTTCAGTTCTTTTTTTTTTTTTTTTTCTTTTTTGGATGGGAAGGCGGTACTTCTTTCACCTTACCACCCACCTTTAAAATTATGAATAGGAGAGAATGTTTCGGACCCAAGATATTTTAATGATTTTCAGACTTGGTCAACAACTAGTGCCAACGATCTTCCCTTGAGGTGTCCGATTACTTTCTCCTTAGGTTTTGTTTTAACTTGTTTCCAAAATTCTGGGAGATGAATCTGATGTAGATTACTCACAATGTTTTACCATACTTGCAAAATAGCTTCAGAGTGCGGACCAATTCCACCATGCTAACAATAGATTTAGAATTTACCAAAATGCATAAGATACCATTCCAGAGACTAGATGTTATGTGAAGCATACTTGTTTACAAGGAGAAGACAACACGCATGGAACCCGAAGAAACAAAAAGCAAAGCATAAAACAAAACCGAAAGATAAAATAGAAATGAAAAAGGGCGGTCCCAAAGGACGACCAAAAAAAATATTTACAAGCCAAAGGCGCTCCAAACGGAGCACCGGAAAAGATAGTTACAAGAAAGAAATTTACATATAGTACAACTTCGGACAAACTCACCACCTACCTTACTCAAAGTAGTGCTTGAGAAACTGTCCATTGATAGGTAATGGGATGGCTTCTCCAGTCATAGTGTTGAGGAGATAAGTATTTGCCCCGTAGATCTCATATATCAGATATGGTCTGAGCCAAAGACGTTAAAACTTAGTGTGCTTTCCCTTCTTTTCTCGGGCCTTATCCCACAAGAGAGCCAAGTTCAAATTTTGAAAGGCCTTATATTGTGCTCTTCGATCAAACCATCATTTTACTACTGCTTGATGAAACATGAAATGTTCAAGGGCTGCGTCTCTTTGTTCCTCCATTCGCACCAAGTTTAGGAGCTGAACCTCCATGATGTTGTCTCGGTTGCTGAAATCCTGCATGAACTGTAATACCGGGATCTGTAAGTTTAGGGGAATACTAGATTCTGGCCATAAAATAGATGGAATGGAGATGTCCCTAGGGCAGCCTTAATTCAAATGCGATCTTCCTAGAGGGAAAAGATAAGCTTTTGGTGCCAGTCCCGTGGGTTCTGTTCTAACAAATGTTTTATCACCTCAAGTAGATTTTTGTTTGTAGATTCAGCCACACCATTACCCTGGGGGTAGTAGTTGCTAGAGAACTTCAGGGTGATCTTTCTTTCATAGGTCCATTCGATTAATTGCACTAAAGAAAAAACTAGACCATTGTTACATACTATAGCAAATGGCATTCTGAATCTTGTGACTATGTTTTCTTCCAGGAGTTTGATTACTACATCTATCATGTTATTTTTACAAGGAATCGCTTCAAATCACTGGGTGCAATAATCGGTAGCAGTCAAACTGTACTGGTGGTTGGTAGATGAGTTGGAGTTGATTTCCCTGATAAAGTAAAATTACCATTGGGTGAAGGGTCTAGCTTCGAAGATTGGCTGCAAAGGCATGGTCGGGTTCCGCTCATGATGTGCCACTGTTTGGCAAGTATGGCATCTCCTAACATGATTGTAGACATTTTTAAAGATACAGGGCCAATAGTATCCATCCCAGAGAATCTCTTGGGTAGTGGCATCAGCTGAGCCATGCCTAGTTCCAAACTGCTCGTGAAATTCTTCAATTAGTTTTGCAGCTTGAACCCTATCTATGCACCGGAAGTACACTCCCTCATAATTCCTATGGAAGAGAGTTCTATTTTTAATCATGAAGTGTGCTCTTTTTCAGCCATAGGGCACGATGTTTGTTTGGGGGTAGCCCCTCTGGGCATCTGTTATTTAACAGTAAGTATACCAAATTGGTATACCACGGATCATGAGTGATGGAATCTACTGTATAAGTTTGCCATTCAATGTTGGGAGTTCCTTCTGCAATTGCTCTACATAGTCCCTAGCCTCAGAATATCTTCGTGGGTTGCATTTCCAAATCATACTCTTGGAGGATGGCCATCCATTTCTCTCATCATTCACCCAAGTCACTCTACAGGAGCAGAGACTTAACGGCCTGGTCCAGGATGATAGCATGCACCTTACTCCGGAGGATATAGTGCTAGAATTTCTTCACGACACGGACGAGAAAAAGGCCTTCTTTTCCAATGGAAAATATCATACTTTGGAATTCTTAAAGGGGGAGCTCATGAAATCTATCGGTCGTTCTTCCCCTTTGACCTTCTGGGTGAAAACCGCCGTGATAGAATGTGGTGAAGCAAAGGAGTATATGTGAAAATTGAGGGAATAGTCCAGACTAGCCAAGACTAGCGCCTCCATAATAATTTGATTGATTTGGGAGAATGCCCTCTTTGCTTTAGGGCTCCACTCAATCTTTGTTTCTTTCTTCATCATATCATTGAGTGGCCTCACTATTTCGGCAAATCCAGTGAAGAATCACCAGACAAAGTTTATCTTTCCAAAGAAAGATCTCATTTCTTTCTTGCTGCCAAGAATCTATGGGTTCAACAAGGCTTCAAGTCTCTCAGGGTCAACAGATATACCCTTCTCAAAGATGATATTCCCAAGAAACTTCCCTTCAGTGACCCCAAATATACATTTCTTAGGGTTGAGGGATATTCCATATGGCGACATCTCTCACAAATCTAGGCGAGGTGGGCGGAATGATCACGCTTGTCCTGGGAAAAGACTGTCAAATCATCCATGTAGATGATTATGCACCAGTTAACTAGGCCTTCGAATGCAATGTCCATAGCCTTCTGAAACATGGCCCTTGCGTTGATCAGGCCAAAGGGCATCCTCCAGTATGAAAATGCTCCCCACTTGGTGGTGAATGTTGTTTTGTCTCTATCTTTGTACTTAACCATGACCTGGTTGTACCTAGAGTATCCATCCAGGAAAGACATCATTTGAGAACCATTCACAATTTGCAACACCTCATCTAGCGAGGGGAGAGGGTGATTATCCTTCTTAGATGCCTTGTTCAAATTGCAAAAATCCACGCAAAGGTGGATCTCTCTACTTTTCTTTCTCACAGGGATAAGATTGGCAACTCAAGTAGTGTGCCATATAGGAAAGATAATTTGGGATAACAACAGTTTCTGAATCTCCTAATGAGTTAGAGGTTATATTAGTGGGTTTATCGGTCTTTTCTTTTGCCAGAATGGCTTAGCATCTGGTTTTAGTGGGATGGTATGGGTCATGATGGATGTGTCATATGTTTTCAAATCCTCATACCCCCACACAATTACATCAATGTATTCTTGAGGAACTGGGAGAATCTCCTCCTCCTCAGGGGAGCATGAGGTGCCAATGTGTACCAATTTTTCTTCACTAGCCTGACCGATGTTCACTTTTTAAAAATTTCCCCCCTCTGAGGAGGATGATATCTTTTCCCAGCCCCGGGGGTCTGATTCAAAGATACGTTCTAGCACTACCATCCCCTTAGGGACGGTGTTGGTTGGTAAGTCTATGATCCCATCATCTTCATCACCCTACCCAGTGTCTTTGTGATCCCTTTCCTCCACTATATGATCCTCAAAGACACCAAAATTAGCCATGAAGACCAGAAGATGCTGGTCATCTTCAAAGAACTGAAAGTGGGTGACATTATCTAGAATGGATGGGGTGGGACCATCTCAACAGAGAACTTTCAAATCCGGGAGCTAGCCATAGGCTCAAGGGTGCTAGCCGAAATGACAAGCGCATCCAGAACGTAGTTTATTTTTTGGGGAATGAGTTCAATGCCAAAGGAATCAAAATATTTGATGAGGCTCCATGCTCAATTGCGGTATGTGGTCAACTTTTCATCGTGACAAGTGTATTGGCTCCAGACTTGCTTAACGATCAACTCTAAATCACCCAGTTCCCGAAGGTAGGTGATTCCCTTTCTTAGTGCAAATAGGAGTCCCAGGACCAAGGCCTTGTACTCTGTAACATTTTTTGTGCAGTTGAACTGTAGCCTATAAGATGCGAGAAAGGATTTCCCCTGTAGGTTGGTCAATTCCACTCCGGCCCCACAACCTTGTTTAGACCGGGACCCATCAAACTTCAGGGTCCACAAGTCCTTGTTCGTTGCCTGGGGCTGGGAAGGTGAAGTGGCCTTTGGATTATTTTTGGGAAGGTTGGGAGGAATTTCCTCCAGCTATGATGGCTCATGGGTTAGGTTTCCCTCTGGAGAGAGTTGTGCTTGGGATTCCTGGACAAGTGGCGCCTGAGGGGCACCGCTAGATGATGTACTCAGTTTCAGGGAATCAACTTTGTGTTCTTTCTCCTGGAGAGCGTTGATGTGTCAGGTAGCAGTGGCATGGCAAGGTTCACACTCTAGTTTAGAGTGTTTTTGATAATGTACCCGACACCAAGTGCCAGACAAGAGTGTAGAAGGAGTCACTGCGATGCCCTGAGAGTTAGCCTCAACCCTTAGTTTTTCATCTAGGTCCTCAATTCTCTAAGAAACTATGGGACCTTCCCCGGGGGTGAAATAAAATGTTAGGATTTCTAGGGATTTGTATAGCCTGGGGAAGTCTTAGAGAAAAGGACTTTGTTTACCCTCTCAACTTTGGTGAGGGCCTATTTCATCCTAGGTTCACTTTCTACCTGAATTTGATTGGACTTCCCCTCCCAAGGGAGCCACAAGTGGGAGAAGTCAGTCGATAATTATCCGTTAAGGGACTTAGACCAATTTTGACTCAACAACATCCCATAGGTCTCTAGGATGTCTACCACTTGGATATCTATTATACTTTCTATCCAGGGGTCTTGGATGAGCTAAATTTGGATGTTCTTCAGCTCACCTACCATTTTAATAGCAGTTTTGTCCAGTTGGACTACTGCGCCTTTGGATGGAGTGGGATGGAGTCTGAGCTTTTGGCAGATAGATAAAGGCATGACATTGCCTAAAGCTCTGGAATCTACCAAGAAATTTTATAGGTTCTTCCCTTGTATGTTCAAACCTAGTAAAAAGGGAGGATCCTCATTATGTCCCTGGAAGACAGCCGCATTGGCATTGTCAAAAGTGACAGTCTTGGGTGGGCGACTAACAGCTTTCGGGTTTCCCAAGAGCTTCAGAAGAGACTTCCTCTACTTGGGATAGTTCAGAAAAACGTCCATCAAGGTCATGTAGGTGGTGGTTCTTTCCAATTCCTTTGTGATGTCAAACCTTCCCCCCGGGTATTGTTGACTTCCCTCGGTTGGATCCTTAGCTTGGTTACAGCTAGATCCTTTCAGTGGGAAGGGGCGATCAGTTGTGTTGTCCTGGGGAGGGGAATCTTTGGGAGGTTTAGGCATGTAAACTAGTCCATTACTAGTCTAACTCTGAGTGTTGTAAAGAGTCCATGGGTTGGTGAAGGCATTGGCCTCAAAGGTCAGGATAGATTCATCAAAAAACCCCTGCAATGTGGGTTCTTCTTCATCCTCTTTGTCTACTTTGAAGAAGATGGTCTCACAAGTGAAGGCACCGTGAGTGGGCTCTTGCGTGGATGTTTCCAGGGGAGTAGGATCAACATTTTGTTGCCTGTCCAACTGAGAGATCATGATGATCTTCTCTAGGGTGGCACAGTTCACCTCAAAATGAGAGCCGGTGTCATGCAATCTACACTAGTTAGTCCAGGGCTAGAGTTCCATGACTAGCGTGAAGTGAGTAGGTCCAACACTACCCTGAGTGGTTTTTTGGTTTGGAGAAGGACCTCCAGTGTTTGCATTGTTGTTCCATTACCGTTGATTGGGCTGAGCCCCATTGTTGTAGTTCCTTCCTCCAACATTGTTATTTCATTGGTCAGAGAAGATATTCCCTCTCTAGGAATTGGGGTTGTGAGGCGTAGAAGGCTCCACCTTTAGCTATCCCATGCCCACAGTCAGTGAGGACACCAATCACTGGAGGGATTCAACCTTGACAGATAGCTGGTTGTTCACATCACAATGTGACGGTTGTTGCGGTTGGTTCCCAGGGAAAGCGACATCAACTCCCAAAGTTGAGGATGAAAATCCTCCAGCCGCGGGTGCCTAAAAGAAGGGTACTCCAGGTGGTTGTGTCATGGGTTGTTGCATCTACTGTGGCTGGTTCCAAGGAACAAATTCTAGACCTAGTATTGTCTGTGCTTGCGATGGATATATGTAGTGGGCCTGCTGGTCTATCAGCGATGGTGGGTTCATAGCCATAGATGGGGCACCCATTTCCTAGTTGGGGTTGTATCCCTCAACATAAGAAGTTCTACTGGGGATCATGTTGAATGGTGTAGTCTGCCTGATCCCACCAGGGGCTTTGTTCAAACTGCGGGATAACTCCAAGGCTAGGTTGTAAACCTTCGCCAGAGTATCCCGGTCATTGGGGGTGGTGGTTCTCCATAGGAGAGTGGAAACAAAGGGATCCATAGAATTAAGGTAGGTCTGGATGGTTACATCCATAGATGGGGTGAAAGGACCAGTGCACCACTTTAAGGCGTGTTGGAACTGGTGGTTGAATGCTGCAAGGGGTTCGTTTAGTTCCTTCATAATGGAGATAAACTGGCCGTGGAACCATGCTGGGTCCACGTGTACATGGAAGGTCGCTAGAAAAGTGTCCTCTATGTCCTTCCAACTATTGATGGAGTTGGCTGACAAGTTAAGGTACCAGTTTAACTCATTCTATCCAAAGGATAGAGGGAACATCTGGGTCACAACATCTTGATGTTGGATCCGGTGTCAGTTAATGGCATCTTTGTATGCCTACAAATGCTCTTCTGCGGTTCGTGAGCCTAAGTGCTCATATCAGGGGTAGATCTTCTCTAGATGTAGAGGAAGATCATTGGTAGCACCATGAAACTGCCCCATGGGGGACCCAATGTTACTAAAGTATGTAGCCATCGGGGGTGTTGGATTTTCTGTAGACCGCGAGCTAGTCCCCAGGATTGTCTGAGGAGGTTGGGTATTCTACTACGTAGAAAATCCCCAGACAAGGTTAGCTAGTTGTGTGGTCTTCAAGGTCCTTCTCTTTCAAGTAGGAGGCTCGAGTTCAACAAACCTTCCAGGATTAGGGGCTAATCTAAGAACTCTTTCAAATCATGTAGGTGAAAATGATCCAATCCTACTAAAGGCCTGCTTCCTAAAACTATGGCTTGGGGAACCCTTAGGCGGTGTAAAGTCTAAATCCTCTAAAGGGGACAAGCTCAAGCCCTCCTTCTAGCGCCAGTTTCTATTGATGGGACTTTGTGACCGGTCCACCAAAAAAGTGTAATTTGTCACCGGGTACTGGGGTACCGGCCAACTTTGCCTATAAAGGTTGTTCGGGGAACAAATTCTCTGGGCCTTCAAGCCCCTGAGAGTCAGGTTTTGATAATTCAGGAGCTAAGTTGGGAGTGTGACTATTTTGTTCCAGGGGATAGCTGGTTTTTCTTGGATCATCTTGTTTGGGGATTTTGTTACGTTGGGTTTCTTGCAAGTACGCAATAGTTTACCAAATAAACTTCAAAAGATAGGCCAGAGTTAGAAGTATTCATTCTACTTATAGTTATGCTAAACATTCAAAACATCAACCATGCTCTAACATGCTACACTAAATATTGAATGCATAAAGAACCATCAGTTCATACATATTCAATAGTGAGGGGAAAATAAGGTCGTTAATCTACTTAAAACATTAGAGAAAGGGACATTAGAAACATACAACACAAAAGAATATTAACTCAGAGATTAGAACACCAACAACAACATTGTGAGAATCCTTCCTTCTTCATTAATGGTTTTCCAGTATCACTGGTGTGTACATCAAAGCTCCAAGAGAGCACTTATCTACCAAGAACTACTAAGAACTATTGAGCATTGAGCTCTGCAACTACAAGAAATGAAAATGCTGAAATGCTATTACTATGGACTGCAAAATCATCAATTACACTGACCTTTGGAATGAGGTTGGACTTATTATTTATACACATCTTTTGCCCTAAAGTTAAACTAATCTATCTTTACACTCAACAATAAAATAAAATTTTTGGTGGCTGGTACTACCTGCACCACATTACATCAACCTCGAGAAGAACAGAGGTCAGACAGATTAGTAGAAGAAGACAAGAAAATAAGTATGAAAGAATTGGCCTCAAGAAGAGAGCCAGAGGAAGAATAGAAGAAATCTGATGCCCTAGGGTTCGAGGCTACATGCCTCATTAATGCAAAAGTGGTTCACTATCTTCAATTCTTTAGGTGTTTAATGCGGGAGCGATGCCTTGGGAAGACCATCTGTCAGAACCATTCCTCAAGCTGATGTGCCTTGTTGGGGCTACCCACTTTCTGACACCATTATTAACTCCCTGATAATGACGGGTCAGTTCCAGGGAACCTAGATGTGGGTCATCAAAAGAATGCAAAACTGTGCATCTGGAACTCTAGGATCTAGGAACTTATGCTCAAAGAATAATGAATACAAAAATACACCCTTTGGGTGAACATCTCCAAAATCTGGAGAATTCTATTTCTCCTTACTGTTTTTGAATGCCTCCAAAATTTGGCAGATGCCCCCCCCATCAATGTCTCTGATGCCACCCCACCAGTCATGAATGATCCCATCCTTCTCTTGGACATCCATGCCTCCTTCCCAAAATTCATCTACTAGCTTAATGGAGTCATGAGCCCAGAGCATCATTTTGGATATTCATGATAGCTTCCCTCCATCAAAGTCTCCGGCAGACTAATACCGGGACTCCATTAGCTCATCATACTTACTAAAGACATAGTCCTCTATGGTGCACTTTTTGGTGGTAAAGGGATCAACCTATGAAACCCTTGTAACAAATGCCTTGTATAAATTCAATGAATATTTAACCGCCATGACGTTCTCTTTCAGGGTCGTGACCAGTTGCTTGCTTACCTTGATTCTGAGGCCAAGTCTAGAGTATTGGGCCCGGAGGAAATTGAATGATTCCTCTCCCAAAATTCTCTCTTCTGTGATGACCTCTTCCCTGGAGTTCATTAGCTCCTCCAATCCTGTTCTCCACCCTTCATATTTTTCTAAGTCTTTCTCCCACAAGATGACATCACTGTGTGCCTGGCGCAAAATATTATGACCCGAATAAAGACCCGGGAGTGATGCTTGTAAGAATTGCCTTACAACTGCTATTTGTTCAGCTATCCACCTGTCCATGGCCTGGGCCTTCTTCTTCATGGCCCTTAGAGCATCCACGTCACCCTGTGCAAGTGGTAATCTAGAGGTGGAAGCTTCCAGATGGATTAGAGCCAGGGGCTATGTAAGTTTGGTCAGAAGTCTGAGGAGATTTTCATTGGTTTTTTCCCTTTCCTCCAATTTCTGGGCCTATTTGTTATACTGGGCTTCCACCACTTTGGTGGCCTCCCTCAGCAGGTCCAATTCTCCCTACTTATCTCTCCTCCCCAGTGTCACCTCGGTGATTGCATAGTCCTCGGCCCTTACCATTGCTGCATTTGTATCTGGGGGAGGTGTTGTAATTGTTGCAACTGTACATCCTTCTAGGCCAGTCTGGAGGGTATGGACCATCCGAGCCTGTTTAGGCTTCTTGGCCTCTACACTTTGGGCCATCATTTTGACCAAGGAGAGTGGAACACCTGTTACTGCTGTCGGGACCTTCCTCTTCCTAGACTCTACTAGCCATTGGGGTGGATTTTTTGCTAAGGCCTGGGTGTTGGGACTCCCTTCAGAGTCCAGTGGTGCATTCCCAGTATCTGCAATGTTGTCAGGCTCTTTCTTTATGGATACTCCCCTCATCTTGTTGCCACTATTGTTCTTCTTCGACGTTATTTTCCAGGATGTCTTCCTACATTGGTACATCTTCTAGAGGTGGCTGAGGTATCTGGCCTAGGTTTAATGTTTGGGCTGTTGTGATTACCTCCCTGAATGTACTCCAGGGAAATTGGTCACCTAGAGTAACCAAAGGCATCTAGAGCGTGATGGTTGGGGGTACGGTTGATCCCATGGGTCCAATTTCCCCAGTTGTCAGTTGCTCATCCATTGTTTTCCTTGGTTCTTTCTCGGTCCCTAGGACCAACACTTCCTCCCACCCAGGATCCTCTTGCGGCTCTTCCCAGATATCTTGCTCTATGGAAACTTCTTCCTCCGGGATTCCTTTTTAGCGGGAGTCCCTTCCTTTTCTTGGGCGGCGATCTCTTCCACCGCGTGATCTATATCCCCATGTAGGTTCATGAGCTCATCTGTCCTGAATACATCATCAAAGTCATTGTGTAAGGAGAGGTGTCTGAAATATCATTTAGTTTGGGGGAGTCTGAACTGACATCTACTGGGGGAACATTGGGCATACGGGGGCCCGCATCTATGCTTGCGGTGGGGTTCACCTTCTACTTCTTCTCTCTTTGTAGTGAGGCCCTGACATCCAAAATATTTGCAGACTCTGCCTCGATGAATGTCTTCCTTCTCATTAGTGTGGACAATGAAGGGGATCCCGCAAGGTGAGCAGATGCCATTGGAGTTGTGACGAGGCTGTGGGAAAGTTGTGCAGTTGGGTGTACGGTGACATTGACCAACTCCAATTGCTCTTAGATTCCCTCCAAGGCATTCCTGTTTATTTCCCATCTCTCTTCAAAATAAATGATAGAACTGCGGAGAAGCTGGGAAAAATCCAGAGAAACTTTCTTTGGTCAGAGACAGAGGAAAAGGCTAGAATGAACTTGGTCAACTGGAATACTATTTTTCAACCAAAGCTGGTGGGAGGGTTGGGCGTGAGAAACATCAAGGACTTGAATAAGGCGCTGATTTCTAAAATGGGCTCGCAACTCTTTATAGGAACTTCCGGGTGGAGTAGAATTATGATGGCCAAATATTTCTACAATGACCAATTACCCTTCAGGAAAAATTTACCCTCTGACTCAAAATTCTAGAATTTCATTTATAAAAGCAAAGGTAGTCTTTTCAAAGGTTTAAAATGGGTGGTCGGAAATGCTACGCAGATCCATTTTTGGGAAGATTGGTGGGTGGAGGAAAAACCCCTTGGGTGGGAAAACTTTGGTCTCCTCAAGGATAGATTGAGTTCTCACTTTGGAGGTAAAGTTAGCAACTACATCTGTCAAGGTAAGAAATGGAAAGTGCTCGCTGATGCTTTTTAGGATCAGACTCAAGTACAAACTTATATAAAAGAAATGGATAAAGACTCTATGTTTTTGAAGACAAATGATTCATCAACAGTTGGGTAAGCATAGGAAATTGCTTCCCTCTAAATTTCTAAGATTCAGCTTCCTTCTAAGATATTCAATGAATTACAGACATAAAAGTAAATTTATACACCTTTAACTAGAAAGTGTAGAAGGAACACTCAAATACTCCTGGGTATTGAGGTAAAATTACAGAATCAACTAAAAATTGAAATAACCATGAAGCGAACAAAAATCTACTAACCACTTCTAAATCTGACAATTTACAAAATAACCTAAGAAAAGACAAGCTATAAAGAAACTGGAAGTGACTGAATATAAATAACACATGCGTAGATTGAAATGTATCAATTCTCAAAGAAACCACATACATTCCAAATTTTGATTCAAAGATCTAAACCATACCATGCACCTATATATTCATATATTAATCGGATCAAACTCTGATAAAAAATTGGTCACCAGCTATTTCAGAAAATCTAGAAAAGACTATGCTAACTACCTACTCCAAAACAAAAACTATCTATTTTCTACCTTGATTTTCTAACCCTTTTTTAGCTCAGAGTTCCTCTATAAATAGTTTTTCATCCGAGAGAGCCTCCAGAAAAACCCGGCCTCTCAGACACCAAAAGGAAACTGTTTAAAAATAGTTACATAACTGATAAAAATAGAGTTTCAAAGCACGTGTCACTTAAAACATAAAGTAAGGGAAAAGATGCCTCAAAAATCACTAACTCCCATCGGGGCCTTCTGATGTGGCAGTTTGCACGAGCTTCCAGGATCAGAACACATTTGTTAACTCTTGGGCTGGTTGGGAATGCAGATTCTTTAGACCTGTCAACTTCACCCAAGTCGCGTTCTTTTCCCACCTTAATTCCCTAATTCTCTCTGCTTGCTTCGGCAACTGACCTCGGTTCAGTAGCAACATGGATTCCATGTTTGCAATTCTGGTGAAGTCCTAAACTGTCGGTGCCTCATTTTCTTTGAGAGTGTTCATGGCGTCTGTGAAGATCTTTACCATGGCATCCGCATCTCTGTTACCTTCGTCAATCTGCAAAATACTTGAGGGGTTCACTATCTTGATATCTTTCAGAGCATCCGTGTGCATATCCATCACTTCCTTTTCGATCGCTTTGGCTTGGGAGATTATAGCTTTAAACATTGTGTTTTTCCATCTGAAGTTCTGCTTCAGAATAAATAGCATAGAAGGGTCTACCAATTTCATTGGGTTTTTCGCTAATAATTGAACCACACCATAGTTTTCTATTTCTTGAACTTGTATGACAATTGCTACGCATTTGGCTTCTTCCATTTCCCAACTTGGAACTAAAGTTTGAACCTCACCGAGTAATGTTTCTCCATCAAGGCAAGTAGATATAAATTCGCAGATAAAAACACTACTTTTGTTTATGACGCTGTTTATCCAAGACCTCACGATCTCTACCAGAACCTTTCCTTGTTGAATTTATTTCACTATCTTTTGGATTTCAACTGAATTCGGATTGAAATCCTATGAAGACTGAGCTAGAGGAAGAACTTCATCATCAACGAGTGAAGAAAGGAACTCAGCCATGGTGGAGACTAGCTGTTTTAATTTCCATTTCTCTTTCCCATCTTTTTGTGACTGCCCGAGCATATGATCAGCTTAGAACATAAACATGTGATCCCTAGAATCCCTATTTAGAACACCAAGTTCCATTTTTGTGATCTCAAAGTCTTCAGCCTCTGGTTCTTGAATTCCTTCTTTAGGCTTAAAAGTGGCTATCTCTGCAATTACCTTTCTGGTTGATGGATCAGTAGATAACCTAGCATCGCTCTTCACTCTCTTTTCTTTGGGAGTTTGGGTAGCATACTTGGTAACAATCTCTTTTATAAGAAGCGAAATGGGTTTATAGCTCTTCCTCTTATTCACCGATTCAGTAAGCCAGGGAGGAACTGAACTAGTGACTATTTGATTATCAGGGGTTTTTACGGGGGTATTTTCAAACTGAGGTACCTCTATATTCATAATAGAAATTCCCTTTTCTTTTACTTGTTGATCCAGAGAGAATGAAATGTCATCATCATTGATTTCAACATCCAGGTAATCGAGTCCTAAAGCTGCCATCTGAGAACGCTTCTCTGATCTTGTTCTTGACCTCAATCGTGGTGCAGTCGGGTGATTGCTGGAAATCACCTTTTTCTTGGGAGGTGAAATTTTACCTGCATTCGGAGCCACAGGAGATACATTAGACGAGGCATGCTTCGTTTTCACTAAAGTTAGTTTTACACTGTACTTTTCAAGAGGGGGGTCTCAGCTCTCTCCTTCTTCTTTTCCTTTAACCAGCTTTCTGTGACCCCGAAAATGATTTAGGCCCTAAGCTTTATATCATCCTCTTCTTTCCTGTTCCAATCTATGTTCGGGGGAAATTTTGCATTCACACTGTCAGCCTCTGAACCTGTGATTTCAAAACAGTCTTCTTCCACATCTTTAATATCAAAATTCAATTGTAACATCTTGATCTGTGGGATTACAAGCCTGGAATGATCTCGTTTATAGATTTCCTCCTCATCACCAAGATCTTCCCATAGGTCTTCCAGATGTGAGTTGGGTGAAGGATAATTACTTAGACTTAAAACCTGCCTGGTGAAGCCCTTACTGTCAAAACCCCTTCTTAACTTATAAAATTGTAAGTGAAAGTTCAACAAATTGCTTCCGATCACTGAAGCATCCATCATATTATTACAGGTTAAATTACCAATTTTGACTGGGAACATGGAAGGCCATTTTTCTTCTAGCAGAGAATTTTTGATGACCACAAACAACTGCCTGCAAACTTCTGCCAAGATAAAATAGTTGAAAGAAAACCTCAGGAGCCTAAGAGGTTCATCATCAAAGCCCCCAATCTGAATGTAGGTGAAACATGGGAATTGGATATACAGGCTACCATAAGTTT
The DNA here is from genome assembly GCA_018584345.1 of Thuja plicata. Lineage (NCBI taxonomy): Eukaryota > Viridiplantae > Streptophyta > Pinopsida > Cupressales > Cupressaceae > Thuja > Thuja plicata. The sequence continues at coordinate 91,454 of MU225648.1, read as the reverse complement.
GAATTAGTTTCCGTGCCTCCAATGAAACTCTTTGGTTTAGGACTCCTGCCAATTGTTGACATAGTTTACCCAGGAAAACATCATGAACTTTCCTGTAATTTTTCAAAATTTTGTCTTTCCTTAACAAAGGACAGTACTCATAAATTAAAATATCTTCATTCCAGGGAACATGTCGGATGGCAGACAAATCCTGTGTGCACACTAGGCAATATATCAAATAAGAAGACATAAAGAATTCCTTCTTAATGTCTTGATCTTGTTTGAGTTGGTCTCTCAAGGAACTAGCAATAATTTCAGCCCAATCAATATGTTGACCCCCATCCAAGATAATTTCTATAAAATGAAACATCCACTCTTCGTAGAGAAGAACTTGTTTTGAACCTTTGATCCTATGAAGTAACACTATCACATTGTGAATAAGGGGTTTCATGTGATCTTTAGTAAGCACTTTAGGCAAACGGGAGCCACCTTTGTAATTAGTTTGAGTCCATTTTCTAGCCACATGGCTCCGGTTTTTATCTTCATTTTCTTTGTACTGAGCTAGGGATTGAGTGGGCGTAAAATTGACAAAAGGCTCTTCTGGGATTTTGAAAACAGCCATAATAGTCTCCCTATTGACAGGCACGAGGGTTTGGCCTTCCGTGTTCAAAATGCACTTGGATTTAATATCATATCTACTAATGCATTGTTGAATTAATTCTGGGCATACAACTGATGGCGGGAAAGCTGTGGCTTCTAATATCCCACTCGACAGGAATTCTAGGCTATGTTCTTTAGCTGCACGGTTTGTGTAATTCACTACCATTTTTTCTATCGGAACCCCTAGGAGGTCTGTTTCTGAGATAATAGTAGCTCTGCACTGCATATTCTTAACATTCCCGAAGAAATGCAAACTGGACTTCATCCTCTCTTCAGAAATAAAAACTCAGATGACCCCCCTCTCTTTTTGAATCAATATATTAAACAACAACAGGGAAAGAGAAAAAGGCTTTGGGAGCTACCTATTTTACGCAGACTTGGAACAAATTCTTCTCCACAACTGAGACTCCACAAATAAAAATAACAGGGAGGAACTTACATAGCTGTTTATATTTTCAAAATAATGCCCGGAAAGATCGACTTTAATCAGCATAAGTCGGGAGTATTAAATTTTGATGAGGCGAGCCATAGTGACTCAGCAATAAGGCATCCTTGGGATCCGCCATCCTTAATATCATTATTAATCATACCCCAAATGATATCTTCTGCTCGTGCTAAAAATCTTATTAAATGCCATCCCAAGTCTTATTGGAAGTTCACCCTGTGGTTCCCATCAAATCAAAACTGCCCCTCTTAAAACTTAACCATTTTTGCGCCGCCAGGTCACATCATGTGTCCCATCAATTGTCCTTTTTTTATTTGATGACTCTCTCCGCAATCTATCTCTGAACCTCTTCAAACTACTTTGAACCAGAGTTCAAAGAGGTTCGAAGTTGTTCACCTCCATAAGGTAACATAGGCCGGGGCCCACCTGCAGAAAATAGATGTTAGAAGATAAAATGTTCATTGAACTGCTTTGAACTACTTTGAACCAGAGTTCAAAGAGGTTTGAAGTGGTTCAAGTAAAGATTGAGCCTTGTAAAGGATCGGTTTGAGAATGGCTGAACCTGAACTTGACAAATTTGAGGGGGATATGCGCTTTAAGGGTTATCATAAGGAGAGACTTTTGAGGGAACGCACTAAAGAGCTTTAACATAAAGAGTTATCAAGGGTCTTTGACACTTTAACAAAGGTGACTCTAACTGACCCTAACATCGGCTCTATCTGGGGAGTGCATATTTCTCAATGTGCAGAGAACTCTAGACAACTGGTTTCGCAGAGAAAGCAAACAAAGGGAAATAAAAATAGACAACCACGACACACCAAAAAGGAAAGCTGGGGAAAAACTACCTAATATGTACATGGATACTGACTAAGGTACATCATTAGAGCTTTCATAACTTAAGGTCCTGCCCATTAGAGGTAAAAGGCAGATTCACACCATCTGGGTAAGACAACCGAAAAGCATTTGAACCAAGGGCTTCAGAAATAATGAATGGGCCCTTCCATAAAGATTCAAATTTCCCGTGAGAACCTTTAGGAGATCTTCTCTTGTCCCATAAAAGAACTTCATCTCCTTCCATAAAGTTACGAGGCCATGCTCGCATATCAAAAATATGCTTCACTTTTAACTGATGTTTTGTAATATGATCCACCAAATCTTCTCTTTCCTCCTCCAGCCTAGCCAGATGCATGATATGTTTTTCTAGAGGATCTTTAAAATACTCATCTTCAATTATATCTTGGAGCTTAGCTGAGGAAAGTTGTAAAGGAAGTGATACATGTGCCCCTATTCCATATACTAGTTCAAATAGAGCCATCCCAATTGCTCATTTCAGAGTAGTTCGGTCCGCCCATAAGGCTTTGTAGAGTTTCTTATGCCATTCGTGGGGATTGTCTTCCATCAATTTTTTTATTATCATCACCAGGTTCTTATTGCTGGTTTCCGCCTGACCATTCCCTTGTAGAAAATAGTCGGAAGAGTGAGCTAAAGATATGCCATGTTCATAGCAGAAAGCTGAAATCTCCTCAGAGGAAAAATATGTAGCATTTTCGGCTACGATCTTAACCGGTACCCCAAACCTGATAAAAATATAATTTAGGAGGAACTCGCACACCACCTGAGAGTTCGCTTTCTTAGTGGGAACTGCTTCCACCCACTTCATAAAATAGTCAATGGCCGTGAGAATTTAGACATGTCCAGCACTAGATGGTGGGTTCAAAGGCCCTACGAAGTCTATACCCCATTGCTTAAATGGTTCATCAACAATTACAGGTTTAAGAGGTAAAGCGACGAGGTGAGGTCTTCCAGTGAAAAGATGGCATTTTTCACAATTATGAACATATTGGTAGGCATGTTTGAACATGTCAGGCCAGTAAAAGCGGTTTCAAAGAATTTTAAATGCTGTTACTGTTGAAGAGTAGTGACCCCCACAAGCCTCATCATGAAATACCTTTAACAACTCTTTTTGCTGTTCAATGTCCACGCATCTGAGAAAAGTTCTGTCTATGCTTCTCTTATACAGAATTCCTTGAGATATCACATATCGATTGGCCTTTAATTTTAGGTTGCGCCTTTCTTTTGGATTCAGGTGATCGGGACATTCACCATAAGTAAGGAAAAAGGCCATGTCAGAGAACCAGGGGTCGGTTAAACTGACTAGTAAAGCCATAGGTACTTCATCAATTTTTTCAGATGGTTCACTATTCTCCGCTATCAATTTACATAAACCCTTCCCCCTTACCAAATTGATTGGTTTAATTGCCAGGTCATACTCTTGAATTTTTTCTATCCAGATTGCTCTGCTGTTCATACCAATTTCTCTTTGAGTCAAAATACTTTTCACTGCTGTATCAGGTACAAACACTATGCAATGAGAATGGAGTATATAGTATCTGAATTGTTTCACTGCTTTTACCACAACAAAGGCATGTTTTTCCATCTGGGATTACTTAAGCTCATGTCTTTTCAGCGGCGTGCTCATATAGGCTATGGGTGCTTCTTGTCCTTTCTCATCTTTTTGTGTTAGTATACTCGACAAAGTATGTTCCGAAGCATAGCAATAAATGATAAAGTCCTTTTTGAAATTGGGACTCTTTAATATAGGAGCCTGTGATACTACATTTTTAATATCTCTGAAAGCTTGACGCCCATTCTCATTCCACTTGAAAGGAACTTTCTCACTCATCATATCGATCATATTCTTAGTAATTTCTGAAAATTCAGGAACAAATGCTCACAAAAAATTCACCTGACCAAAGAAAGATTTCAATCCACTCCTAGTGGATGGCAGGTTAAGCTGTTGAATCACCTTTACCTGCTCAGGATCAATCTGGATCCTGTCCTTTGAAATGATATGACCAAGTAATTTGCCTTCTTCCACAAAGAACATTGATTTTTTGGTGTTCAAAGAGATGCCATGATTTCCACACCTCAGGAGCATTGTCTCAAGATCTTTTAAGTGTTGACTTCTCTTTCTTGAGAAGACAGTGAGGTCATCCAAGTATACCACTATGATTTTGTTCTGAAGATCTCCAAAGGATGAATTCATTGCTCTCTGGAAGGTTGCACCCGCATTGATTAGCCCAAAGGGTATATGACTATATGCATAAGTTCCCCATGGGGTGATAAAAGCCATTTTGTGCTGATCACTTTTTGCCACACTGATTTGATTGTATCCAGAATAGCCGTCTAGCATAGACATAACTTCAGATCCTGAAATAGCTTGAAGCACATGTTCCATCACAGGTAAGGCATAGTTATCTTTCAAACTTGCTTGGTTCAGGTTACGGAAGTCTACACAAATCCTAATTTTTCCATTCTTCTTTCTTACAGGAACTATATTGGCGATCCACGTTGAATGGTGGATAGGATAGATGATCCTTTCCTGTAACATTTTTTTTACCTCATTTAAAATAGCTTTAGACACTTTTGGATTATAGTTCCTTAATTTTTGACGAAATGGGGTTACGCCAGGCTTTAAAGGGATTTGGTGTTCAAATTGGCCTTCTCTAAAATTATTTAAGTCTTCATATTCCCAAGAGAAGACATCTTTATACTCCCTAAGTAACCTTATCAAACTTTCCTTTTCAGATAAAGTACAAGTCGGACCAATAGAAATCCATTTTGGATTATCCTATTCTCCTATATCAATCTTGTCATACTCTTTAGAATTTTGCACATGAGATACCTTTTCTTTGATGGTACTATCATCTTTCCTTCTGAACAAATGTTCAAGAGACACAAGGCCTTTGGGAATCTTATTTCCTTTCAACTAGATTACTCCATCACTATCTGCAACATCTTGATAGACTTCTTTGCACTCATTATGGGATCCTTCAAAATATACATCAAAAAAATCTGCGGCACATTCTAGGAAATCTTTGAGTTGGGAATCACTGTCAAAGACTTTCCAATGCTTTACGTTGTCAGGTATTCTAGTCTTGTAGATCATTTCAATTTGGTATTTTTGGGTTTTAAAATCAGGGCGAGGCAATAAAAGTGAAGCTGATACTGCCAAAGCATCTGCTTTAGTATTTTGACTCCTTGGTATAAATTCAATGGAGAAGGCATCAAAGAACTTCAACTCATCCCATATCAAATTTCTGTAGTGTATCAACTTCTCATTCTTGACAGAGAACTGTCCCCTTACCTGTTTCACAATTAGCTCGGTGTCACCTTTCGTAACCAATTTCTTGACTCCCCTCTGTTTAGCTTCTTCCAAACCCAGCAGCAAGGCTTCGTACTCTGCGGTATTATTAGTATTTTTGAAATCTAATTTGAAAGCGAGGGGAATACATCCTCTATTAGGAGGGAAAAGAACTACCCCCGCACTTGAGCCTGAATTGGAGCAGCTGCCATCGAATTCCATCTTCCATATATCCTCTTCTTCTTGAGAAGGGGTTTCACTATCTTGTTCACAATCAGTTAGGATAACATAGTTGTCAAAATGGAATTCTTCGTACAAAATTTGAGCCTTTGGATTATCTGAAGGCATTACAATATACTTATTTTTCAGTTTAGGTTCAAGTTTCACCTTCTTCTTGCCAACTGGTATCAGGGCTTCCGACCAGTCCATTTTAATGTCCCCTCCTAGATCTTTGCAAAAATTTCTACTAAGTAGCATGCCATAGCTCGCCGAATTATCTGCTACCAAAATAGTCAACTTTAGATGCTTGTCACGGTATGCAGCTAGAATGGCTTGGGAATCTTTGACTTGACCTCTTATTGGAACTTCCTTTCCATCCATAGAGTAACAATGACCATAATTTGCAGTCAAGGTGAGACCTAGGGCTTTTGCGACTAGGGCGGGCATGATGTTATCTAATGCGCTAGAATCGATTATGCAATTACTAAGCTTCTAGCCATTTAGAAGCAAGGAAATATAAAATGGATTGGGTTTCTTTTCTTCTAGCTCAATCTCAACTGTATTAACAGAGGGACAATCTTCTGGTGTTTGAGGGGTGTCTTGAGGTTTAAAGATGAGTGGTTCTTCAACGGTAGTGGTTTCACCTATGAGAGGCTTGTTTGATTGGAGACTTGAACTAGACTCTCCTTTAACATATTTTACCAACCTATCCAACTCTTTAGGGTTCATTTTAATATATTCTGCAGGGGAGATAGAAATTGTAGTGCTTTTATAGAATTTGATGAAGACAAAGGGAAAAAGAGGAGTTGGATTACCTCTTGACAAGATCTTCAGTACCTCAGGACTTCTCAAATTTATAGAAGTATCTCCATCTTCAGTTTCCTTATGTTTAGCATCAGTAGTAGCAGTTAAACCAGGGACAAATTTTTGTGTTCTCTGATTTCTTGTTAGAATTGCACAAGCAAGGTCTTGTAAGGTCCCCAAAACATTTCCACTTCTATCAGGACCTGGTTGATACTCCAGATAAAAAGAGCTGGATGGACCAAAATTGGGCGAGTCTTTCTCTTCTCGCAACTCTTCTATACCAATGGCATCCCTTGTAGAATTAAGTTGAAGACACCTTAGCCAATCAAGACAAGATTCTCCATCATGATCTGTAGTCAGATGAAAAGAACACATTGTTTCTTTTGGTGTAGGTTCAATCTGCAATCTGGGTTATGAAGCTGTCAAAAGGGGAGTTTTTCTCGAAGGTTGATTATATTGTCTTCGGCTAACATCTTGGTAAGGAGACGAGTATGGAGAACTTGCCTTATTCTGCTGCCTCTTGAGCATAGCCATATCATTCATTAACCTCTGCATCATAGGATCTGTTGTAGTGGAGGAGGAGGAACTCCCTGAAGCTTGAACCTCTCGCTTCCATTTTCCTACTGTTATGAAAGTATATTCTAGCTAAATAGCCTATATCTGGGTAGCAGCCAAGTTAGCCACTCCATCTTTCAACAGATGAAAACTGATGTCAGGTGGGATAGCGTTTAAGAAAAATATTTTCTTATTTTCTTTACTTGGTGCAGAATTTACTGGTATTCTTTATAAAATTTTGTTAAACTTAGCCACAAACTCCCATGGGCTCATGCATCTCTTTCTTCATCTGGCTGAGTTGGAGCAATAGCGACATCTCGTTATCTGGAGATTTGAATCTTGCTTCAAAGGAAGGTCTCATGTCATTCCAATTGGTAATTGATCCATTGGGTAAGTGACTGAACCAGTCGGCTATAGTGTTGACAAAGGTTCTAACAAAGAGTCTAACTATGATTTCCCGAGTAGGAATGCTTAACACGTCACAGGTGGTATGAAAGGCACTAAGGTGATCATCGGTGGTTACTCTTCTGTCTCTGCTAAATTTGGGGAAAACCTATTTAGCACCTTTAGGTAAATCTCCAGGAGGGTTAGCTCCTAAGTTCAGTGGGCCAATATTTTGACCCCAGGGTTGATTGGCAGCCATGTTAGGCAATTGGAAATTCAAAGGCTAATTATTAAGAACAATGGGTACCACGGTACCGGGTGTTACAATGGCTTGAAAAAGGGGTGGAACAACTGGGGTAGACAGAGGTGAGGATGGTCTGCTAACAGTTTGGGTTTTATTCTTCTTGAAAGTGAAATCGAATTTAAAACTGAGGTTCTTCAGAGCTTCAAAATCTTTGTCAATCAATCCCTTTCTCCTATCACCTCTGGTGTATCTCTTTTCTGCCATTTTAAATATTTGGAGCAGGCCTCAAATTCTCACTGGGACTTGTGCAAGCATATCTACTATGACTACTTCATGAGAAACTGGTATACCCGTCAATCGCTCAGCTATTTCTTCTTCTTTCTCAAGCACCTCTTGAACTTGCTGAAACTGTTGGTTACTACGTTTGAACCTCCACGCTGATTCAGCCAGGCTTGAGATAAAGTCTTCTTGCGTGTTTCTAAATCTTAGGTCAGGTTGAAGCACAGGGAACACATTGTTGTGTGGCAACACCATCTTGCAATATTGTAATGAATGGAGAATCTGTTATCTTATACTAGACTCTCCCCAGTAGAGTCGCCAAAAATCTGTTGGCGAACAGATTTGTCTTCTTCCTTTTTAAATGGAAATGGATAAAGACTCTATGTTTTTGAAGACAAATGATTCATCAACAGTTGGGTAAGCATAGGAAATTTCTTCCCTCTAAATTTCAAGGTTCAACTTCCTTCTAAGATATTCAATGAATTATAGACATAAAAGTAAATCTATACACATTTAACCAGAAAGTGTAGAAGGAACACTCAAATACTGCTGGGTATTGAGGTAAAATTACAGAATCAACTAAAAATTGAAATAACCATGAAGCGAACGAAAATCTACTAACCACTTCTAAATCTGACAATTTACAAAATAACCTAAGAAAAGACAAGCTATAAAGAATACGGAAGTGACTGAATATAAATAACACATGCGCAGATTGAAATGTATCAATTCTCAAAGAAACCACATACATTCCAGATTTTGATTCAAAGATCTAAACCATACCATGCACCTGTATATTCATATATTAATCGGATGAAATTCTGATAAAAAATCGGTCACCAGCTATTTTAGAAAATCTAGAAAAGACTATGCTAACTACCTACTCCAAAACAAAAACTATCTATTTTCTACCTTGATTTTCTAACCCTTTTTTAGTTTAGAGTTCCTCTATAAATAGTTTTGCATCCGAGAGAGCCTCCAGAAAAACCCGACCTCTCGAACACAAAAAGGAAACTGTTTAAAACTAGTTACATAACTGATAAAAATAGAGTTTCAAAGCACGTGTCACTTAAAACATAAATTAAGGGAAAAGATGCCTCAAAAATCACTAACTCCCATCGGGGCCTTCTGATGTGGCAGTTTGCACAAGCTTCCAGGATCGGAACACATTTGTTAACTCTTAGGCTGGTTGGGAATGTAGATTCTTTAGGCCTGTCAGCTTCGCCCAAGTTGTGTTCTTTTCCCACCTTAATTCCCTGATTCTCTCCGCTTGCTTCGGCAACTGACCTCAGTTCAGCAGCAACATGGATTCCACATTCGCAATTTTGGTGAAGTCCTAAACTTTCAGTGCCTCATTTTCTTTGAGAGTGTTCATGGCATCTGTGAAGATCTTTACCATGGCATCTGTGTCTCTATTACCTCCATCAATCTGCAAAATACTTGAGGGGTTCACTATCTTGATATCTTTCAGAGCATCCGCGTGCATATCCATCACTTCCTTTTCAATCGCTTTGGCTTGGGAGATTGTAGCTTTAAACATTGTGTTTTTCCATCTAAAGTTCTACTTCAGAATAAACAACATAGAGGGGTCTACCAATTTCATTGGGTTTTCCGCTAAGAATTGAACCACACCATAGTTTTCTATTTCTTGAACCTGTATGACAATTGCTGCGCATTTGGCTTCTTCCATTTCCCAACTTCGAACTAAAGTTTGAACCTCACCGAGTAATGTTTCTCCATCAAGGCAAGTAGATATAAATTTGTGGATAAAAACACTACCTTCATTTATGATGTTGTTTATCCAAGACTTCACGATCTCTACCAGAACCTTTCCCTATTGAATTTATTTCACTAGCTTTTGGCTTTCAACTAAATTCGGATCGAAATCCTATGAAGACTGAGCTAGAGGAAGAACTCCATCATCAGTGAGTGAAGAAAGGAACTTAGCCATGGTGGAGACTAGCTGTTTTAATTTTTGTTTCTCTTTCCCATCTTTTTGTGACTGCCCGAGCATATTGTTAGGGATTTTTCTTGCATGAACTATACTGCTTGATATGCTTATTTGAACCTTGTTACCTCTTGATTCTGAATCAGAGTTCAGAGGCAAGAAAAGCCTAATTGCTAAGGACTAAAACAATATCCTTCTTCGTTTTTGAGTTCCACAACTACTCAGGCAGGTTTTACCTTGT
>MU225648.1:65962-81452 GCA_018584345.1 Thuja plicata | reverse complement strand
ACTTTGAAAGCTTATAACACAGAATCAAGCGACAACCCGACTGAAGAGAAATCGCCAAGTCTCGTAAGATAAATGGAATATTCGGTTTTGTCATGAGACTAGGCGACATAAGGCAAAAGCGAAGTCGAGAGATCATTTGGCATATTCCACTTGATTCACGCGATCAAGCGACCTGACTTAATCTTTTGAATAGCACATGCCTTAAGTGAATAAAAAGGTAATGAAGGAATAGAAGGCATGGCTAAGGGTTTTTAGATACATCGTTCAACATTAGGCCTTAGGGTTTAGGATTTTACAGGGTTTTTTAGGATTTTGACATGGAATTAGCACGAAACCCAGAAACCTCAGAGAACAAGACAAGGAACAGGGGAAAACACGAAATACAACCAACACATATGATCGGTTCAGAACTTAAACAGGTGATCCCTAGAATCCCTGTTTAGAACACCAAGTTCCATTTTTGTGATCTCAAAGTCTTCGGCCTCTAGTTCTTGAATTCCTTCTTTAGGCTTAAAAGTGGCTATCTATGCAATTATCTTTCCAGTTGATGGATCAGTAGATAACCTAGCATCGCTCTTCACTCTCTTTGCTTTGGGAGTTTGGGTAGTATACTTGGTAACAATCTCTTTTACAAGAAGCGAAATGGGTTTATAGCTCTTCCTCTTATTCACCGATTCAGTAAGCCAAGGAGGAACTGAACCAGTGACTATTCAATTATCGAGGGTTTTTACAGGGGTATTTTCAACCTGAGGTACCTTTGTATTCATAATAGAAATTCCGTGTTCTTTTACTTGTTGATCCGGAGAGAATGAAATGTCATCATCATTGATTTAAACATCCAGGTAATCGAGTCCTAAAGCTGTCATCTGAGAATGCTTCTTCGATCTCATTCTCAGCCTCGATCATGGTGTAGTTGGGTGCTTGCTGGAAATCACCTTTTTCTTGGGAGGTGAAATTTTACCTGTATTCAGAGCCATAGGAGATACATTAGATGAGGCATGCTTCATTTTCACTAAAGTTGGTTTTACACTATACTTTTCAAGAGGGGGGGTCTCAGCTCTCTCCTTCTTCTTTTCCTTTAACCAGCTTTCTGTGACCCCGAAGATGATTTAGCCCTAAGCTTTATATCATCCTCTTCTTACCTATTCCAATCTATGTCTGGGGGAACTTTTGCATTCACACTGTCAGCCTTTGAACCTGTGATTTCAGAACAGTCTTCTTCTGGACATCATTAATATCAAAATTCAACTGTAACATCTTGATCTGTGGGTTTACAAGCCTAGAATGATCTCATTTCCAGATTGTCTCCTCATCATCGAGATCTTCCCATAGGTCTTCCAGATGTGAGCTGGGTGAAGGATAATTACTTAGACTTAAAACTTGCCTAGCGAAGCCCTTACTCTCAAAACCCCTTCTTAACTTATAAAATTGTAAGTGAAAGTTCAACAAATTGCTTCCGATCACTGAAGCATCCATCATATTATTACAGGTTAAATTACCAATTTTAATTGGGAACATGGAAGGCCATTTTTCTTCTGGTAGAGCATTTTTGATGACCACAAACAACTGCTTGCAAACTTCTGCCAAGATAAAAAAGTCAAAAGCAAACCTCTGGAGCCTGAGAGGTTCATCATCAAAGCCCCCAATCCAAATGTAGGTGAAACATGGGAATTGGATATATAGGCTGCCATAAGTTTGAATTAGTTTTCGTGCCTCCAATGAAACTCTTTGGTTCGGGACTCCTGCCAATTGTTGACACAGTTTACCCAGGAAAACGTCATGAACTTTCTTACAATTTTCCAAAATTTTGTCTTTCCTTAACAAAGGACAGTACTCATAAATTAAAATATCTTCATTCCAGGGAACATGTTGGATGGCAGAAAAATCCTATGTGCACGCTAGGCAATATATCAAATAAGAAGACATAAAGAATTCCTTCTTAATGGCCTGAGCTTGTTTGAGTTGGTCTCTCAAGGAACTAGCAATAATTTCAGCCCAATCAATATGTTGACCCCCGTCCAAGATAATTTCTATAAAATGAAACATCCACTCTTCGTAGAGAAGAACTTGTTCTGAACCTTTGATCCAATGAAGTAACACTATCACATCGTGAATAAGGGGTTTCATGTGATCTTTAGTAAGCACTTTAGGCAAATGGGAGTCGCCTTTATAATTAGTTTGAGTCTATTTCCTAGCCACATGGCTCTGGTTTTTATCTTCATTTTCTTTGTACTAAGCTAGGTATTGAGTGGGCGTAAAACTGACAAAAGACTCTTCTGGGATTTTGAAAACAACCATAATAGTCTCCCTATTGACAGGCACGAGGGTTTGGCCTTCTGTGTTCAAAATGTACTTGGATTTAATATCATATCTGCTAATGCATTATTGAATTAATTCTGGGCATACAACTGATGGTGGGAAAGCCACGGCTTCTAATAACCCACTCGATAGGAATTCTAGGCTATGTTCTTTAGCTGCACAATTTGTGTAATATACTACCATTTTTTTCTATCGGAACCCCTAGGAGGTCTGTTTCTGAGATAATAGGAGCTCTGCACTACATATTCTTAACATTCCTGAAGAAATGAAAATTGGACTTCATCCTCTCTTCAGAAATAAAAACTCAGATGACCCCCTTCTCTTTTTGAATCAATATATTAAATAGCAACAGGAAAAGAGAAAATGGCTTCGGGAGCTACCTGTTTTACGCAGACTTGGAACAAATTCTTCTCCACAGCCAAGATTCCACAAAATAAAATAATAGGAAAGAAGAACTTACAGAGCTATTTATGTTTTCAAAATAATACCTTAAAAGATTGACTTTAATGAGCATAATTTGGGAGCATTAAATTTTGATGAGGCAAGCCGTAGTGACACAACAATAAGGCATCCTTGGGATCCACCACCCTTAATATCATTATTAATCATACCCCAAATGATATCTTCTGATCGTGCTAAAAATCTTATTAAATGCCATCCCAAGTCTTATTGGAAGTTCGCCCCATGGTTCCCGTCAAATCAAACCTGTCCCTCTTAAAACTTAACCATTATTGCGCCGCCAGGTCACATCATGGGTCCCATCAATTGTCCTTTTTTTTATTTGATGAATTTGTCCGCAATCTATCTCTGAACCTCTTTGAACTACTTTGAACCGGAGTTCAAAGAGGTTTGAAGTGGTTCACCTCCATAAGGTAACATAGGCCGGGGCCCACTTGAAGAAAACAGACGTTAGAAGATAAAATGTTCATTAAACCTCTTCGAACTACTTTGAACCGGAGTTCAAAGAGGTTTGAAGTGGTTCAAGTAAAGATTGAGCCTTGTAAAGGATAGGTTTGAGAACGCCTGAACCTGAACTTGACAAATTTGAAGGGGATATGCGCTTGAAGGGCTACCACAAGGAGAGAATTTTGAGGGAACACGCTAAAGAGCTTCAACATAAAGAGTTATCAAGGGTCTTTGACACTTTAACAAAGGCGACTCTAACTGACCCTAACAAAGCTATATTTGATTTAAACATATATATATATATATATATATATATATATATATATATATATATATATATCTGTGTAAGTGTGTGTGTGTGTGTGGCTTCGATAAGATAAAATGATCATAATATTATGAGAAAATAAATAAATAATATATTAATATATATATATGATAATAATGGCCATTGCTACTATATATATATATTAATATACATATTTAACATTATCTCTCTATAATATTGAGTTAAGTAAACATCATATAAAATTAATTGATAATGTTGTTCAAAATTTAGGAATCCACTAAAGAAGATGTTTAGGTTCTCGTCACTAGTTCAAAAAGGAAAAAGGGCAAGAAGTCATATGATCAACAGTCGTTCAAGAAACCAAGAGACCTCTCTTCAATGCAATTTTTTAGATGTGACAAATATGGTCACACTGCAAGAAAGTGTCCTAACAGACTTAGAATGCAAGATTCCCTTGCCGAAGTCAATAATTCAAATGTATGTTTAGAGAAATATGTATTCTAAAATAAATTTAAGATACCTTATGATTGGGAGGGATTTCACTGATAAAGATAAGAACACTTTTGAGGTAAACTTGACATGATTATTGATTATAATATTAATGTTATTTTATAACTATATAGGCCCTATGTAAATCATAAGGAAGTGACAACTTCCAAATGATTATCACTTGTATTTGTTAAATTTATTGGAAGGTGACGATCTTACAATAACTTAATATTCTATTGTGATAGATATCTTGTGGATAGAATCCCCAATTGAGGCAATCCAGCTAGGAACGTATGGATAATATTGCCAAAGCAGGCAATCCACACTGACGGTCGTGATTTTTAGATAAAATCACCGATGGAGGCAATCCACACTGAAGGTCGTGATTTGTAGATAGAATCACTGATGGAGGGAATCCACACAAGAGCTTGTGGATGGAATTTCCGATAGAGGTAATCCACACTGAAGCTCCTGAGTTTGTGGATAGAATCACCGATGGAGGCAATCAACACGAGAGCTTGTGGATAGAATTAATGATAGAGGAAAACCACACTGAAGCTCGTGAGTTTGTGGATAGAATCACCGATGGAGGCAATCCACATGAGATCTTGTTGATAGATCATTGATTTAGGCAATCCACATTGAAGCTTGTGAGTTTGTGGATAGAATCACCAATGGAGGCAATATACACGAGAGCTTGTGGATCAAATCGCTGATGGAGACAATCCACCTGAGAACTGTGGATAGAATCACCGATGGAGGCAATCCACTTGGGAACAAACCTTCACAATTTATGAACTTATTGTGATGCGCATTTTATCTTCCCTAGCTAAGGGGGAGTGTTGATGTTTATATTCAATAATTTGAAGGAATAATTAAACTAATTTGGAGGAAAAATTAGATAATTTGAATAATTAAATTTATATTATAAGAAATTAGAAATTGAATTTAATTAACTAATAAAGATTAATTAATTTCATCACAGCTAAGGAATGGGAGCTGAGGGAGCCGAGGGAGCGTAGGTCAGGGGAAGGGCATGAACAACTTCGAGCAGGCGCCATGAACTGAGCAGGCGACAGGGTTTGGAGAATGACACCTCCTATTCTGGAAGATTTAGGCATAAGGAAGCTGCATTTGCCAATCTCTTCTCATCTACACCGATTGTTCAACCTGCAGAACAATATGAGGGAGATTTTTTCAAGTCCCCATCTAAGCATAATGCTACTAAAGGCAATGATGGGGGAAATTTATTAAAAATATTCTCAGGAAAGGTGGTTGTTCAACCCGCCAAACCCTTCTTTGTTAACCCACAATTTCATTTACAATCAACATTGACAGATCGAACTAAGCGATCCTATGAATATACTCAATGCAATGCCTCTGATCTTTATAAATCATGCATGCTACTTGCTTTTGAAAAGGGTGAGTCTTCGACACAAGGTGCAAGGAAGGGTTTGCGTAATAAAAAATTAAATCAACAGTTTAGGCAGGAAGAAATTTTGAATGGCAATCTGAAGGGTTTCAATCCAAAACCGTAGCGTTGGAAGGGTCCTAAAATGACAATGATTTGATATTTGTTATGGAACTCCGCCTGCAACTCCAAAACACAACAATGGAGAAGTTCTCCATGCCTTCCCACAGACGTCCCAAGAAAACTAGTTTAAATAGGGGAAATCGACGGGAGGAGCTCCCCTTAATCAAAAACTAAATGTTAGGGTAAACCCAACACAGTATAAAATTCAATGGAGGAAGATTCAGAAGCCAATCGTCCAGCTACCAAACTCCCAAGCTCAAAATGTACATGCGACAAAGGATAAGGGCCTTGAAATATTCTTCGTAGAGCATCTGATTAGAAAACATGTTCATGAACTTGGCCAATGTGCCTTGACTGGTAAGTTTGCAAATCCAAACCTTGCATTTAATGATATTCTTCTGTGGGCTAAGAAAAAATGGTCGGGGTTGAGAGAAATTTTTCTTATGGACTCAAATGCAAAATTTTTTACTGCCATATTCGATTCTAAAGCAAATAGAGATAATGTTCTCAAGGAGAAAGGGTGGTTCTACAAGGGGTCTGGTCTTTTTACTGTTAATTGGTGCCCCAATTTCAAGCCAGATGCAACTATATGCCAATTTTTTCCACTATGGGTTGCTCTGCCCTCTTTGCCACTTGAATATAGGGACCCAAAATTAGTGGAGATCATCACTAACTAGTTAGGTATTTTTATCAAGCATGATTTGATTCCATATGAACTCCCCCATCTGAAAGTCAGAGTTTGTATTCTGGTGTCACAATCCAAAACTTTACCCACAGAGATTCTGCTCAATCAAAATGGGGTTCGTGGATGCAGAAGATTATAGTTCAAGAAGATGGTGTAGTTGATAAGCTTCAAAACAAGTTAGGGCATTTTGTAACACAATGCAGATCTCAACAAAGTGATCTAGTTATATCTGTGGAAGTTTGTCAAGACCACATTTCTGATGCAAATAAGTGCTCTTCTCAGCTTGTTACTGTCCCTAACAAATCTGCCCCTGTTCCTGAAGCTTTGGGAGAGCTACCTACTCCTATGGATCAACAGATTGAGAATTTTTTACATTCCCTTTTCTGGTCACTGTCTAATTGGCTACAATTCCAATCATGCTATATTAAGCCAACTCAGTTATGTTTACTTTCCACGGAACAGTCAGCTAAGGTGCCTGAGAATTTTCCATCTTGTTTAATTTCTCCCATTCCACCTTCTCATGAGCTGTCCAAGTTAACAAATTGGGAAGACATGTTGTGCGAATTGCAGAAGAAGGCTAAACATACAAAACCCTTAGATGCAGAGTTAACATTTGTGGCCAATCAAATTTCATTGGAAATAGTAGATCGATGTTTTGAAGAAATTGCTATTGAGGAAGGCTATGTCGATGGAACCATATGTAATAACAATTCAAATGATGTGATCTCCATCTGTCAGAAAAATAACAGACAACAATAGGGTAGACCAAAATAGGGGTTTGAGGTTGTTTTTTCAAAACCATTTATTCATAATCTGGTTACTTCCCCTCATCCAATATCTATCCCAGAAGAAGTTCAAAAAATGGACTTATTTACTGTGGCAGATCCAGTTCTCCTAGATAATTTATCACTTGCAATAGAGCCCATTAGTGCTTTAGCTATTTACTGGGAAAAGTGCTCAACTTTGGAAGAACACAGTGGTTTAGTTTTTAATACATATAAGGGGTTTTTTGAAGAAACTAATTCTAGGAAAAACATAAATGAGGAGGATTTGGGTGAATATGAGGTCTTGATTGAACTGAATCCACAGTCAGATGATAAAAAATTAGTGAAGTTAGGGTTTGACTACTCTACAAAAATTTCTATTGTTTAGACACCAATGACAGAGTTTGATCTAATTAAAACTCCTAAAAAGAGAGGGAGAAAGCCAAAAAGTTCTAAAACTAAAGATGAAATCGATGCTGGTATGCAGTCAACATTGGATGATAAATTTGCTTTAGTCCAAAGAGTCACAAGGAGAATGACATGTTCTCCTCGGGTTCAATGAAGATCATTACCTGGAATGTCAGAGGCATTACTGCCTCTGACAAGAGGCAAAGAGTCAAGTAGCAATTGGACTCTTTGTCTGTAGAAATAGTTGTTTTACAAGAAACGAAACTATCAAAAGAGTCATTTAGTAAGACATTAAACAAGTGGCCCATTTGGAAATCTGTTCACTCCCAAGGATTGGGAGCTTTTGGTGGTCTTACGGTTCTGTGGAATCCCAAGTCAATTGTAGGCCATCTTATTAAGCAAGAAATCAATTGGCAGCTGATCCATTTTAAACATTTTGAACTCTCTTTCATGATTCTTAATATCTATGGTCCTACTTCAACTCTGGAAAAATGAAATCTATGGACTTCTCTCTCACAACTTCTTCATGACTATGCAGAAGATAACATTATATTGGTTGGGGATTTTAATGCTATTGTGTCTCATGATGAAAAACAAGGAGGGATCCTCCCACCTATTAGAGTCATGGAGGACTTTCAGAATTTCAGTAAGGATAATAATCTGAATGATATTATTCCGAGGAATGGTAGGTTTACCTGGAAAAATAAAATTCAAGGCTTTCTACAGATTGCTAAGAGACTAGACAGGTTTTTGTTATCTCATTTTTGGAAATTATTACAGTTTTCAGCTTCTACAGAAGTGTTACCACTTAGACGTTCTGATCACTATCCAGTAATGCTAGATATTTTTGTCAACCCTCCAGTGGGTAGATCTAAACCTTCATTCACCTTTCAGAACATGTGGTTCAGACATCCTCATTTCCTTCCTCTCCTTAAGCAATGGTGGACTAATGCCCCATTTGAGAAGGGTTCAAGGATGTTTCAGGTATACAAAAAACTTCAATTCCTTAAAAAGAAGATTAAACTCTGGAATAAACATGTTTTCAAAAATGTTTTTACACAGAAAGCCAAGGTGACGAAGGAACTTGAGGAAATACATTCACATATTATCATTCATGGTCTCACCCCAAACGGTTTTGTCAAACAAAGGATCCTTCAAACGCAATGGGAAGAGCTTTGTGGGAGAGAAGAGGAGTTTTGGAGACAAAAATCACAAGAATTTTGGCTCAAGGAGGGTTACAAGAATACAAAATTTTTCCACTCTTCGGTTAAACAGAGGAGGGCAGTCAATACCATTTTCCAAATTGAAGAATCAGATATAGGAAACCTTTTGACAGAAGCCACAAGTATTCAGAATGAGGGAGTTAATTTTTTTAAAAACTTACTAGCACCACCTCAAGATATCCAATCTAACCCAGATTTGGAAGAAGAGCTGATATCATTTATCCCTTCCTTGGTGAACTACCAAGATAATGATGATATTATCAAACCGTTCACTCCTCAAGAGTTAAAGGAAGTAGTTTTCTCTATGTCCCCTAACAAAGCTCCAGGCCCATATGGATTTACCTCAAGTTTTTCCCACAAATGTTGGGATTTTATTGCTTTTGATTTGCTGATGGCAATGGAGGAATCAAGAAAGCACAACTACATACTAAAAAATTTCAACATTACAAACATTATTTTGATTCCAAAATATTTAACCCCACGGTCCTTTGCAAATTTTAGACCAATCTCATTGTGCAATATAGTTTATAAGATCTTCACAAATGCAATTTATTTAAGATTGCAGAAGCTACTTCCGAGTATTATTTCACCACAACAAGGAGGGTTTGTACCTCGAAAAGAAATGATGGATGACACTTTAGTGGCTCATGAAGTCCTCCACTCGATTAATACTCACCAATTGCCTTCATTTGTAGTTAAATTGGACATGATGAAAGTGTATGACAAGGTCAATTGGAACTTCCTCATAAAGGTACTTTTAAAATTTGGCTTTTCTCCCAAGTGGTGTAAATAGATTAAAGCTTTCCTTTTTGGTGCTTCATTCTCAGTGATCATTAACGGAGTCTCATCGGCTTTCTTTTCACCCGCCCAAGGAGTTAGATAGGGGGACCCAATATCCCCATCATTATTTATCCTGATGGTTGAAGCTTTCAGCCGAATGATCACTTTCAAACATAATCAGATTCTTTGGAGGGGTGTTCAGATTCCAAGAACATCAATTGTTATTACACACTCCTTATTTGCAGATGACACATTGTTATTTGGGTATGCTGCTGTGCAAGAAGCTAGAGTAATTAAGCATATCTTAGATTCATATACTGCAGTTTTAGGACAGAAAATAAGTGCTCCTAAGACTAAAGTTTATGTCTTTTTTACCAATGCCATAGTTTCTTCAAAGATTGTAAAGATTCTTGGTTTTAAGAAAGAGCTACTTCCATCAGTCTACTTGGGAATTCCCTTCTTTGTGGGAATTAATAAGCCAACATATTGGAAATCTATCATAGACAAAATTAATGGCAGAGTGGCAGCTTGGAAAGCCAGATGGCTATCTCTATTAGGCAAGATTCTCCTTATTCGATCAGTGCTTTCTGCTATACCTAATTAATTTATCTTTGTTCTTCAAGCTCCACCTTTAGTGTTAAGAAAGATTAGGTAGATTATTTCCACTTTCCTCTGGAATGGAAATATGTTAGGGTAAAATAAAATACCTCTTGTATCACTAAATGATATGATGATTGACAAACAAAGGGGTGGAGTGGGAATTCATGACTTGGCTCTAATAAATAAGGCTTATGGCAGAAAATTAGTTTGGAAAATGTTAAATAAGCCACATAGCATGTGGTGTATGATTATGCAGTCAAAGTATCTTGATTCTATGGATCCTATTCATATTATTACAGCGGCAAATCTTCCTCAAGGTTAAGAGGTGTGGAACGTTTTAGCTAGCTCGAGAGAAGTTATCACAGATTATGTTTCTTGGGAAATCAATGATGGTCACAAGGCTCAATTTTGGGAAGATTCATGGAATGGTCTCCCCCCTCTTATCAATGTTCAGGAGATTGCAAATTATGTGCAGATTTTTAAAGCCAGCTGGGTGACAAGGTGTGTGATTATGTTGAACTAGTGGAACGTATATTTTGCCAAGTTATTTGGAAAGACCCTTCAAACCTTCCATTTCCTCAGCCTTCTATTATGGTTTTCAAAAAAATTCTTAGCACAAGACAGGTTTTCTTGCATGCTCATGAAGATGTGATTATTTGGGCGCCAGCACAAGATGGGTGCTACTCGATTAAGGTAGGTTATGAGGCTCTTTCTAGGAAGGAGGATGATCTAAATAAACATAGAGCTTTCTCTTTCTGTTGGAATAAATGTACACTACCTAAAGAGGGCTGTTTCTCTTGGCTAGCACTTAGAAAGCGCCCATTAACAAGTGACAGACTTGAGAAATTTAATATTACCCAGAGGTTCACTTGTCTCCTTTGCCTTCAAGCTTTAGAAGATGCTGATCATATTTTCTTATAGTGTGATTTTGCTCAGAATTGCTAGAAATTTGTACTTGGGAAGTTGAAATATATGATGCCACTTCCTAATTTATTATGGGACCTATTTGAGTCTTGGCCAGTGCCTTATCATAACTCTCTGCTCGCATCCATTTGGAAATGTGCACCTTCTCTAGTTGTTTGGGCCTTATGGTGGAGAGGAACAAAAGAATTTTTAGACAATCCACTTCTTCATTGGATAACATTGTACTGATTATTGAGAAGTCAATCTCAGAAGTGTCTCAGCTAACATTAGAAACAATTCATCGAATATTCTTTTTTCCACTTGGGATGATGCTACTTTGAAAGAATGGAAACATATCTCTCTCCCAGTCTTTTTAAATTATAATAGAGCTGTGAAAGTGGATAGATCTAATGTTCATTGGCTGCCTCCTGAGCATGGGGTTATCAAGATCAACTTTGATGGTGCCTCTCGGGGAAACCCAGGTAAGTCTGGCATTGGAATTTGTTTGAGAAATCATTATGGAATACCTTTAGCACTAAAATATTTACCAATCCCTAAAGGTACTAACAATCAAGCAGAAGTCTATGCTTTACTACAAGGTTTAGTTATTGCTGTTTCTCTCAATCTCACCTGAGTTCATGTTGAAGGTGACTCCGTCATTACAATCCATGCTTGCTTTAGCAGAGTAGTGCATAACCAAAAATTAGCTTATATTTTTAAACAAGTTTGGAGGTTGGTTGACTCTTTTACAGAATGTGTTTTTTAGCATATATATCGGGAAGGAAACCAAGTTGTAGATTACCTATCAAACTTAGGCTGTGATGACATTTCAACACATGAGCATGAAGTGACTACTATTCTCGATACTCATCCAAGCTTGGCGGAAATTATTAATGGCGAGTCAATTAAGGCATGAAAGCATTGGTACGAAGGATACTTTCTCCATCACTGGATTACAGACAGCAGGCATATGGGAACCAGGGTGCATCATACTATGGGATCGTTGGTTGTCAATTGGCTGATAGAAATGATCAATTCCCCAATTCTAGTTTGTGAGAGAAAAATCATTTAATATTGAGTCGCTTTAGATGTATATAATCTACATCTAAGTAATCTGATGTAGGATTGGGTTTCAAAAGATTATTAGGTTTATACTATGTACTAGACAACGATACCAGGTTTTCTTCTCTAGTTCTTTCCCGGTTGAGTCCTCGAACCAGATTATAATTAATATATATAGTGGCTAGTCCACTTTGCTCAAAAAAAAAAAGAAAAAAAGTTTAATTAATTAAAGAGAACTAATTATATAAACTTAATTATTTAATAAATTTTAGGGAAATGATTAAGTGATAAAAAGATTAGGCCTTTAGAGAAAATAAGGATAATTAATAAATGATTAAATACTATTAATCAATAGAAGAATAATTAATGAATTAATGTGGACTCACAAGCATGTCCATTTTTGGGTGTCAACATTTTCTCCTCTTTGATACAATGCAATTTTGAGTGTTGTGTCAAAGAATTTCAGATCAGGTCCTTCCCCCACTTGCCTGACGCCAACATGTGAGTTTTATGCCTGCTTAACAATTTAGGGAAAAAATGTGTCAGATGAGAATTTATTTGTTGACAATGTCAAATTTCTATATGATGATGGTGTATCAATGCACTAATTATATGTCTAATAAATATGACAATGATGATATGATTCTTATATTTATGAAATGATTCTTATATGATGAATGTCTATGTTCTTGGAGTTTTATAGGCTTGTAGATTTATAATGTATGCAAGACTTATCATGATATGTCCAAGTACTAGTAGGATTGAGTAAGTTAGTAAGAAGAAAAGTAGTAAGAAGAATGAATTAGTTGGAAGAATTAACAAAATTATGTCATCCATGAAGATGTACTAAGTCGCTGGCGAATATTTTAACCTATTTTCATCATTGTGCCTTATTTGAAAAGAAAAAGATATGAATTAAGCCAGATACTGAGCATCTAGATGCCACTATGATCTCTGATTGAATAAGAAGAAAATGAACAGGGAATGTTTGACCTTATTCAAGGGTTATCTCAGATTTTGGGTGTGTGTGGCCAATGTCACCACTCAGTGGTATCCTTAAGGACAATAGGACCATAATCACGAAGATAAATCAATAATGGGATGAATTGACCGACATTATTAACAACCTTACTGATCGTTGTTTGGATTAATCTAATGTTTCATCAGATGCAAATTTTTGTGGTTTCAGGAATGATTACTCGTATAAGATTGATCTATTTGGTTTTGATGTATATGTCACTATATAAGAAATTTGGTTGATTGATTTGATTTTGATTGAAAGATGTGTTAGGTCATTATCGTGAACTTCCTTTTCAATTGTTTTTTAGAGGTCTAATGGCGGCTTTCTTCCTGTTTCATAGGGTTTTTGGTTCTTTCCTTGCATGATCAGGTTGTAGAGGGGTGTTGTGATCATTTTTTGTTCCTTTTCGGTTGCCTCTATGGAGTCAGAACAATCGATTTGGTCTTGGTGCCTCAGTTGGTTTATTTTTTGTTTAAAATGCCCTAAGTCTTTTAACCACATTGGTTGTGCATTGAAGAAATTTGATAATTTTATATCCTAGCACTAAATAGTTAAGTTCCTAAAAGGAACACGCCTTTTGGCAGATGGTTCAGTGGATGAACGCTGACGTGTGCAGTCAAGTGGCAAACATAAAGGATGTTTTGGTTGGCCCGTGTCAGAGAATGCTCAGGTGATGTGGTTGAGAATTGAAAGATGATGACAGTGCATGATGGCGCAATCCTAGTAACAGAAGGTCTAGTCAGATCGTGCAATGACATGGGTGTGACATGTGGCAGGTTGACAGGTGGCAATGCCTGTTAGAATAACTGAGAGGAGGGGTGGGGATAAATCAATGGCCTTAAAAATTAATCCAAAACTTTGTACCATAATTGTAAATCTCTAGTTATCTAAAGTCCTTCAAAATGTAAGCCTTTAAATATCTTTATCAAATAAATACTGCTCGGAGTTCATTGTTAACCCTTATTCTTTAAGCTTTACAAAATAGTAGTCTTAGTATTTTCTATCTTTTACCGAAATGCAGTAAATAACTTAATGCTTACTGATCAATCCAATATTGTAATTTGTAAAGAAAAACACTAAAGTAATGACTCATAAACATATTGACAGATGGATTTTTAACGTGGAAACCCTGTTAAGGGAAAAACCACTTGGGACTGATGACCCAAAATTTTCACTCTTCTGAAGCAAGATTGGTGAAGAGACAACCCTGTTAAAGGTTACAAACACACTGTTAAGTGTGACCTTTTTAGAGGATTTATCACTAAAAGTTAATCTATTGATATCTAGAATTTCACTATGCTTTCTTCATGAATTAACCTTTTGACACTCCTTGGGATGTATCTCAATTTATAAAGGATTGTTGAATCCTGCTTGGTTAAGACACTTTCTTCCTTGGATGTACTTTTGCCTTTATGTTTATGTGTTTTCTTAATTTCTTATAGGAATTGAAAGTAAAGAAAGAATAGATGCAAGCATGCACAACAGTAAATTTGATAAAAAAGAGTGCTATGAAATGAAAAAGGAGGAATAGTCACCTTAAAGGAAAATGAGAGTCATAAATTAAGATCTAGAAAATGGTTGTCAAATGGTATTAGAAACCGAAACTATACTGGATTTGGAATCTAGAGACTGGAATATGAAAACTATGAAAATATGAAGCTCTCAGGAATAAGTCAACTTCACTAGTATAGGTTGACTTGGGGCATAGGTCGAGGTGGACCTATACCTGAAATATTGAAAACTAAAACTTCTGGTGTGAGACAAAACCTATAACCCTATAATTGCACGTTCTGAGTCTAGAAATCTGAGAATCCCCAAATTTGGTCCTGTAGAAAAGAAGAAGGGAATTTTTTTTTTGGGGGGGGAGGGGATTGTCTTGGTCAAGTCCCTATTTAGGACTCACCTTTTATCTTTTAAAGTGAATATGAGGACCCAAATAAATTATAAAATATACATTGCCTTTATAGTTACAAGAGAAACCACAAATATAATAAAAATAGACAAATTGCTAGACGTGTAGCTTTATGCTTTACCAACACAAACAAAAACCATGAATTGTCATATATATGTCATCCTATTCAAAAAAATTCATACCCAATAGCCAATGGAACACTGTAATGTTTCTTTGAGAAACTTGAAGATCCCCTACATTACAAAGTACAATCCAAAGCTCCTAGCCTAAATTAGAATTGTAAGACTCCCAATGCTTAGGAAACATTTATATTGGAAATTATGAATGCTCACACTATTTCAAAGTACCAAAATAATATTATTTATTAAAGAATACAAAGTATGATCAATATATTTCAAAGTCTAGCATAAAAAAACCATTTTTTGTATAGTCAACTTACCTAGTCAATAAACCACTAACTTTCTTCTAATTTAGTAACATATTCAATTTATGACCTAACAAAATGACATTGTTCTATAGATGTAACAATTCTAAATTATCTCCCCACACTCCTTATTACATCACACTAAACAAGGGTAGCAATGATGGACTACACAAA
>MU225648.1:32220-57914 GCA_018584345.1 Thuja plicata | reverse complement strand
ACACACACAAAAAAAAAAAAAAAAAAAAAAAATGAAATTGTCCGAAAATAAATAAAATGTAGTAAAAAAATGGAATTAATTAGAAATTGATGTGAAATTAAACTAATTTGGAGGAAAAATTAGATAATTTGAATAATTAAATTTATATTATAAGAAATTAGAAATTGAATTTAATTAACTAATAAAGATTAATTAATTAAGGAGAACTAATTATATAAACTTAATTATTTAATATATTTTAGGGAAATGATTAAGTGATCAAAAGATTAGGCCTTTAGAGAAAATAAGGATAATTAATTAATGATGAAATACTATTAATTAATAGAAGAATAATTAATGAATTAATGTGGACTCACAAGCATGTCCATTTTTGGGTGTTAACATTTTCTCCTCTTTGATACAATGCGATTTTGAGTGTTGTGTCAAAGAATTTCAGATCAGGTCCTTCCCCCGCTTGCCCGACGCCAACATGTGAGTTTTATACGTGCTCAACAATTTAAGGAAAAAATGTGTCAGATGAGAATTTATTTGTTGACAATGTCAAATTTCTATATGATGATGGTGTATCAATGCACTGATTATATGTCTAATAAATATGACAATGATGATATGATTCCTATATTTATGAAATGATTCTTATATGATGAATGTTTATGTTTTTGGAGTTTTATAGGCTTGTAAATTTATAATGTATGCAAGACTTATGATGATATGTCCAAGTACTGGTAGGATTGAGTATGTTAGTTAGAAGAAAAGTAGTAAGAGGAATGAATTAGTTAGAAGAATTAACAAAATTATGTATCCATGAAGATGTACTGAGTCACTGGCGGATATTTTAACCTATTTTCATCATTGTGCCTTATTTGAAAAGAAAAAGATATGAATTAAGCCAGAAACTGAACATCTGGATGCCGCTATGATCTCTGATTGAATAAGAAGAAAATGAACAGGGAATGTTTGACCTTATTCAAGGGTTATATCAGATTTTGGGTGTGTGTCGCCAATGTCACCAATCAGTGGTATCCTTAAGGACAATAGGACCACAATCATGAAGATAAATCAATAATGGGATGAATTGACCGACATTGTTAACAGCCTTACTGATCATTGTTTGGATTAATCTGAAGTTTCATCAGATGCAGATTTGTGTGGTTTCAGGAATGATTACTCGTATAAGATTGATCTATTTGGTTTTGATGTATCTGTCACTATATAAGAAATTTGATTGATTGATTTGATTTTGATCAAAAGATGTGTTAGGTTATTTTCCTGAACTTCCTTTTCAAGCTTTTTTTAGAGCTCTAATGTTGGCTTTCTTCCTATTTCATAGGGTTTTTGGTTCTTTCCTTGTGTGATCAAGTTGCAGAGGGGTGTTGTGATCATTTTTTGTTTCTTTTCGGTTGCCTCTATGGAGTCAGAACAGTTGATTTGGTCGTGGTGCCTCAGCTGGTTCAATTTTTTTGTATAAAATGCCCTAAGTCTTTTAACCAACATTGGCTGTGCGTTGAAGAAATTTGATATTTTTATATCCCAGCACTAAATAGTTAAGTTCCTAAAAGGCACACGCCTTTTGGAAGATGGTTCAGTGGATGAATGATGATGTGGGCGGTCAAGTGGTGAACATAAAGGATGTTTTAGTTGGCCCGTGTCAGAGAACGCTCAGGTGACGTGGTTGAGAATTGACAAATGATGACGATGCGTGATGGCGCAAACCTAGTCACAGAAGGTCTAGTTAGATCACACAATGGTGTGGGTGTGACATGTGGCAGGTTGATAGGTGGCAGTGCCTGTTAGAATAACTGAGAGGGGGGGTGGGGATAAATCAATGGCCTTAAAAGTTAATCCAAAACTATATAACACAATTGTAAATCTCTAGTTATATAAATTCCTTCAAGATGTAAGCCTTTAAATATCTTTATCAAATAAATACTGCTCGGAGTTCACTATTAACCCTTATTCTTTAAGCTTTACAAAATAGTAGTCTTAGTCTTTTCTATCTTTTACCGAAATGCAATAAATAACTTAATGCTTACTGATCAATCCAATATAGTAATTTGTAAAGAAAAACACTGAAGTAATGACTCATAAACACATTGACACATAGATTTTTAACGTGGAAACCCTGTTAAGGGAAAAACCACTTGGGACCGATGACCCAAAATTTTCACTCTTCTGAAGTGAGATCGATGAAGAGACAACCCTGTTAAAGGTTACAAACACACTGTTAAGTGTGACCTTGTTAGAGGATTTATCACTAGAAGTTAATCTATTGATATCTAGAATTTCACTATGCTATCTTCATGAATTAACCTTTTGACACTCCTTGGGATGTATCTCAGTTTATAAAGGATTGTTCAATCCTGCTTGGTTAAGAGACTTTCTGATCTAATGGTTAAACTAAAACAATATATAATATGTTCATTTAAACAACTTAGATTTGTAGATGTTCAGATCTATTGTAAGATCATAATACCTTTCGGATCTTTGATTCCTTTCTTTCCCTTTGCTCCACTTCTTTTTTCTCTGTGATGTTGTGTTCCTTTGTTGCTCGGTGTCTGCAAAATATTTAGCTCTGTCTTATAGCTTGTTGATCAGGTTTGATGAAGTCTTCTTCACCAATATCTCTTCAGCATCTTCTTCTCTATTCACCCACCAATTCATAATGAATTATCTTGTCTCTCTTATAGACATAATTTCACTATTTGTCTTTATTGTTCTTGGTGTGATCCACAATTCTCACCTTTCTTGCTTTAAATCTTACTTCAGTTTTATCCTGTAGATTTCTCCTTGACAACTAGAATAAAAGAACTTTAAATATCTTGGGTATCTCTGGATTTTAACTTGTCGATGAAAACAATGTTATCAACTGGTTAACTCTATAATTAGCTATTGCCAACTAAGTCTTTTGTCATTTCTGAACTTTAGTTCTCGTCGGTCAACACTTCAGTTCTCCTCAGGTATCTCCATCGGGTTTGTCTATCTATCGGGCAACATTGTGAAGTTCTTCTCGGTTTACTTAGATTTTGCTAGGTAATGCTTGCTCAGGTTTCTTGCTCAGGTATCACTGTGACTTTTCTCTTGGGGTTCTCTATCTGTTGGGGTGCACTGACCGTTAGTGTTTGTTGTCACTTTGTGCGTACTAAACTTTTATGCATTACTGATAGCATTACCTTTATCTCTTTGATTCTTTGAAGTCATTAAAAATATGTATATGACCAATCAAATTATATCAAGTTTCAACATCAATGAAAATTCAATACATTAACTAATTTAATGTCTTTCATTAAATTTATGTAGCTCGGTGATCATCAACTTAACATCTTCAAACATTCAATCAGTTATAGTTCATCACTACCAAGTTCGATGGACACGCGACAGAGATTCTAACGTGTAATGTGGTGCAATGTGGCATAGTTGGAACAATGGTTTGGTGGGACTGAAAGGATGGATCAAGTCAGAGGGTGACGCGTGATGATGAATGGAAAAGGGGTGATAAAGGTAGATCAAGATCTGACGGTATTTCACCATCGTGTGAAGGAAAGATGCATGGAAGATATGAATCAGGTGGTAGAAAAATTCTTGACATGTGACTAGATGAGTGACCAGGTGGAACCTGTAGCATCATGGCCGAGGACAAATAATAGATTGACACATGGAAATTGGCAGCCCAAGTGATGGTTCTTGTCATTGAATCTCAAAATAATTTGGAAAAGTCTGAAGTGATTCAATGATTGAGCTCAAACCGTAAATGAAAGATGAGATGTGTGGCTGGCATTGAATTGCATGATAAATTAGGGGTTAGGAAAATGAATTGGAAATTTGGCGACTACATTATCTCTGAGTCTCGTGATAGACTGTGGTTGAGTCTGGGTTAGTTAAAGTGAGTTTGATAAAGTGCCCGGATAACATAAAGTTCATTGGCGAGCCTATTTTAGAGTTGAGAAAAGGTCTTAATCTTGGCCTTTGATGTCTTTTTCGGTGCCACCTTTGACCGTTTGAGCAAAAATTCAAAATTTTAAATCTTTGTCGCAGGGTTTTCATACAAAAAGATAGTTGTTTTATCTCAACGCGCCATTAATGTTTTAATCTGATGTTTTGGGTTGTTTTTTCATACTTGTAGAGCCATGTTTGCATGGAGATCTGATAGTTGTAGGCATATTTATCTCTGAAGTGATGCAATTAGGGTTTCATATCAGATTATTTTTATTAAAAAAGAAGCCAAGACAAGGGGGCTGACCCAAACAGACACAGCTAGCACAAGAAGTGCAGACTACCAACAGATTACTAGCACATCACAGAGGTCAACAAACCCTCAGCCAATACCCTTGTTAAAAATCAAAAACCAAAAACTAAAACTAACAAGCCCCAAATCCAACATGAAGCTGGTAACCATCCTGAAATCCCTAATAGACCCCAGCTTCACCTCTAAGCTAGTAACCAGTCTCTAAAAATAAGTATCCAAGTAATTACGATTAACAGTAAAGAAGGAATTAAAACTAAACCAGTATAAAAAGTTCAGCAGAACCACAACAAGGCCTTCATTGGCTAGCCAGCAGAAACTAATAAAAAAGCAAAGCATGGAAAAAAGGGAAGGTTAATTTGGGCTCTTCTCATCCTGATCCATATCTTTTTCTTTCTGCATGATCTTTATTTTCTTCCCCTTTTTAGTGTACCTACTGGTGTTGATTTTTTTAACCTCCTCCTTCTCCGACTCTTCCTCTTCCTCCTCATCTTCAATGTAATGCTTCCTTACCACTTTCTGTTGGAAGTGGGTTTTAGAAATTCTATGGGACCTCCTTCTACTATCATTATCTTCCTCCTCCTCAGAATCGATTGTGATTTGGGTACCACCCGTGGACCCTGCATTGGTCTTCTTAGCTTTTTCTAGGGTTTTGGAGGAAGACAAGGGGTTAGAATGGATGCCTGTCACCTCCTTAGGGCCCTTCACAGCCGACGTGGTAATAGCTTGTAAGGAAACAATTCTAAGGGGACACAAAGCAAGGTGGAAATTGTAAAGGCGAAGAATCAACCCTTGATGGAGAATGCAATAGTTCTGCCTAGTTTTTTAATTTTCCCTCACATCCAAAACCATAGCTTCAAGGGAGTGAAGCAGGTAAAAGGAGAATGAGATAGTATCATTGTACCTTAAATGGTTTAACAGGGGAAATTGGTAGTTGTAGTAGGTGCCAAAGCAGCCTTCCAGGGTAATATACTTCATGAGGATAAGGCAGACATCATTCTATGGGCTAGGCAGCTCCTCCCTTTTAAATCCTCCACAAATTGGAACCGGGACCTCCGCTTTCTTGAAGAATCTCTCTTTACCAGAATCATTGCGGCTCTTTGTAATCTTTTTCCACTTCTTCCCATCTGTGGAAAGCCCCATAGCCTGGGCTATAAATTCTTCGTTTACCTCAAAGGTAATACCATTTATAGTAACTTTGCACTCAGTCCAATGTTTAACCAACTGCATGGAGATAATTTCATTGCATGCTCCCATAGCTTCCATGAAGGGATAAAATGCACCCTCCTTCAGATAGGTTACCGCACACTGGTTTTTGAGAAAACCCGCTTCAATCCTAGGGGGTTCCACCCTCACCATATCACCACCCATATCGGAGCTATACTCAAGATTCACCTCAATCTATATCTCCACTGACATTCCACCCTTCACACCTCTGCCCAGCACCCACTTAACTAGAGTCTTGCAAAAGATATGAATACAACACCAGTGGGCAGAAATACACAAGGTGAAAAACCAGTTGGGAATAATATCCAACGTTTTAATAAAATGGAAAGTACTGGTCACATGGCAAGCCAAAGTAATTATAGGGCCTTTGTGTATCTTGATATGATTATCTTTCCCATTATTAATGCACCACTTAACCTCATCCATCTTGTCAAGCACTCCCGACCTCGTGCTTTTCCCCACGTTAGTTCTAAATTTGAAAAAGCCTGTACTTCTTCCTAAATTGGAATTAAGAGCCTGTCCTTTAAGACTTCTAATAAAATTAAAATCCTTTCCCATAACTTTTTTAAAATTTGAATTTTGCCCAATCCTTGTGATCTTGTCCGCCACCTCTCCCATCCAATAAAAAATGTCCTTATACTCCATAGGTTAAATGCTTTCTTTTTCCACAAGAAAGGCATTTTGCTTCGAAAGGGAGCCCAAGTTTCTCCATCACTTTAGACCTTGTTGATTAAGCCCCGTGGCTGCCAGCTTGTCAGCCACCACATTTCCCTCCCAAAAAATGTGTTGTAATTTGAAAACATCAAATCTAGGGAGCAGCGACCAGATGTCCTGCAACAGATTAGACAGCCTCCAACCAACTTTAAAGTTTCCCTTAACCATTTCAATAATGATTTTGGAGTCCCCCTCTATGACCAGCCTTTTAACTCCCAATGTAACTGCCACCTTTAGGCCCCAAAAGAGGGCAAAGATTTCCGCCACATTATTTGACCCTGGTCCAAGGTTTATTGCATAAGCAATGATCATTTTGCCATTTTTGTCTTAGAATATACCACCACCCGCAGCCGATCCTTTGGAGGAAACTCCATCAAAATTTAGCTTGGTGAAATTTCCCTCCGAGGGGGACCACTTGGTACTCCATCTCACCATAATCCTAGAGTAGTGAAACTCATAGATGTATGGAGTCAGCTGCCAGTCCTTAGCCACCAAACAATCAAAAACCTTGGAGGGGGAATGGGGGGTTTTCCAATGGAATGTACTGAGGTTGTCCTTTAGCAGAATCATAGCCAGTCTTGCCATCCCATCAGCATCTTCTTCCTCCCCTCTAAACACCTAGTTATTCCTTTCCTTCCATAGGCTCCAACAAACATGCGGGGGTAACAGAGTCCAAAGGGTGTTGATAAGAGGGTGCTCTACGAGGTTCCCCCAGTTGAAAACAAATTGGTCCAATTCTTTCATGAAGACACAATTCAATCTCATAATACTCATAATTTTGGTCCAGACCATAGTCGCGTAAGGACAGTGAATGATAATGTGATTGATAGACTTAGCATGTATTTTACATAGAGCACATCTATTGAGTAAATGAACCCCTCTTTTCTGGAGGTTATCCAGCATAATAATTTTACCATGGAGGGCTGTCCACCAGAAGAAATTGATTTTGGTGATTAATTGGGGGATCCAGACTTTCCAACAACTCTTTTCATCTGCCACAGTGTTTAAGTTGGTTAGATAAATAGATTTCACCGCTATTTCCCCCGATTTGTTATGACACCAAATGGATTTGTCCTCAACTTGGGATATAGGAATCCTGACGCCATCAATAAGCTTTTGAATTTCTTTTAAATAAGGTGGTACTTGAGTCTGATCCTGAAAAGCATCAACAAGCACTTT
The DNA here is from genome assembly GCA_018584345.1 of Thuja plicata. NCBI lineage: Eukaryota > Viridiplantae > Streptophyta > Pinopsida > Cupressales > Cupressaceae > Thuja > Thuja plicata. The sequence continues at coordinate 50,554 of MU225648.1, read as the reverse complement.
CCATTTCTTAACTTGAGAGATGTAGTTGCTAACTTTACCTCCAAAGTGAGAACTCAATCTATCCTTGATGGGACCAAAGTTTTCCCGTCCAAGGGGTTTTTCCCCCACCCACCAATCTTCCCAAAAATGGATCTGGGTAGCGTTTTTGACCACCCATTTTAAACCTTTAAAAAGATTACCTTTGCTTTTATAAATGAAATTCCAGATTTTTGAGTCAGAGGGTAAATTTTTCCCGAAGGGTAATTGGACATTGTAGAAATATTTGGCCTTCATAATTATGCTCCACCCAAAAATTCCTCTAAAGAGCTACCAGCCCATTTTAGAAATCAAAGCCTTATTCAGGTCCTTGATTTTTCTCACGCCTAGCCCTCCCACCAACTTTGGTTGACAAATAGTATTCCAGAATGAACCTGGACTAGAATACTGTTTGTCAACCTAACCTGGTGGGAGGGCTGGGCGTGAGAAAAATCAAGGACCTGAATAAGGCTTTGATTTCTAAAATGGGCTGGTAGCTCTTTAGAGGAACTTCTGGGTGGAGCAGAATTATGAAGGCCAAATATTTCTACAATGACCAATTACTCTTCGGGCAAAATTTACCCTCCGACTCAAAAATCTAGAATTTCATTTATAAAAGCAAAGGTAGTCTTTACAAAGGTTGCAAATGGGTGGTTGGAAATGCTACCCAGATCCATTTTTGGGAAGATTGGTGGGTGGGGGAAAAACCCCTTGGACGGGAAAACTTTCATCTCGTGAAGGATAGATTGAGTTCTCACTTTGGAAGTAAAGTTAGCGACTACATCTCTCAAGGTAAGAAATGGAAAGTGCTGGCTATTGCTTTTCAGGATTAGACTCAAGTACCACCTTATATAAAAGAAATTCAGAAGCTTATTGATGACGTCAAGATTCCTATATCCCAGGTTGAGGACAAAGCCATTTAGTGTCATAACAAATCAGGCGAAATAGCAGTGAAATCTATTTATCTAACCAACTTAAACATTGTGGCAGATGAAAAGAGCTGGGGGAAATTCTGGATCCCCCAATTAATCCCCAAAATCAATTTCTTCTGGTGGACAACCCTTCATGGTAAAATTCTTACGCTGGATAACCTCCAGAAAAGAAGGGTTCATTTAGTCAATAGATGTGCTCTATGTAAAATACATGCTGAGTCTATCAATCACATTATCATTCACTGTAGTTATGCGACTATGGTTTGGACCAAAATTATGAGTATTATAAGACTTAATTGGGTCTTCATGGAGGATTTGGACCAATTTGTTTGCAACTGGGGGAACCTCGCAAAGAACCCTCTTATCAACACCCTTTGGAGTCTGTTACCCCCGCATGTTTGTTGGAGCCTATGGAAGGAAAGGAATAACTAGGTGTTCAGATGGGAGGAAGAAGATGCTAATGGGATGGAAAGACTGGCTGTGAATCTGCTAAAGGACAACCTTAGTATTTTCCATTGGAAAACCCCCCATTCCCCCCCAAGGTTTTTGATTGTTTGGTGGCTAAGGACTTTAAACTGACTCCATCCATCTATGAGTTTGACTACTCTAGGATTATGGTGAGACGGAGTACCAAGTGGTCCCCCCTAGAGAGAAATTTCACCAAGTTGAATTTTGATGGAGTTGCCTCCAAAGGATCGACTGCGGGTGGTGGTATACTCTAAGACAAAAATGGAAAAATGATCATTGCTTATGCAATAAACCTTGGATCAGGGTCAAATAATGTGGCAAAAATCTCTGCCCTCTTTTGGGGCCTAAAGATGGCGGTTACATTGGGAGTTAAGAGGCTGGTTATAGAGGGGGACTCCAAAATCATTATTGAAATAGTTAAGGGAAACTTTAAAGGTGGTTGGAGGCTGTCTAATCTGCTGCTGGACATCTAGTTGCTGCTCCCTAGATTTGATGTTTTCAAATTACAACACATTTTTTAGGAGGGAAATGTGGTGGCTGACAAGCTAGCAGCCACGGGGCTTAATCAACAAGGTCTAAAGTGTTGGAGAAACTTGGGCCCCCTTTCCAAGAAAACTGCCTTGCTTGTCAAAAAAGAAAGCATTTAATCTATGGAGTACACGGACATTTTTGATTGGATGGGAGAGGTGGTAGACAAGATCATGAGGATTGGGCGGAATTCAAATTTTAAAAAAGTTATGGGAAAGGATTTTAATTTTATTAGAAGTCTGAAAAGACAGGCTCTTAATTCCAATTTAGGAAGAAGTACGGGCTTTTTCAAAATTGGAGCTGATGTGGGGAAAAGCACGAGGCCGGGAGTGCTTAACAAGATGGATGAGGTTAAGTGGTGCATTGATAATGGGAAAGGTAATCATATCAAGATACGTAAAGGCTCTACAGTTACTCTGGCTTACGATGTGATCAGTACTTTCCATTTCATTAAAACATTGGATATTATTCCCAACTGGTTTTTCGCCTTGTGTATTTCCACCCACTAGTGTTGTATTGGTATCTTCTACAAGACCCTGGTTAAGTGGGTGCTGGGCAGAGGTGTGAAGGGTGGAATGTCGGTGGAGATACATATTGAGGTGAATCCTGAGTATAGCTTCGATATGGGTGGTGATATGGTGAGGGTGGAACCCCCTAGGATTGAGGTGGGTTTTCTCATAAACCAGTGTGTGGTAACCTATCTGAAGGAGGGTGGGTTTTATCCCTTCATGGAAGCTATGGGAGCATGTGATGAAATTATCTCCATGCAGTTGGTTAAACCTTGGATTGAGTGAAAAGTTACTATAAATGGTATTACCTTTGAGGTAAACAAAGAATTTATAGCTCAGGCTATGGGGCTTTCCACAGATGGGAAGAAGTGGTAAAAGATTATGAAGAGCCATGATGATTCTGGTAAAGCAAGATTATTAAAGAAATCAGAGGTCCCAGTTTCAATTTGTGGAGGATTTAAAAGGGAGGAGCTGCCTAGCCCATGGAATGATGTCTGGCTTATCCTCATCAAGTATATTACCCTGGAAGGCCGCTTCAGCACCTGCTACAACTACCAATTTCCCTTGTTAAACAATTTTAGGTACAATGATACTATCTCTTTCCCCTTTTACTTGCTTCACTCCCTTGAAGCTAGGGTTTTGGATGTGAGGGAAAAATTAAAAACTAGGTAGAACTATTGCATTCTCCATCAAGGGTTGATTCTCTGCCTTTACAATTTCAACATTGCTTTGTGTCCCCCTAGAATTATTTCCTTATAGGGTATTACCATGCCGGCTGTGAAGGGCCCTAAGGAGGTGACGGGCACCCATTCTAACCCCTTGTCTTCCTCCAAAACCCTAGAAAAAGCTAAGAAGACCAATGCGGGGTCCATAGGTGGTACTCAAATCACAATCGAGTCTGAGGAGGAGGAGGAGGAAGATAATGATAGGAGAAGGAGGTCCCACAGAATTGTTAAAACCCACTTCAAATAGAAAGTGGTAAGGAAGCATTACATTGAAGATGAGGAGGAAGAGGAAGAGTTGGAGAAGGAGGAGGTTAAAAAAATCAACACCAGTAGGAACACTAAAAAGGGGAAGAAAATAAATATCATGGAGAAAGAAAAAGATATGGATGGGGATGAGAAGAGCCATGTCTCTCCCCGAATTTTGGCAAGCTTCACTCTGCCCACCATGGACCTCTCAAAGAAGAAGTTGTTTGAAGGTAAGACTGAGGACTCGTAGCTCACATCCCCGTTGTCAACGGACCCCCCAGTGATAGCTGAGGAACCCAAGGTGGATGGGAAAATGAAAAATGAGGCCCCAGAGGTTAAGGAAGAGGCGACCAAGAGCATGCAAAACATGGTAAATGAAATATCCCAACTCCAGATGGATATATTAAAGCTTTTCAGACTTCCTCCCAGGATTCGGTCTCAAAGATGGATTTGCGGGAGGTCAAGGAGGAAATCCAAAATCTGGGTGAAAGTTTCAACAAGGTGGTTGCGTTCATGGTCAAGGTTATGCACTTGGCATCTACAACACTCCATCTGCTACAAATGGTGAAGGCATCTTCCCAGGGGGAGAACACAAGGATGAGAAGTTGTTCCAATTCCTCGTGGAGGATTGGCTCAAGCTACTGTTGGACAGTGGGGGTAAAAACCTCAATTAGCCTTCCCTTTTTTCCATGATTTTCTTTTTAATTAGTTTCCGCTGGTTGGCCAATGAAGGCCTTGTTGTGGTTTTGCTGAACTTTTGCTACTGGTTTAGTTTTAATTCTTGTTTTACTGTTAATCGTAATTACTTGGATACTTACTTTCACAGACTGGTTACTAGCTTCGAGGTGAAGCTGGGGTCTGTTAGGGATTGTAGGCTGGTTACCAACTCCATGTTGGAGTTGGGGCCTGTGAGTTTTAGTTTTTGGTTTTTGATTTTTAAAAAGGGTATTGGCTGAGGGTTTGCTGACCTCCGTGATGTGCTAGTAATCTGTTGGTAGTTTGCACTTCTCATGCTGGCTGTGTCTGTTCAAGTCAACCCCCTTGTCTTGGCTTCTTTTTTAATAAAAAAAATATGATATCAAACCCTAATTGCATCACTTCAGACATAAATATGCCTAGAACTATTAGATCTCCATGTAAACATGGCTCTACAGGTGTGAAAAAACATCCCAAAAGATCAGATTAAAACATTAATGGCACGTTGAGATAAAACAACTATCCTTTTGTATGAAAACCCTGCGAGAAAGATTTAAAAATTTGAATTTTTCTTCAAACGGTCAAAGGTGGCACCGAAAAAGATATCAACGACCAAGACTAAGACCTTTTCTCAACTCTAAAATAGGCTCGTTGATGAACTTTATGTTATCCAGGCACTTTATCAAACTCACTTTAACTAACCCAGGCCCAACCATAGTCTATCATGAGACTCAGAGATAATGTAGTAACCAAATCGCCAGTTCATTTTCCTAACCCCTAATTTATCATGCAATTCAACGCTAGCCACACATCTCATGTTTCATCTACGGTCTGTGCTCAGTCATTGAATCACTTAAGACTTTTCCAAATTATTTTGAGATTCAATGATAAGAACCATCACTTGGGCCCGCCAATTTCCATGTGTCAATCTATTATTTGTCCTCGGCCATGATGCTGCAGGTTCCACTTGGTCACTCATCTAGTCACCTGTCAAGCATTTTTCTATCACCCAATGCATATCTTCCATGCATCTTTCCTTCACGTGATGGTGAAATACCATCAGATCTTAATCTACCTTTATCACCCCTTTTCCATTTATCGTCATGCGTCACCCTTTAACTTGATCCATCCTTTCGGTCTGACCAAACCATTTTTCCAACTATACCACATGGCACCACATTAAATGTTGGGATCTCTGTCGTGTATCCATCAAACTTGGCACTGATGAACTATAATTGATTGAATGTTTGAAGATGTTAAGTTGATGATCACCGAGCTACAAAAATTTAATGCAAGACATTAACTTAGTTAATGTATTGAATTTTCATTGATGTCAACTTGATATAATCTGATTGGTCATATACATATTGTTAATGAATTCAAAGAATCAAAGAGATAAAGGTTATGCTATCAATAATACATAAAAGTTTAGTATGCACAAAGTGACAACAAACACCGATGGTCAGAGCACCCCAATGGATAGAGAACCCTGAGAGAAAAGTCACAGTGATACCTGAGCAAGAATCCCGAGCAAGCATTACCAACTAGAATCAAAGTAAACCAAGAAGAACTTCATAGTGTTTCCCGCCAGATAGCCAAACCCGACGGAGATGATCGAGGAGAACTAAAGTGTTGAACGACGAGAACTAAAGTTCAGAAATGACAAAAGACTTAGCTAGCAAGAGCTAATTATAGAGTTAACTAGTTGATAACATTATTTTCACCGAAAAGTTAATATCACGAGATACCCAAGAGGTTTAAAGTTGTTTTATTCCAGTTGTCAAGGAGAAATCTACAGGATAAAACTGAAGTAAGATTTAAAGCAAGAAAGGCGAGAATTGTGGATCACACCAAGAACAAGAAAGACAAATGGTGAAATTATGTCTATAAGAGAGACAAGATAATTCATTATGAATTGGTGGGTGAATAGAGAAGAAGATGTTTAAGAGATATTGGTGAAGAAGACTTCATCAGACTTGATCAAAAAGCTATAAGACAGAGCTAAATATTTCTGCGGACACTGAACAACAAAGGAACACAACATCACGGAGCAGAAAGAAGTGGAGCAAAGTGACAGAAAGGAATCAAAGATCAGAAAGGTATTATGAGCTTATAGATTTGAACATCTACAAATCTAAGTTGTTTAAATGAACGTATTATATATTGTTTTAGTTTAACCATTAGATCATAAAGTCTCTTAACTGAGCAGGATTCAACAATCCTTTATAAATTGAGATAAATACCAAGGAGTGTGAAAAGGTTAATTCATGAAAATAGCATAGTGAAATTGTAGATATCAATAGATTAACTTTTAGTGATAAATCCTCTAACAAGGTCACACTTAATAGTGTGTTTGTAACCTTTAACAGGGTTGTCTCTTCACCGATCTCACTTCAGAAGAGTGAAAATTTTGGGTCATCAGTCCCAAGTGGTTTTTCCCTTAGCAGGGTTTCCACGTTAAAAATCCATGTGTCAATATGTTTATGAGTCATTAATTTAGTGTTTTTCTTTGCAAATTACTATATTGGATTGATCAGTAAGCATTAAGTTATTTACTACATTTCGGTAAAAGATAGAAAAGACTAAGACTACTATTTTGTAAAGCTTAAAGAATAAGGGTTAACAGTGAACTCCGAGCAATATTTATTTGATAAAGATATTTAAAGGCTTACATCTTGAAGGAATTTAGATAACTTGTGTATTTATCGAAATTCAATTTTTTTTTTTTGATAGAAAGAAGACTCAAAGCTGGAGGGCACTGTTATTTTTCAAAAAAAAATTTCTCTTTTCTACTATTTTTCATTGAACGTCAAACCTGGAAGTTTATATTGGATAAAAAACCTACATCCGATGCACGTCAAAATACATAGACCTAATTAATTCAAAAAATTTCAAATCTATATTCGTTAGAAAGCTCATTCAGAGTACTTGTGTGATGCAAAAGGAGGTGTCCCTATTCTTCCATTTGAGCCCCACACTTGAGCCCCGAAGCCATGAAAACTACAGATTTTTGTTAGCCTTTGCAGATAGCCTCAATTTTGGGGGTTTCGATAGAAAGTACTTTCGATTGAAACTAATTAGTTTCGATCGAAAGTACTTTCTATCAAAAGTACTTTCTTATTTTTACATGTGTATGGGTAAAAATCCCACTAAAATCTTTACTAGCTTAGTTTCATTCGAAACTAAGCAAAAAAAGTAGTTTCGATCGAAACTATGAATGTTTCGATTGAAACAATCAGGTACTTTCTATCAAAAGTACCCAACTAAATCCTCCCACCTCGCAGATTCATGAGGAATTTCTTCCTCTAAAAAAGTGTAACCCACTATTGTGGGATCACCCTCCTAGAGTAGTGAAACTCATAGATGGATGAAGTCAGTTGCCAGTCCTTAGCCACCAAACAATCAAAAACCTTGGGGGGGAATGGGGGGTTTTCCAATGGAAAGTACTAAGGTTTTCCTTCAGCAGATTCATAGCCAGTCTTGCCATCCCATCAACATCTTCTTCCTCCCCTCTGAACACCTAGTTATTCCTTTCCTTCCATAGGCTCCAACAAACATGCGAGCGTAACAGACTCCAAAGGGTGTTGATAAGAGGGTGCTCTGTGAGGTTCCCCCGGTTGCAAACAAATTGCTCCAATTCCTCCATGAAGACCCAATTCAGTCTCATAATACTCATAATTTTGGTCCAGACCATAGTCACGTAAGGATAGTGAATGATAATGTGATTGATAGACTTAGCATGTATTTTACATAGAGCACATCTATTGACTAAATGAACCCCTCTTTTCTGGAGGTTATCCAACATAAGAATTTTACCATGGAGGGATGTCCACTAGAAGAAATTGATTTTGGGCATTAATTGGGGGATCCAGACTTTCCCCCAACTCTTTTCATCTACCACAGTGTTTAAGTTGGTTAGATAAATAGATTTCAATGCTATTTCCCCCGATTTGTTATGACACTAAATGGCTTTGTCCTCAACCCGGGATATAGGAATCCTGACGCCATCAATAAGCTTCTAAATTTCTTTTATATAAGACGGTACTTGAGTCTGATCCTGAAAAGCATCAGCGAGCACTTTCCATTTCTTACCTTGAGAGATGTAGTCACTAACTTTACCTCCAAAGTGAGAACTCAATCTATCCTTGACGAGACCAAAGTTTTCCCATCCAAGGGGTTTTTCCCCCACCCACCAATCTTCCTAAAAAATGGATCTGGGTAGCATTTTCGACCACCCATTTTAAACCTTTGAAAAGACTACCTTTGCTTTTATAAATTAAATTCTAGATTTTTAAGTCGGAGGGTAAGTTTTGCCTGAAGGGTAATTGGTGATTGTAGAAATATTTGGCCTTTATAATTCTGCTCCACCCAGAAGTTAGCGACTACATCTCTCAAGGTAAGAAATGGAAAGTGCTCGCTGTTGCTTTTCGGGATCAGACTCAAGTACCACCTTATATAAAAGAAATTCAAAAGCTTATTGATGGTGTCAGGATTCCTATATCATGGGTTGAGGACAAAGCCATTTGGTGGACCATAAAAATTTGGGGGAAATAGCGGTGAAATCTGTTTATCTAACCAACTTAAACACTGTGGTAGATGAAAAGAGCTGGGGGAAAGTCTGGATCCCCCAATTAATCCCCAAAATCAATTTCTTCTAGTGGATAGCCCTCCATGGTAAAATTATTACACTGGATAACCTTGAGAAAAGAGGGGTTCATTTAGTCAATAGATGTGCTCTATGCAAAATACATGTTGAGTCTATCAATCACATTATCATTCACTGTCATTATGCGACTATGGTCTGGACCAAAATTATGAGTATTATGAGACTGATTTGGGTCTTCATGGAGGAATTAAACCAATTTTTTTGCAACTGGGGGAACCTTGCATAGCACCCTCTTATCAACACCCTTTGGAGTTTGTTACCCCCAAATGTTTTTTGGAGCCTATGGAAGGAAAGGAATAATCGGGTGTTCAGAGGGGAGGAAAAAGATGCTAATAGGATGGCAAGACTGGTTGTGAATCTGCTAAAGGAAAACCTTAGTACTTTCCATTGGAAAACCCCCCATTCCCCCCCAAGGTTTTTGATTGTTTGGTGGCTAAGGACTGGCAACTGACTCCATCCATCTATGAGTTTGACTGCTCTAGGATTATGGCGAGACGGAGTACCAAGTGGTTCCCCCCAGGAGAGAAATTTCACCAAGTTGAATTTTGATGGAGCTACCTCCAAAGGATTGGCTGCGGGTGGTGGTATATTCTAAGATAAAAATGGCAAAATGATCATTGCTTATGCAATAAACCTTGGATCAAGGTAAAATAACATGGCGGAAATCTCTACCCTCTTTTGGGGCCTAAAGGTGGCAGTTACATTGGGAGTTAAAAGCCTCGTCATAGAGGGGGACTCCAAAATCATTATTGAAATGGTTGAGGGAAACTTTATAGGTGGTTGGAGACTATCTAATCTGCTGTAGGACATCTAGTCGCTGCTCCCTAGATTTGACATTTTCAAATTACAACACATTTTTCAGGAGTGAAATGTGGTGGCTAACAAGTTAGCAGCCACAGGGTTTAATCAAGAAGGTCTATAGTGTTGGAGAAACTTGGGCCCCCTTTCCAAGCAAAGTGCCTTGCTTGTCGAAAAAGAAAGCATTTAACCTATGGAGTACAAGGACATTTTTGATTAGATGGGAGAGGTGGCGGACAAGATCACGAGGATTGGATGGAATTCAAATTTTAAAAAAGTTATGGGAAAGGATTTTAATTTTATTAGAAGTCTGAAAAGACGGGCTCTTAATTCCAATTTAGGAAGAAGTTTGGGCTTTTTCAAATTTGGAGCTGACATGGGGAAAAGAATAAGGCCGGGAGCGCTTGAAAAGATGGATGAGGTTAAGTGGTGCATTAATAATGGGAAAGGTAATCATATCAAGATACGCAAAGGCTCTGTAATTACTTTGGTTTACCATGTGACAGGTACATTCCATTTCATTAAAACGTTGGATATTATTCCCAATTGGTTTTTCGCCTTGTGTATTTCAACCCACTAGTGTTGTATTGGTATCTTCTGCAAGACTCCGGTTAAGTGGGTGCTGGGCAGAGGTGTGAAGGGTGGAATGTCAGTGGAGATACAGATTAAGGTGAATCCTGAGTATAGCTCTGATATGGGTGGTGACATGGTGAGGGTGGAAACCCCTAGGATTGAGGCGGGTTTTCTCAAAAACCAGTGTGCGGTAACCTATCTGAAGGAGGGTGGGTTTTATCCCTTCATGGAAGCTATGGGAGAATGCGATGAAATTATCTCCATGCAGTTGGTTAAACCTTGGACTGAGCAAAAAGTTACTATAAATGGTATTACCTTTGAGGTAAATGAAGAATTTATAGCCTAGACTGGTGGGCTTTAAACAGATGGGAAGAAGTGGAAAAAGATTACGAAGAGCCGGGATGGTTCTGTTAAAGTGATATTCTTCAAGAAATTGGAGGTCCTGGTTCCAATTTGTGGAGGATTTAAAAGAGAGGAGCTGCCTAGCCCATGGAATGATGTCTGCCTTATACTCATGAAGTATATTACCCTAGAAGGCCGCTTCGGCACCTGCTACAACTACCATTTTCCCCTGTTAAACCATTTTAGGTATAATGATACTATCTCTTTCCCCTTTTGCCTGCTTCACTCCCTTGAAGCTACCGTTTTGGATGTGAGGGAAAAATTAAAAACTAGGAAGAACTATTTCATTCTCCATCAAGGGTTGATTCTTCGCCTTTACAATTTTTGCCTTGCTTTGTGTCCCCCTAGAATTTTTTCCTTATAGGGTATTACCATGCTAGCTGTGAAGGGCCCTAAGGAGGTGACAGCCACCCATTCTAACCCCTCATCTTCCTCCAAAACCCTAGAAAAAGCTAAGAAGACTAATGGGTCCACGAGTGGTACTCAAATCACAATCGAGTCTAAGGAGGAGGAAGATAATGATAGCAGAAGGAGTCCCATAGAATTGCTATAACCCACTTCAAACAGAAAGTGGTAAGGAAGTGTTACATTGACGATGAGGAGGAAGAGGAAGAGTCAGAGAAGGAGGAGGTTAAAAAAATCAACACCAATAGGAACACTAAAAAGGGGAAGAAAATAAAGATCATGGAGAAAGAAAAAGATATGGATCGGGATGAGAAGAGCCATGACTCTCCCCAAATTTTGTCAAGCTTCACTCTGCCCACCATGGACCTCTCCAAGAAGAATCTCTTTGAAGATAAGACTGAGGAACTCGTATCTCACATCCCTATTGTCAACGGACCCCCCAGTGATAGCTGAGGAACCCAAGGTGGGTGGGAAAACCAAAAATGAGGCCCCAGAGGTTAAGTAAGAGGTGACCAAGAGCATGCAGAACACGGTGAATGAAATATCCCAACTTCAGATGGATATATTAAAGATCTTCAAACTTCCTCCCAGGATTCGGTCTCAAAGATGGATTTGCGGGAGGTCAAGGAGGAAATCAAAAATCTGGGTGAAAGTTTCAACAAGGTGGTTGCATTCACGGTCAAGGTTATGCACTTGGTAGCTACCACACTCCATCTTCTACAAATGGTGAAGGCATCTGACCAAGGGAGAGAACACAAGGATGAGAATTTGTTCCAATTCCTCTTGGAGTATTGACTCAAGCTGCCTCTAGACAGTGGGGGTAAAAACCCTAATTAACTTTCTCTTTTTTCCATGATTTTTTTTTAATTAGTTTCTGCTAGCTGGCCAATGAAGGCGTTGGTTCTGTTGAACTTTTTCTACTGGTTTAGATTTAATTCCTGCTTTACTGTTAATTGTAATTACTTGGATACTTACTTTCACAGACTAGTTACTAGCTTTGAGGTAAAGCTGGGGTCTGTTAGGGATTGCAGGCTGGTTACCAGTACCATGTTGGAGTTGGGCCCTGTTAGTTTTAGTTTTGGGTTTTTGATTTTTAAAAAGGGTATTGGCTGAGGGTTTGTTGACCTTTGTGATGTGCTGGTAATCTGTTGGTAGTCTACACTTCTTGTGTTGGTTGTGTCTATTCGGGTTAGCCCCCTTGTCTTGGCTTCTTTTTTAATAAAAACAATATGATATGAAACCCTAATTGCATCACTTCAGACATAAATATTCCTAGAACTATCAGATCTCCATGCAAACATGGCTCTACAGGTGTGAAAAAACAACCCAAAAGATTAGATTAAAACATTAATGGTGTGTTGAGATAAAACAACTATCTTTTTGTATGAAAACCCTGTGACAAAGATTTAAAAATTTGAATTTTTGTTCAAATGGTCAAAGGTGGCACCAAAAAAGACATCAACAACCAAGATTAAGACCTTTTCTCAACTCTAAAATAGCCTTATCGATGAACTTTACGCTATTCGGGCACTTTATCAAACTCACTTTAACTAACCCAGGCTCAACCATAGTCTATCATGAGACTCAGAGATAATGTAGTCGCCAAATCGCCAGTTCATTTTCCTAGCCCCTAATTTATCATACAATTCAACTCCATCCACACATCTCATCTTTCATCTACAATCTGCGCTCAGTCATTAAATTACTTAAGAATTTTCCAAATTATTTTGAGATTCAATGACAAGAACCATCACTTGGGCCTACGAATTTCCATGTGTCAATCTGTTATTTTTCCTCAGCCATGATGCTTTCTATTTCACCTGGTCACTCATCTAGCTAGTCACTCGTCAAGCATTTTTCTACCCCCTGATGCATATCTTCCATGCACCTTTCCTTCACGCGATGGTGAAATACCGTCAGATCTTGATCTACCTTTATCATCCCTTTTCCATTCATCGTCATGCCTCACCCTCTGACTTAATCCATCCTTTTGGTCCCACCAAACCATTGTGCCAACTATGCCACATGGCACCACATTACACATTGGGATCTATGTTGCGTGTCCATCGAACTTGGCACTGATGAACTATAACTGATTGAATGTTTGAAGATGTTAAGTTGATGATCACTGAGCTACATAAATTTAATGCAAGACATTAAATTAGTTAATGTATTGAATTTTCATTGATTTCAACCTAATATAATCTGATTGGTCATATACATATTGTTAATGGCTTCAAAGAATCAAAGAGATAAAGGTTATGCTATCAGTAATGCATACAAGTTTAGTACGCACAAAGTGACAACAAACACTGACAGTCAGTGCACCCCAACAGACAGAGAACCCCAAGAGAAAAGTCACAGTGATACCTGAGCAAGAAACCCGAGCAAGCATTACCAAGAAGAATAGAAGTAAACCGAGTAGAACTTCACAGTGTTGCCCGATGGATAGACAAACCTGACGGAGATGCCCGAGGAGAACTGAAGTGTTGATCGACAAGAACTAAAGTTTAGAAATGCCAAAAGACTTAGCTGGCGAGATATAATTATAGAGTTAACTAGTTGATAACATTGTTTTCATCGACAAGTTAAAATCTAGAGATAACCAAGAGTTTTAAAGCTATTTTATTCCAGTTGTCAAGGAGAACTCTACGGGATAAAACTGAAGTAAGATTTAAAGCAAGAAAGGTGAGAATTGTGGATCACACCAAGAACAAGAAAGACAAACGGTGAAATTATGTCTATAAGAGAGAAAAGATAATTCATTTTGAATTGGTGGGTGAATAGAGAAGAAGATGTTGAAGAGATATTGGTGAAGAAAACTTCATCAAACCTGATCAACAAGCTATAAGACAGAGCTAAAGATTTCTGCAGACACCGAGCAACAAAGGAACACAACATCACCGAGCAGAAAGAAGTGGAGCAAAGGGACAGAAAGGAATCAAAGATCAGAAAATTATGAGCTTATAATAGATCTGAACATCTGCAAATCTAATTTGATTTAATGAACATATTATATATTGTTTTGGTTTAACCATTAGATCAGAAAGTCTCTTAACCAAGCAGGATTCAACAATCCTTTATAAATTAAGATACATCCCAAGGAGTGTCAAAAGGTTAATTCATGAAGATAGCATATTGAAATTGTAGATATCAATAGATTAACTTTTAGTGATAAATCCTCTAACAAGGTCACACTTAACAGTGTGTTTGTAACCTTCAACAGGGTTGTCTCTTCACCGATCTCACTTCAAAAGAGTGAAAATTTTGGGTCATCAGTCCCAAGTGGTTTTTCCCTTAACAGGGTTTCCACATTAAAAATCCATGTGTCAATCTGTTTATGAGTCATTAATTTAGTGTTTTTCTTTACAAATTACTATATTGGATTGATCAATAAGCATTAAGTTATTTACTGCATTTCGGTAAAAGATAGAAAATACTAAGACTACTATTTTGTAAAGCTTAAAGAATAAGGATTAACAGTGAACTCCAAGTAGTATTTATTTGATAAATATATTTAAAGGCTTACATCTTGAAGGACTTTAGATAACTAGAGAATTACAATTGTGGTATAAAGTTTTGGATTAATTTTTAAGGCCATTGATTTATCCCCAACCCCCCTCTTAGTTATTCTAACATGCACTGCTACCTGTCAACCTGCCACATGTCATACCCATGCCATTGCGTGATCTAACTAGACCTTTTGTGACTAGGATTGTGCCATCACGCACTGCCATCATCTGTCAATTCTCAACCATGTCACCTGAGCGTTCTCTGATGTGGGCCCACCAAAACATCCTTTATGTTCACCACTTGACCGCTCACGTCACCATCTTGCAAAAGGTGTGTGCCTTTTAGGAACTTAACTTTTTAGTGCTGGGATATAAAAATATCAAATTTCTTCAACGCACAGCCAATGTGGGTTAAAAGACTTAGGGAATTTTAAACAAAAAATGAACCAGCTCAGGCACCAAGACCAAATTGACTGTTCTAACTCCATAGAGGCAATCGAAAAGGAACAAAAAATTATCACAACACCCCTCTGCAACCTTATCATACAAGGAAAGAACCAAAAACCCTATGGAACATGAAGAAATCTGCCATTAGAGCTCTAAAAAAAGCTTGAAAAGGAAGTTCAGGAAGACGACCTAACACATCTTTCGATCAAAATCAAATCAATCAATCAAATTTCTTATATAGTGACAGTTACATCAAAACCAAATAGATCAATCTTATATGAGTAATCATTCCTGAAACCACACAAATCTGCATCTGATGAAACATCAGATTAATCCAAACAATGATTAGTAAGGCTGTTAACCATGTCGGTCAATTCATCCCATTATTGATTTATCATCGTGATTATGGTTCTATTGTCCTTAAGGATACCACTGAGTGGTGACATTGGCCACACACACCCAAAATCTGAGATAACCCTTGAATAAGGTCAAACATTCCCTATTTAGTTTCTTCTTATTCAATCAGAGATCGTAGTGGCATCCAGATGTTCAGTATCTGGCTTACTTCATATCTTTTTCTTTTCAAATAAGGCACAATGATGAAAATAGGTTAAAATATCCGCCAGCAACTCAGTACATCTTCATGGATGACATAATTTTGTTAATTCTTCTAACTAATTCATTCCTCTTACTAATTTTCTTCTAACTAACTTACTCAATCCTACCAGTACTTGGACATATCATCATAAGTCTTGCATACATTATAAATCTACAAGCCTATAAAACTCCAAAAACATAGACATTCATCATATAAGAATCATTTAATAAATATAGGAATCATATCATCATTGTAATATTTATTAGACATATAATCAGTGCATTGATACACCATCATCATATAGAAATTTGACATTGTCAACAAATAAATTCTCATCTGACACATTTTTTCCAAATTGTTGAGTAGGCATAAAACTCACAAGTTGGCATCAGGCAAGCGGGGGAAGGACCTGATCTGAAATTCTTTGACACAACACTCAAAATCGCATTGTATCAAAGAGGAGAAAATGTTGACACCCAAAAATGGACATGCTTGTGAGTCCACATTAATTCATTAATTGTTCTTCTATTAATTAATAGTATTTAATCATTAATTAATTATCCTTATTTTCTCTAAAGGCCTAATCTTTTGATCACTTAATCATTTCCCTAAAATTTATTAAATAATTAAGTTTATATAATTAGTTCTCCTTAATTATTTAATCTTTATTAGTTAATTAAATTAAATTTCTAATTTCTTATAATATAAATTTAATTATTCAAATTATCTAATTTTTCCTCCAAATTAGTTTAATTTCACATCAATTTCTAATTAATTCCATTTTTTTTCTACATTTTATTTATTTTCGAACAATTTCATTTTATATGTGTGTGTTTGTGTGTGTGTGTGTGTGTGTGTGTGAATAACAATATTCTGCAGATTGGATAGGTGAGACTCACATTGTTTGTTGTATATTCTTATCTTAAATCAACCAGTAAATGAGTATAATTATAGGAGATATAATAATATTGAGGCATGTCTCCTTGAGGAGACATGACTCTATATAATTATGTCTCTTCAACATACGAAATAGAAATCGATAACATTAATCGGTATAATCATATTATAAACGGTGTTTTAATATCGGTAACATAACCCTTGTCTTTAGTGACACTCGATCAGTAATCACATCGGATGGGTGTCACTCATGTTGCGTAATAAAACCGATGACAATCGGTATTAATAAAATCGATGTCAGTCAGTATTAACCAAACCGATGACAATCAGTATAAACAAAATTGATGTCAATCGGTATTATTCAAAACTGATGATAATGTGTATTGACCAATACTAATCGGTATCACATAGTAGTATGAAATATTATTTGATCAATTGTAATATACATATGAATATGTATATTAATATATATAATTATAACATTATTTTAATATTATATATATTAATATGCATATATAATGTAGAATTATATTATCTCATACTATTAAATTTAACCGATACAAATCGGTAATACTAATTTGTGATTTGAACAACATTATCAATTAATTTTATATAATGTTTATTTAATTCAATATTATAAAGAGATAATGTTGAATATTTATATTAACATATATAGTAGTAATGGTCATTATTATCATATATATTAATATATTATTTATTGATTTTCTCATAATATTATGATCATTTTATCTAAATTAAGCTATAACCATCAACACTCCCCCTTAGCTAGGGAAGATAAAATGCTCATCATAATAAGTTCATAAATTTTGAAGGTTTGTTCCCAAGTGGATTGCATCCATCGGTGATTCTATCCACAGTTCTCAGGTGGATTACCTCCATCGGTGATTCGATCCACAAGCTCTCGTGTATATTGCCTCCATCGGTGATTCTATCCACAAACTCACGAGCTTCAGTGTGGATTGCCTAAATCAGCAATCTATCAACAAGATCTCTTGTAGATTGCCTCCATCAGAGATTCTATCCACAAACTCGAGAGCTTCAGTGTGGTTTGCCTCTATCAGTAATTCTATCCACAAGCTCTCGTGTGGATTTCCTCCATCGGTGATTCTATCCACAAACTCAGGAGCTTTAGTGTGGATTAACTCTATCGGCAATTCTATCCACAATCTCTCGTGTGGATTGCCTACATCGGTGATTCTATCTACAAATCACGAGCTCCAGTGTGGATTGCCTCCATTGGTGATTCTATCTACAAATCACGAGCTTCAGTGTGGATTGCCTCCTTTGACAATATTATCCATATGTTCCTAGGTGGATTGCCTCAATTGGCGATTCTATCCACAAGATATCTATCACAATAGAAGATTAAGTTAGTGTAAGATCATCACCTTCCAATAAATTTAACAAATACAAGTGATAATTATTTGGAAGTCGTCACTTCCTTATGATTTACACAGGGCCTATATAGTTATAAAATAACATTAATATTATAATCAATAATCATATCAAGTTTACCTCAGTAGTGTTATTATCTTTATCAGTGAACTCCCTCCCAATCATAAGGTATCTTGAATTTATTTTAGAATACATATTTATCTGAACATACATTTTAATTATTGACTTCGGCAAGGGAAGCTTGCATTCTAAGTCTGTCAGGACACTTTCTTGCAATGTGACCATATTTGTCGCATCTAAAAAATTGCATTGAAGAGAGGTCTCTTGGTTTCTTGAACGACTGTTGATCATATGACTTCTTGCCCTTTTTCCTTTTTGAACTAGTGATGAGAACCTGAACATCTTCTTTAGTGGATTCATAAATTTTGAACAACATTATCAATTAATTTTATATGATGTTTACTTAAATCAATATTATAGAGAGATAATGTTATATATATA
>MU225648.1:15625-30269 GCA_018584345.1 Thuja plicata | reverse complement strand
AACAAAACTGCCTTGCATCCTTTACTTTGTGAAGCTATAAAATAAGTTTGGACAAGTGGATATTCAAAAGGGGTTTATAACTCACTTGTTTACTAACTTTTTTTGGTTGTATTTTTATAATAGAAATTTTTGCGGGCTTCTTGAATGAAGATACTTTGTGGCAAGCAACTTTTTAAAATCTCTTTTCGAATGCAAATAAAATATGGTAGATTTTTCTTCTAGAAACTTTTTTGTGGCTTTTGAGTATCATTGTAATACGGTAGATTTTTGGTTGAACTAGTAAGAAAAAAAAGGTAAATACCACGATAGAAATCTGAAATTAAACCCTTTGAATTATGAAGAAACGTCATGTAAATGTGGTTGTTTGTAGAATACCATTAATGGAGACTAAGACAAAAAATCGGCCATACAAAAAACAACAAATATCACAGAATCAACACATAACACTAAAATTAAGAGACGAAAACACTTGAAAGAAAGAAACTCCACAAGAAAGATGCCATGATTGCATTTATCTTCAAATACACGAGATATATACAACAATACTCCTTACACTCCAAATTCTAGTGGATTCTATGTCCTTCTAAATCACCTTATACATGTCCGATTCTAAGAACCCCAATATATAGAGATGTAGAGAATTCTTAAAGGCCCAAATTGGGAAAATCTACCTTGTCAATTCCCCATGTCCTAGCCATTGGTTTTCCATATTTTAAAAATAAAATATCATTATAATTTACTCCTTTGACACTCTTTCCTAGGCACCAAACATGGCAAGATCAACAGTCGCCTTTTTGTCTTTATTATTTTGTATTTCACCCTCTTCCTAGATGCCCACATGTGGGAAAAACAAACAAAGAATAATTTAATTACAATTACCCCTTAACCCTTTCCCTATGACCATATTTACATCATATAATTTGGATATTAATATAATCACAAAGAATATACACCCTGATGATGGCACCTTATCCTAACATGAACTTGACAACTTTTAAATGTAAACCTTTCGTTTCCCACCTCATGCTTGTGATTTTGAAGCTCCTCTTTCTATGCATGCTATAATCATTGACATATATTTAATAATGTTAGAGAGGAAGATGGATGAACCATAGGAAAATGAAACCACATTCCTATCTTGAGTTAGCTTCTCGCTCGAAGATCGGGTACATTGTTTGAGAGGCACCAAATATTAATATTATTACTCCTTTTGAGCATGGGGGATTATAGATATTTCCTTGATTTTTTATTTCTGGATGCCAAGTATTGGTCAATTGGTGAAATTTTGTACACGTAGATGAGGAGAGTGTCTCAATTTATACTTTTGGATGTGAAGAATTGGTCTATTGGTTAAGTAATGTATGTGTAGATGTGGAGTGTGTCTTAATTTGTAGCTGAATTGTTGTTACCGATATGGAGTGTGTATAGGTTTACAAGGGAAGAATTATCATTGTCAATGGTATGTCTTGATTCATACATATAGTCTAATATTGTGGATAGCGAGTAAGCACAATTCACATGTGAAGTAGCGTACTTTATTGAATATCTTAATTCACAATAGGAGTGTTTTTATTATGAATAGTTTAGTATGTTTTGATTCATGAGTATTGAAGGATAGTGAGACAACCCATTGAAATGTTCAATTAGACAAGTCCTAGATTGTTTGTGTGGTCCATCATTGCTACCCTTGTTTAGTGTGATGTAATAAGGAGTGTGGGGAGATAATTTAGAATTGTTACATCTATAGAACAATGTCATTTTGTTAGGTCATAAATTGAATATGTTACTATATTAGAAGAAAGTTAGTGGTTCATTGACTAGGTAAGTTTACTATACAAAAAAATGGTTTTGTTACATTAGACTTTGAAATATATTGATCATACTTTGTATTCTTTAATAAATAATATTATTTTGGTACTTTGAAATAGTGTGAGCATTCATAATTTCCAATATAAATGTTTCCTAAGCACTGGGAGTCCTACAATTCTAATTTATGCTAGGAGTTTTGGATTGTACTTTGTAATGTACGGGATCTTCAAGTGTCTCAAAGAAACATTATAGTGTTCCATTGGCTATTGGGTATGAATGTTTTTGAATAGGATGACATATATATGAAAATTCAAGGTTTTTGTTTGTGTTGGTCAAGCGGAAAGCTACACGTCTAGCAATTTGTCTATTTTTATTATATTTGTGGTTTCTCTTGTAACTATAAAGGCAATGTATATTTTATAATTTATTTGGGTCCTCATGTTCACTTTAAAAGATAAAAGGTGAGTCCTAAATAGGGACTTTACCAAGACAAGCCCCCCCCCCCCCCCCAAAAAAAAAAAAAATTCCCTTCTTCTTGTCTGCAGGACCAAATTTGGGGACTCTCATATTTCTAGACTCAGAACGTGCAATTATAGGGTTATAGGTTTTGTCTCACACCAGAAGTTTTAGTTTTCAATCTTTCAGGTATAGGTCCACCTCAACCTATACCCCAAGTCAACCTATACCAATGAAGTTTACTTATTCCTGAAAGCTTCATATTTTCATAGTTTTCATATTCTAGTCTCTAGATTCCAAATCCAGTACAGTTTCAGTTTCTAATACCATTTGACAACCATTTTCTAGATCTGAATTTATGACTTGCATTTTCCTTTAAGGTGACTATGTTCCTCCTTTTTCATTTCATAGCACTCTTTTTTATCAAATTTACTGTTGTGCATGCTTGCATCTGTTCTTTCTTTACTTGCATTTCCTATAATAATAACAAAACACATAAACATAAAGGGAAAAGTACATCCAAGGAATAAAAAAAAAAGATATGTTTAAATTGAAACCCCTAAAAGGACTTGGATTATTAATCAGTACTCCTACATCCATTTGGGTTGTACTAATCTCACTTAGGTCCCCCAAGGGTTATATTTGAGGGACTCCCTGCCTTTTTCTTCCTCTTTTATCCAATGTATAGATGACATCGTGAACCCATCATACCCTCTTCCTTTTGGGTTCACTCTATTTCTTATGTTAGATTATAGAACGATGTCATGTTGATAGGTCAATAATTGAACTTGTTAGTATATAGGAAGACATTTTGTGGTTCATTGATTGGGTAAGTTGACTATACAGGAGAATGGCTTTGTTAAGATAGACATTGAAATATATTGATCATACTTTATATTATTGAATAAATAATATTGTTTTGTTACTTTGTAATAGTGTGAGAATTTATAATTTCCAATATAAATGTTACCCAAGCAATGACAGTCCTAAAAGTCCAATTTAGGCTAGGAGCTTTGGATTGTAGTTTGTAATGTAGGAGATATTCAAGTGTTTCAATGACACATTAGAGTGTTCCATTTTCTGTTGTGTGTGTGAGGGTAAAATTACAAACCCGTGTCACACTTTTATAAAGGAAAAGGACCACAACATGCAAACTGTTCAACTTTACTGACATAAAAAGTGGCATTTGTATTTAAAATTTGAGGATGATGTAAACTGATGAAATGTGTAAAAATGGATGAAGTTTATGCCTATAATTTTAAAATTTTTTTTTAACAAGAATTGACATAGTTTTTTAATTTTTGAAGTCCATTTTTTAATTGCTGAATATTGTTGAAAATCTAGGGTCTAGTTCCGAACAAACAAGTATATGCAAATAATCTTTTTTCCTCTGATTTCAAAATATGTTATAGATAAACAGTATAGCTAGTGTAGAAAATAAGAAAGATTGGTTTTCAATATATATTTTCTCCATTATAACTGCTCAAAGTTGAACTTATATGAAATTGACAGTTTTCATCTCCCACCAAATTTCCCCTATCAAATCTACACCATTGAGAAAAAAATTACATATTCTTGAAGAGGACTTTCTCCTCTAGACGAGATGTACTTCAATTCATTTTCCCATATGAAGAAGAGCAAGAACCCAACTACTATGATGACATAGAACATTTTGCCTATTCATAAATTTTCCCCAAGTTTGAACACAAGAAATTACAAACTGATATCCTCATACAATAAATGCAAGACATGTAAACCCAGATAGATGATCGTCAAAGTCAGATACACCCAAAGTATTACAATGTAGAGGACTTATATCCTTACCCTGTTGATAGATCAACCTATATGCCTCAAATCACATCACATGTGTATAAAAATTCTCTTGTTTCCTTTAATCTACCACCGAGGATTTTTAAAACAAATACAATTGATCCTTTGGACATTAATAAGAAATATCAATATGCAACCTACTGTGCCATATGTCTAGTCAAAAAATATCGTACAAAATGAAAATGTCAATGTGGTATCACCAACAAGATTTCTCAAGCAACAAAGATTTCAATCTAATACTTTCAATCATTTGCATCAAAAGTTGGGTCATAGACATCATCTTATTGTTGAACAGAATCAAAATCATCTACCCTTTTCTAGAATTGGGAGTGTAAGGAGTATTCTACAAACAAGCACCTTTTCTATAGATTTGGAGGGTTTTTCTTGTTTAGCTGGGCTTTTCCATTTTGGTCTGAGGTTTCTTCTGGTTCATTTTGTTTTTGACCTACTGGTATTTTTTTTCTCATAAATTGAGAAAACGGAGGCATTTTTCACAAAATGAGATATGGATGGAAAGCTGGTTCTGAGGCCGATCTGATTTTTCAAGTTTGGTTATCTGATTTTGCCATCTTGGAGGGTTTTATGTTGTCAAATTTAGGGTTCCATTTTTCTCTCTGACCACTCTATCTCGCTCCTCCGAACTCCTTTTTTTCAACTTCTGTATGGCGTCAGAAAGCTTTTTTTGTTCTCCTTTCTTCTTCTATGGGTCTCACACCCAAAATTTTCTCCATATATCTTTTATTCAATTTTTTTCTTTATAGCATCCTGGTGGATATCTTGGATGTTTTAGGTCTTGGGATCATTTCCTTTTCTAAATATTGTATACATCTTTTTCTTTAGCATTTCTTGTAAACACACTAAGATAAAGTGTCATCCAATGCATGTTTGGGATCCTGCACATTTTGCACTTGATTGTACTCGCACTATACTACAAAGTGTCATGGGGGGTTTGATGTTTTCCATCTACCTTTGTCAATTGATTGTCCCTTCCATGACATTAGCCTCATTATGTATGTCAAGTGAGTGTTCCTTCCACGACACCATCCTTTATATGAGTTTGTACGTTCTTCATCATGCAGTGTTTCATGGCAGTCTATTTCAGTGTACCTTTCATACCTCTCCCTGCTCAAAATTGTGGGGGGGTATCTCCTATTGGTTCTAATGCTTCCTTGGTTTAATTGATCAGCTCTTCAGGCTTTGTTTATAGTCTTCTCTACTTGATCATATTCTATTACAGTGGAGGTTCCAGAAGTTACTTTTCGATAGTGTTTGCAGCTTCATGGTTCAGAGGTGTTCTACATGTTCTTTCTTTGTTCCTATTTTCTAGGACATTCTCTAGTTTGGAGGATTCTTCAGTCCTTCACTAGGCTTCATCTCTTTTTGGAGAGGGGTTTTTCCCACTGATTTTTATCCCTTTCTCCTCTTTACTGAGATTTTTTTTGTACTTGGGTACCTGTTCAGGCCTTGTTGCCGGGACCCATTTTCCTACTTTTAGTAGATGTTTCTAGGTTTTTAGCTTCTCCCTAAGTTTATCTTAAGGGGGGTTTTAGATTAATAAAGTGATTACATTTATTAATTAGGTCATATTAATTTAATTATTAAGTCACTTATTATTCTCTATTTTACTTAAGCTAAACTTTAGGCATATAATAATTAATTCTTTTATTAATTATTATTATGCAACCTAGATTTTTCCCTTTTAGGGTTTTGATCACCTTCATAAGGTTTGATCTCTTTTTTTTTTGTATTCCCTCTCTGAATGAATATTTTGTCTTTCAAAACTTTTTTGTCTCCAAGCTTTGCTTTTGTAACAGGTTATTTTGCATGCAGATGATCTTAGCTTATGAATTCTTTGAATTCTAACATAATCATTCCTAAGACCAGACACATCCTCATCTGATGACAATCAAATCAATTCAAACAATGATCAGTAAGGTTGTTAACAAAGTCAATCAATTCAGCCGATTATTGATTTATCTTCATGATTGTGGTCCTATTGTCCTTAACGATACCACTGAGTGGTGAGAGTGGCCACACACACCCATGATCTGAGATAACCCTTGAATAAGGTCAAACATTCCCTGTTCATTTTCTTCTTTTTCAATAATAGATCCTAGAAGCATCTAGATGGTCAGTATCCGACTTCATTCATATCTCTTTCTTTTAAAATAAGGCACAATGATGAAAATAGGTGAAAATATCCACTAGGGTCTCAATACATCTTCATAGATGGCATATTTTTGTTTATTCTTATAACTAATTCATTCTATTAATTCATTCATCGTACTACTTTCTTCTACTTAACTTAGTCAATCCTATGATGAACTATAACTGATTGAATGTTTGAAGATGTTAAGTTGATGATCACCGAGACATAGAAAGTTTATGCAAGACATTAAATCAGTTAATGTATTGTACTGTCATTGATGTTAACTTAATATAATTTGTATGGTCATGGAAATATTGCCAAAGACTTCAAAGAGCCAAATAATAAAAAGCTATGCTATCAGTAATCCATTTAAGTCAAGTATTTACAAAGTGAATTTATACGCCGATGGAGTGCACACCGACGGTCAGAGTAAATGAGAAAAGTCACAGTGTTACCTGATGAACATAATTATAGTGTTTCCCAATGGATAGAGATCTCAAAGTTGACTAAAGTCACACCAACGGAACATTTAGTTGTCACTGACGACTAACAAAAGCTTTGACCGACATAAACAGAGAGTTTAGAAATGAAAAAATGCTCAGCTATCAAGAAATAAAAATAGACTTAATGGATACTTATCATTATTTTAATCATCCAAATAAATCTGGAGATAAGTAAAGGATTTAAAGCTTCTTTGTTCAGTTGGAAAGAAGATCTCAACGAGATAAAACTAGAGTCTTCTTTAAATCTAATTGGTGAGAATTTTGGATCGCGCCAAGAATCAAGAAAGCCAAGAAATGGTGAATCATGTCTATAAAGAGACAAACCCAATTCATTAGGAATTGTGGGGTGAACAAGAGAAGAGAAATTAGATTTTGAAGAGAGTTTGAAGGAGAAGAAAGTCTTCATTAAGACCTGATCAACAAGCTAAGGAAAAGAGCTAGATTCTGCAGACACCGACGAATAGTGAAACAACATCACAAAGAAGAAAAAGTGTGGAGCAAGGTATTGAATTGATTATATTTATTAGAGAGGTAATACACTTACACTAGATCTGAAAATCTGCAATTCAAGTTGTATGTGTGAACATATCACTTTAATGTTTTAGTTTAACCATTGAAGCATCAAGTCTCTTAATTGAGCAGGACTTAAAACTATTTTGTAATTGAGATACATCCCAAGGAGTATCAAAAAGTTTGATCATAAAAAGTAGCATTGGATATGCCCGATACCTATTGACAGGCCAAGTGAGTGTTTGATCAAGGATGGTAGCATTAGATTCCAGATACCTGGTGACAAACTATCTTTTAAATCCTCTAACAAGGTCACACCTAACAGTGTGTTTGTAACCTTTAATAGGGTTGGCTCTTAACTGAGCTCACTTTAGAAGAGCAAAAATTTGGGGTACCTGTCCCCGTCGTTTTTCCCTTAACAGGGTTTCCACGTTAAAAATCCATGTGTTATGTGTTTATGTTTCATTACTTGATTGTTTTACATTTCACATATGCAATTCTGGATTGATCGGTATATACTAGCTATTTACTGTGTTTTGGTAAATAGAAGACTGCTTATTGGTAAA
Organism: Thuja plicata; assembly: GCA_018584345.1. Classification (NCBI taxonomy): domain Eukaryota; kingdom Viridiplantae; phylum Streptophyta; class Pinopsida; order Cupressales; family Cupressaceae; genus Thuja; species Thuja plicata. The sequence continues at coordinate 22,446 of MU225648.1, read as the reverse complement.
CATACAGAAGAAGGTTTTACAAAGCCTTCTGACAAGTAGTAATTCGTTATAAGTATTTCAATGCATTCATCTTGTAGTAGTGAAGATAACTAGAGGTATAATTTGTGGTCCTAAGTTTGAAGGGTTGATTTAAGGATTAATTTTTGAGGCCACTAATTCACCCTCCCCTCTTAGTTATTACTAACATCCTACGAGTACTTAGACATATCATCATAAGTCTTGGATACATTATAAATATACATGCATATAAAACTCCAAAAACATATGCATTCATCATATAAGAATCATTTCATAAATATAGGAATCATATCATCATTATCGTATTTATTAGACATATGATGACATTAATTTTTCCATTAGTACACTTAGTGAAAAGCATTGACAGAGATCACCAGCAGACTATAGAGATCACCGGCGGACTACAAGCATTACCGGTGAATAGCAAGCATACCCAATAGAACACAAAGGTCATGAGAAAATGCTAAGTATAGGATTGACCGACAAACACTGACAAGTGTTGCACCGATGAAGTGAAAAGGACATCACCGACGGGCCAATAACATAACATTGAGAACATTACCGACAACACAGTTTTGAGAACAAAACTGGAAGAATAGAAAAGGCATACCAGACGACCAGTTCAAGAAAGGAACATCGACGACCAAGAAAACTAACCACCAAAACCGACAGTCAGTTAGAGAACCCACAAATTTTGGATCTGAGTTTTACACGATGGATAAAGTAATGTAATTCTATTTATAGAGTTTTAATTTGTTTTAAATCATAACTTGAGGGTCAAGCAAGATTTATGTAAATGTTTTAAAGCATCCTAACGGATCTGAAGCATATCTAACTAAAGATCAAGGTCAAGTTCTAAACCTTGGATCTAGAGTTAACTTGCGAAGCGTGAATCAAGAATTGAGCCAAAAGCTAGTATAAATAGATGTTCAAATTAATTATGAAATATAAATTCATTGTTGTTGATAGCCACGAAAAGAATCTAAGGAGAAGAAGGCAGAATTCATGCAAATCTCATAAATAGATCACATCAGTTGTCAAGAACACACAGAGGCTACCGACGAGCAGATAAAGTTATTATTCAATCATGGAAGGATGATTACTTATATGTATGAAGCTTAATTGGATCTGTTATTAGCAATTAAATATTGCATACATCATTAGATCAAAGACTTATGTAGTTTCATTCTAACAAGTGCAACACATCTAAAATCCTTTTGTAGAAGGTGGACTTAACCATTCTTTACAAACCTCTTAACAGAGTGCACACTTAACAGTGTTGCTAAAGCTTCAAATGAAGTAGATCTTAACAGGTCTCCACTATAATACTCCTAATAGGGTAGGTCATCAGATGTGACCAATTGTAAGCCTTATCCGGCCCCTTCTTATCTGCAGATAGTGAAGTCTTGTGGGTAACAATCCCCACCATAGTTTTTACTTCCTAACAAGAGTTTTCTGTGGTATCATATCTTGTGTTATGTGTTATCTATTTTTGTGAATGTTTCTGTTATGGTTACATACTAAAGAACTTATGATATGATTGCATATACATAAAGAAATATGAACAATTAGGTAAGATAATTTACAAACTAATGATTAAGGGTTAATGGGATAACCAAGAAAAGTTTTAGAGGTACTGATTCACCCCTCCCCTCTCAGTACATCATTCCAATATAATTCCAACAATTGGTATAAGAGCTAAGTCTCTCTCTTGGAAAGCTTAAAGACTTGAGAAAAAAGATCAGAGCAATGGACAAGTTCAGAATGGACATGACTATTGAGAATGAGCAGTTACAAATGCAAATAAACTATGAGCAGTATAAGGAGATGAGAATAAAACTAAGAAAATTTCTTGATGAAAGAAAGATTATGGCAACCAGGCTGAATGAGAAAGACTACAAAGAAGTGGAAATACAAGATTACTTTGAAACAACAGAATCATCAATGAGCAAAGCTTCAAACACATCAATTGAAGAAATTACAAATATACAAGAGATCAATCTACATCTAATAGATCAAATCAAGATGCTGCAAATTGGTCAAGAGACTCAAACGGTGAAAATCATTGATGTCATGAATGATGCAAGAAAAGCTGAAAATGAAAGAACTATAGCCATTGATGATAGGAGGAAAATTACAGAGAAACTACAAGAGAAAGAATCAAAGATTCTAAGACTCACTGAGCATCACCATGAGTTCACCAACCAGATTATTCTTATGAGTCAAGAAGCAAACAGATTAAATACAACACTCATTGAAAGAATACAAATCATTGGTGAGCTAAGAGAAGAGAATGAAAAATTGAAGCAGGAAATCAAAGTCCAGAATCAACACAATGAATTAATTAAAAAGGCTGAGGATAGCAACAAAAGGATGGATGATTTTCTTGATGGACAAAGAAGAGTCAACAACTACATAGGATTAGGGTACAACAAGAATGGTGAATCTTCTAATCAACTAGATCAGAGGAATGCTTTCACAACCCCAAGATCCAAGAAGCTGTCATGCAAACATTGTGGAAAAGCAAGCCACACCTCAAACATTTGCAGAAGAAAAATGAAAGGTATTTCTCTAGCACAATCTACTTTTATTGGTAATTTTTATAAATGTCAAAAGAAAGGACACAAGGCACATGAGTGCAGATCCAAAGTGACAAATCCAAAGAGAAAAAACTATATGGACAAGTACTGTCCTACATGCACGATGAACAGGCATATGCGTAAGGAATGCTGGAAAAAGAACAACAAGGCATAGACACCAAAGGAAACTGATAAAAGCTACAAACCAACAAGAGTAGGTAACTCATATGTTTGGGGCTATAACACATGGGTAAATTGCACAACATGTGGAAGGTATGGTCATATTGCTACCAACTGTATGAGAAAATGTACCAGAAGGTCAAGAGGTTGGACCAATCTAGGTATGGCATGCTTGCACTGTCATAAGGTTGGACATGTGATAAAAGATTGCAAAGACCGACTGGCAGACACAAGTACACATCCGAATGGAAATACCATTGATGACATCAAAAGAATGAGAAACAAGATGTGGGTAAAAGCCACTAACACTGAAGGTGCTAGAACAAGCAATGCAAATGGTGCCACCTCAACCAATGGATCTGGTGACATCACTACATCCAACTAGATTGCGCAAATAAGTATGGAACTGCATTATAACAAGTTTTACTATGCATCAGTTCCATTACACATAGTTCATATTGTAATATTAGCATGAATAAAGATGCAATATATTGTTATTTGCTAAACTATTGAAAAGCAACCATCGGTTATTGGGCACAATTTGCATCGGTGAACACACACAGAAAAGTTAGCACTACTTACCGAAATGTATCGGTCATTACACAAGCTAAGTGCAAACCGACGGATATCGATGAAAGTTGAATCAACAAAATTTGTCTTCGCAACCTCACCGAAAATCATCGGTGAAGTCTCCAAAACCACTAGCTACGTTGACGCTTTGCACAAACACTAAAGATGTTATGAATGTCTCTACCGACAAAATCAGTCTTCACACACCGATGAGTCGATAAGCATTAATGGCAACTTAGGGTACAAAGAGGTTATAAAAGCCCGACGGGTAAACTCATTTTCACACCCACGATTTTCAAGCAGAGCAGAGTAGACCAGAGTGATTTAAGAGAAGATTGAAAAGTGACCCAGTAGAAATCAATTTGACACAAATCATTCACAATCATAGGCAATCACAGAGAATCCGTAAGTAAATACACTCACCGACTTCACTATTTTATTTATGAAAATCCCTAAATTACAAACAAGATGGCATCAACTTCTAGATAAGAAGAAATCCTTCAAGCTTATTAGTAGAGGAACATGTTCTGAACCTAAATAAAAGTTACATCCTAAAATAGCTTCACAACCTGACGATTCCGAAGCATTCTCCCAAATCCCACCTAGGGTTTTACTGGTAGAGGACGTAAGGTCCTATATTCATTGTAAGATCTCAAAAATAGGAGATCTAGACCTAGATAATGCCTATAGGGCACTATGTGATGATGCTGGAAAGTTCAAAGAAGAGCACAAACACTTGGAAGTAAAGGGAGTCACAAATGCACTGCATTTTCCCAAGGTTTTCAAAACAGAATGGATAAAGATTGTTCTTAGCAGAGTCCACAACAAGACTCTATGGCTAAACAAGACAAAAGAAATAACAAAAGATGATATTCACATGGTTACTGGTTGTCCTACAACTGATAAACCACAGGCTCACAAGCACCCATTTCTGGCAGAAGTGGAAAAATTGACTAGTGCTAAATCAGATAAAAGAGCACTAAAGGTCGACACCATTACCGACGTAGAGCTGAAGTTTGGAGCATGTGTTGTTGGATATAAGATATTCCAAGCTGAATGAACAATATATCTAGTACTGCTATGAGCACAACATAGAAGATTATCAAAAAGGGGAAGAAGATGGATCTGGCAGAGATCCTGCTACATCAATTTGAGGAGAACATGTGCACAATAAGGTCTGCAAGGACAAACACTTGTAAGTTTGGTTCCCTCATAATGTGCATATTCTTTTATTTTGAAGAATACTTTCCTTCCATAGAAAAAGTTGTATGGGATACAAGTAGACCCATAACCATTCAGATAGGTGAATTCATAGAATCACTAGGAATAGATTTTGATAATGTTATGCATGAGTATTTCAAAACCATAAAGGAAATGCTGCAAGCAAGAACTAGGATTCCTGAGAATCTGATAGAGGAACACCATGAAGAAATATGTTTCATGGTAGATACTGACTTCACATACATACAAGTAGTAGTTCCAAGGAAATTGTGGCTTTCAAAATTGGATTATGAAATCAAAGCAGGATTAGCCAATGAATGCATTAAGGCACCATTAAATGAACCACTAGACAACAAGCAATTAAGATTTGGTACCTATGAAGAGGCCAAACTGAAGATTAAAACAAATCTTGTTGTCAAGAAGGCTGTAAAAAAGTAAAAAAGAATGGTGAAGAACTTGAAAAAGAACTTAAATATATCTTCTGAAGGAGAAGAAGAAAGAGAAGGTGAAGAGGAACAAGAGGGTAAAGAGGAACTCACTGAGGACCAGCTTCCCATTGGCAATATTGCAGAGCCAAATGAATCAGATGAAGAGAAGTCTGATTCACCACCTCCTCCTCCACCTAAGAAATCAAGAATAAGGAGTCAAACAACAAAAGATGCAACTCCTTCTCCCATGGTGAAAGGAAAGGTACAGTATAAGAGGAAACTTGACACACAAAAGGCAAAACAACCAGCTAGGGCACCTACCAAAAGGAGAAAATTTGTTAAGAATAATGAGGACTTAGAGGATTCAGCTATGGATGAACCTGACACTGTAAAACAAGCAAAAGAAATAGCAAAGGTTACATCACCCACTGAAGACATTGATGAAATATGTAAGTATATTTCTGAAGCTGCATCTATTGGACATCCTAAGATTAGGAAATGGTTAAGATGGGTTACTATAGAACATAATAAGATTGAAGATGCACTTATTTCTAAGATGTGCAGACACTATTATGTCCCACTACAATTCACTACACGTGATGTTCCACAAGAACTTTTGGATAAGATATCTTCTAGATTCACTTTTGCACTCCATGAGGAGAAAAGGATAAGAGAAAGAGTACTGGTTTCTCTTATGCCTCCTGAATCAACGAGAGAAGAAATCAATGAAATCATGGATAAATATGCAAAAAGATTCTCACCCAAATTGAGAGCTTATAAATTTCTTAAAGAGAAGCTTATAGAGCTAGAACAAGAAACACATAATGTATGGAGTGAGATACTCAATCCTGATGAGGAGAGAAGTCATGAGAAGGAAACATCACTAAAACAGATAACTCAACAGTTTAGTTAGATAGTGAAGAGGTACAAATAACAGGCCAAAAATAGACTGACATTATAGATGAAGATTGGCCAAAGGACGGTGAAAATGATCAAGTACCCGTAAGCCCCATCCACATCAGCTTAGAGGATGAAGAAGTTACCAAAGAAGAATTATCAATAAAAGGTAACTTAGATGTTGATATGAATGATGAATCATGGTTAGACAACATTGTCAATACCACTATAGGACAAGACCCTGCAATAGAAGTTCAAAAAGATGAAGACATCAATGCTACAAAGGGCAATACCGATGAATAGGACACAACTATTGACACTGCAACAGTCAATACACTGACAAACATGAATATATTAATAGATTCTATTGATATTCAGTCTAGTTAGGATAAATCATCTAAGAAAGATGATGATATACCCAAGGATATGGGTACTGATGAAAACAAAATTGCATCCAACACTCCCAAGGATACAGATACAGAAATGTAGGATGCAACCGATGATCAGCAAGATGTATCAAAAGATCAAAATAAAGAGGCAGATAAAAAAACTGATGATACATTGAGAATGGTTGAAGAAAAAGATAACAGTGAAGGAGTCAAGCAGGATGAAGGTATCAAACTTAAAGAAGATACATCTGTTAATACACCCAAGGAAAATGAGGAGATGTCTTCACCAAACCTGCCAGTGGACTCAAAATAGATTCAAAAGGAAGCCTCATCTTCTCGAACCTCACCCACCAAGTCAACCCAATCTCACACTTTGCAGATGGTGGTACATCAATCAGCCACCCAGCTAAAGAAGAAGAAGAAAAAGAAAGCAGTAAAGAAAGACATCTTGGCTATTACAATGGATGAAATCATAGAAGTTCCAAACTGGGATATTACCACTTTGGACAGTGACAAACTTCAAGAGTTTGGAGTGCTAT
>MU225648.1:3290-13739 GCA_018584345.1 Thuja plicata | reverse complement strand
TTCTTTACAAATCTCTTAATAGAGTGCACACTTAACAGTGTTGCTAAAGCTTCAAACGAAGTAGATCTTAACAGGTCTCCACTGTAATACTCCTAACAGGGTAGGTCATCAGAAGTGACCAATTGTATGCCTTAACTGGCCCCTTCTTATCTGTAGATAGTGAAGTCTTGTGGGTAACAATCCCCACCGTAGTTTTTACTTCCTAACAAGAGTTTTCTGTGATATCATATCTTGTGTTATGTGTTATCTATTTTTGTGAATGTTTCTGTTATGGTTACATACTAAAGAACTTATGATATGATTGCATATACATAAAGAAAGATGAAAAGTTAGATAAGATAGTTTACAAACTAATGATTAAGGGTTAATGAGCTAACCAAGAAAAGTTTTAGAGGTATTGATTCACCCCTCCCCTCTCAGTACATCATTCCAATATAATTCCAAGAACATATAATTAGTGCAGTGATACACCATCATCATCATATAGAAATTTGTCATTGTCAAAAAAGTAATACTCATCTGACACATTTTTTGCTTAATTTGTTGAGTAGGCATAAAACCCATAGGTTGTCATCGGGCAAGTTGGGGAAGGACATGATCTAAAATTCTTTGAAACAACATTAAAAATCATATTGTATCAAAAAGGAGAAAATATAGACACCCAAAAATGGACATGCTTGTGAGTCCACATTAATTCATTAATTATTCTTCTATTAATTAATAGTTATTTAATCATTAATTAATTAATAAAGCTTGAATTTCTGGCTTAATAAAGCTTGAATTTCTGGTCTTAAAAACTAGAAATTCAAGCTTTATTCAAATGAATTGTGGAAATCTGATCGATTTCATTAATTAATTATCCTTATTTTCTCTAAAGACCTAATATTTTGATCACTTAATCATTTCCCTAAAATTTATTCAATAATTAAGTTTATATTATTAGTTCACCTTAATTAATTAATCTTTATGAGTTAATCAAATTCAATTTCTAATTTCTTATAATTTGAATTTAATTATTCAAATTATCTAATTTTTTGTCCAAATTAGTTTAATTTCACATCAATTTCTAATTAATTTCATTTGTTACTGCATTTTATTTAATTTTGGTCTATTTCATTTAATTTCTTACTGATTTCATATATCTGAATTAATTGAATTTTCTAATTCTATTAAATCATCCAAAAATCAAATTTCTGAGAATTATAAATTCTAAAATTTTTTGAAAATCCTCATAAACTTAAAAATTGATTTTTCAAAAATCATTCTCTTCGAAATTAGGAAAAAACCCAAATTTTCCTTTTCTTCTATTTTTTTTGGAAACTTTATCTTTTCAAAAATAAAAATTTCCGCCAATCTTGTCTTCCTCTTCTTGTTGAGCTAAATTGGAAAGTGTTACAATTTTCCTAAGGCAAAGAATAAAAATGCCAAGATCTAGAAGCTCAATAGACAGCACAAGAAAGACAAATATGATATGATCAATTGATTGATTCAATATTGATCAAATAATAAATAATTAAGTATAAAATGTAGATGTACTTGAATATATATAGGCAATGCAAATTAACTAGGAGTGATGCAAGAGATAACCTATCAACCACATAAGGTGGAATCACATGCCAACCAAAGGTGGATCATCCTCCATTGTACAACAAAGTATGTGCAACATGTGCAACAGTGAGAGGATGATAATGAGATAAGAGCAACAAAGGTGGATCTCACACATGAGATAACAACTATCACCAACTAAAGTGGAATTTCTCCTACGCCATGTGCTAAGCTGAAATGAAAACTCCTAAGTGTCTCAATGACAAACTACTATGCAATGCATTATCGTAAGTAAACTTAAGTAACTTGTTTAATTAAGAATATTTAATTACACAAATAGAAAGTTACCCAAATCCTCTCCATTCTTGAATTTTCATCCCCTGATCTCAATTTTCCTAGATTAATCTTAAGCATTCATTGAACCCATAAATTCTTTATAAGAAACCTTCATCCCTCACAATTTCATCTCTCAATTTTGCATCAAACTTATGCTGTGTTTTACTTAATCTTTAGGAATCAATATGTTTATCCTATTTTCTCGTAACTTTGAATTTGGATGCTGCCAGATCACCGTTGAGGCCACATCTAAACAATAACAAAGAGAAGCAATAGAATGCCAAAGTTGTATTTATTGGTTTGCATTCCATTTTTTTTCTCTATTCTGATAATTATGATTCTTATTTTTTTATTTGTAGGGATAGGTTTGATTAGTTATTTTTTATTAAACAGAGACTGGTATTCTTTATGTTTATCTTCTTGTAGATTACCAATACTATAGTTTCCTGCTTGGTTAATATGATCTTTCGTTCATGTACTATGATTATTGACTTGCCTCTTCTCCCATTCCTACTGTGAGGAATATTGAATATGTTTTCCTAGAACTATATCGTTTCTCCCCATGGAGGGATTTTTATAGTCCACATTTAGGTGGTCATATTTGTTGGAGTTCTGACAAAATAATCTAGCATTCTCATAAATAAAAGGTTTATTTCATCTCCCAAATTTTGATTTGAGAGTAATTGAAGAGGGAAGGACATTATTGACTACCACTTTGAGACCAAATATAACAAGGATAAGACACGATATTTGCATGGTGAATCAACCACCAAAATGGTTCCAAAAGAGTCAGCAATACCCTTGAAAATATTGTAATCCCATAACACAATTGGAAGCCTAGGGAGGCGAACCCAAGTACGCACAAATTTTCCTAGATCTTTGAGGGACTAAAACAAGGCTTCTACTTACAAAATGAAAGAGAGTTCTTCAAACTTTTATCAAAATACTAGGGAATCCTAGTCAACACAAGAAAAAGATCCTCATAGTTAACAAAGTTGAAAAGGAATAGGTCATCTTCCATATATGTGATAGTTACAATTCCTTTGAGCTTCCATTGTGATGCAACCCATCTTCTAACCTGGTTAATATTTGGGAAAAAAGCCAAGAACTTCCTGTTAGGGCCAGTTTCACATATTCTAGCCTTGAACCCATTATTTTATCTAGGACAACTTCAGTACCATCTTCAGATAAAAAAGCTAAAAAATTTCCTGGAGCATAATGTAGATTCCTACCTTTGGGGGTGCTATTCCCAGATGTTTTTGCTACAAATGATCCCAAGTCCTCTTTCGTAAAGAAAGAATCCAAACCAATGCTTGACAATACCCAAGATGGGTGGTCTGTAGAAGCAGGATCCACCGAAGATGAAGAAGAAACAATAATAGAAGGTACATCCACTGTCATATTTAACAAGGGGTCTGCTTGGGCTCACCCCAACAACATCCATGGACGGAGGAGCAAAGAATTTGAAATGTTGTAGAGCGGGAAAATGTTGATTAGTTGTTATCCTAATTTTTTAGTTAAGGATACTTCAATGTTAGAATATCAATTGAATGAAATATGGACCTCTTACTTGACTACAAGATCCTGTCGAAAAAAATATATATCTTTAAGATTACAAAGATAAATAACTAGAAATATTTTACCAAATATATGATGTAATTAAGATATAAGGACCTTTTCAAGTGGTTTTGTTAACACTAAAGAATTTTTCTCTCCCATAAGGTAGATTATAGTATTATTTACTATATGTATGGTCAATATCTAGAATCTTATGTCTTGCACTCTGAAAGAGAAATTTTGAATTAGGTATAGATAAAATACCTTTCACAATACATTTAGATTGCATATAATATCATATTAAAGACATATTAATTATTATTAGTGTAAGTAACTTATAGTTAGTCATTGAATACTAGGTATATATTGATTGTATAGTAGTTTAGAATTTCTATGTTTAAATCAAATATAGCTTAAAATACCATTAGTCTTGAAAGTAAGAAAATATTGTTATATCATTGTTTAGTTGTTTAGAATTTCTAAATTCTAATAATTTATTAGAGCTTCAACAAATTTGTGTTAAATATTAATACTTGTCAATGGTAGATTACTTAATTCATAGCTAGACATTATAAACAAAAGTATTATAAAATGGTCCAATCTAATTAGAATGATAGTTTTAATCAAAAATCTTCATCTCATAAATTCTATATAAGAAACCTTCATCCCTCACAATTTCATCTCTCAATTATGTTTTGAACTTATGCTGGTTTTTAATTAATCTTTAGCAAGCAATCTTTTTTTTCATATTTTCTCAGAGCTTTGAGTCTGGATGCTACCAGATCACCGTTGAGGCCACATCCCATAAATAGAAAAGAGAAGCAACAAAATGTTGGAGTTGTATTTATCAGTTTACATTCTTTTGTGTTTTTTTGTTTTCTAATAATTATGCTTCTTATTTTGTTGTTTGTAGGGCTAAGTTTGATTAGTTTTTTTTTATTAAAAAGATATTGGTATTCTTTATGTTTAGCTTCTTGCAGATTACCCTTACTATAGTTTCCTTCTTGGTTAATATGATCATTCTTAACTTGCCTCTTCTCCTCATCCTATTGTATCAATTATAATATAGATTTGAATATATATAATAATAACATTATTAATATTATATATATTAATATAAATATATAATGTAGAATGATATTATTTCATACCATTTAATTTAACTGATACAAATGGTAATATTAATTTGTGATTTGAACAACATTATCAATTAATTTTATATGATGTTTACTTAATTAAAAACTATTCCTAACAATGACATTTGAGTAAAGAGATTTGGAAGGACGATGCTCATTGAGACGAGGTTGGGCGTGAGCTAGGGCTTCTGTGCCCTAGCTCTTTTTTTTGTTGGGCTGCTTCTACATGAGGTGGGTCTGCTGCCTACTTTCGTTTGCTGCGGGCGGGGGTTTATAAAGCCCTGTTTCTTTCTCAGTCTTTTTTTTCTTGCATGTTTATGCTGTTGGGGCTGGGGTTTTTGTGTGTGGAGTGTTGGTGTGTATCGCTTGCAAGGGTGTTCTCGGCTCTGTGTTCTGATGGCTACATGTGGAGCGGCCTCTACTTTGACGATTGCTGGGGTTATGGCTTCTCACAGAGCTTCTTCTGGGATTAGTTTGCAACCGCAAGCTTTGAATTTTGTTGGGGAGAGCTCGAAGTTAAAAAAGGTTAATGGATGTTTACCTCATAGTCAAGATTGCCCTGTTCTGGTCATTCCTCCGGAGGTAGTTTTGGAAGATGTCGAGTACTGGACTAAGCATTCTTTGATCTGCAAGTTTCTTGGGATCCAAATCTCTTTGTCTACTCTTGAAGCCTGGATCTGTCACTCGTGGCAAATAGATGGCGATATGGACATTATGTTAGCAAGGAATAGCTACTTCATGGTGGTATTCTCTTGCATTTCTGATCAGGATCGCGTCTTTGAGGGCGGCCCATTTTTTACAACTGAGTCAGGTTGTTTGTCAAACACTGGCATATGGGGTTCAATTCTGTGGAGGATCTCCCTTCAAGGGTTCCTTTGTGGGTTTTCCTGCCGTGCCTGCCTCTTGAGTTTTGGAGAGAGGACATCATACGCCAAATAGCTGCTTTGCTGGGGATGCATACTACCATTGCACATCAATCCCTCAACAATAAGGTTATCTCTTTTGCCCGCATTTATGTTGAAAATGATTTGAATAACCCATTGCCAGATTCTCTAGAAATTTGTCTAGGCTCATCGTCCTGGGTACAACAATTAGACTATGAGTCTTTACCTTTCCGTTGCTGATGGATATTGATGGCAAAGAAAAAGCTCAGAATGAACATGCAGGAAAAGGAAAGGCTCAGTCTGACTTTGCAGGAAAAGGGAAAGCCCAGATGAATTCTGCAAATAAGGGGAAAGCCCAGGTTAATGCTACAGTTCCTGACAAGGATGGCTTCATTCCTGCTCAGAGCTGGGCTAAGGGGAGAGGGCAGAAGAGGCTCTTCCTAGATAGGCAAGCAGAGGCAGGTTTTAACCACTTTGAGGTGCTAGATAATATGGCTTTAGAGGAAGGTATTCCTCCAAGTATTATGTCTGATGCAACAGTTTCTGATAAGGGGACTCCTATCCAAGATGCTTCTCTTATGCACTAGGTGAATGTTGTCCAACATTCATGTGCTATGCCTATTGGACCGGAATCTGGTGCCTTGGTGGTTTCCCCTGCTCCACAAGACAATGACATCCTCCTAGCATATTTGGTTAAAGATGTGTTTGCTTCTAGGAAAGGAAAAGGATCTTCTCTTGCATTGGGTTTGATGCAAAGAGAATTTAAGATAGTCTCTTTTGTTACTCCTTCAAAAAGTGGCCGCAAGAGGTATCAAGAGAAAATTTAGCTTACAGGGGATTTATTGGTAGAGTCGGGGGCTGTCAAACCCATGGATGCACATTTTCCTCACTCTACTCAATGATCATTCTCTCATGGAATGTTAGGGGGTTGAATAGCATCCCTAGACAAAAATCTATTCATGATTTGGTGGTGGAGCATTCCCCAGACATCCTTTGTATTCAGGAGACTAAACTTTTAGTGGATTCCATGGTCAGTTGTTCTCCAAGTATTTGGTATTTTGGTCAATGTCAATGTATTGGCTCGTAGGGGAGCTCTGGTGGCTTGGCTATTTGTTGGGACCCGAGGAAAATTACCCCTCTTTGGTGGCTATCTTTTCATTCTTCTCTTTCTATGGTTGCCTCTTGCCTTGAGACGAGGGAGTTGATTTTGGTCACTAATGTGTATGCTCCTATTGATCTCCCTGGAAAGATAAGGCTCTAGGCACATATTCGGCATGTCCGAAGTTGTCATCCTTTCTTGCTTTGGTTTTAGGTGGAGAATTCAATTCTGTTGTGTGCTTGGAGGAGAAACAAGGAGGTCTTTCTCGTCTGGGGCCCTCTTCTGATCTGCTTCAGGAGAATATGGATCTCTTACATCTTTCTGATGTTCTACCTTGTAATGGGCTCTTTACGTGGAATAATAGAAGGGTTGGGGATGGTGCCATTTTAGAATGTTTGGATAGATTTTTGGTTTCCTGCTATTGGAATAGTGGTATTCTCTCACTCTCTTCTAAAATTGTGGATTGGAGGGGTTCTAATCACTGGCCTATCAAGCTCTCTGCTAGTTGTGTCTCGATTCCCAAGAATCCCCCTTTTAAGTTTCACTTAATGTGGCTTCGTGACTCCTCTCTTCATGATTTCATGGTTCACTAGTGGAAAGATGGTGGCCCAGCATATGGTACTGCTATGTTCTCTTTTTCTAAAAAACTTCAAGCTGAAAAACTGGAACATGACTTGCTTTGGTAATCTTCACACCATGAAGAAGAGGGCTCAAGATCATCTAGTAGTCATTACCAGGCAGATCCGTGACCTTGGCTTCTTGGAAGCCCTTCGCATAGAGGATTCCCAGGCTTCCAAGGACTTAGTTGAGTGGGATCTCAGAGAATAATTTTTTTGGAAGCAGAAGGCTAGGATTGATTGGCTTCAGGAAGGGGACAAGAACATTGCTTTCTTTCATAAATCTGTATAGGGCTGCCAAAATCAAAGTTACATTTCTTCTCTTGTCAATGCTGATGGCCTCCACTTCACTTCCTCACATGCTGTGTCTAGGGAAGCTATTCGGTTCTACTCTGCTTGTTTCTCTGATGACTCTCCTCCTACTGATATTGAAGAGAATACTATCTTTTCTTGTATTCCCTCTCTTGTGACCATGGAGATGAATGATTCTCTTATGAGGCTGATCTCCCTGTCAGAATTGGAGCATGTGGTCTTTAGCATGAGGAAGGGAAAGGCTCCTAGGCCCGATGGGTTCCCGGTTGATTTTTTTCAGGAATTTTGGGATATTATTAATCAGGACCTTTTAGCTGTGGTTCAAGAATATTTTTCTAACAAATAGATGCTCAGAGCTTTGAATGCTACTTTCCTTGTTCTTATTCAAGAAAAAGAAGGGGCTAATCAACTTGATTTCTTCCGGCCTATCACTCTTTGTAATGTGATCTATAAATTCATTACTAAGTTAATTATTGAAAGACTTAAAGTTTGGCTCCCCCTGATTATCTCTAAAGAGCAAGGAGGTCTCGTTGCTAGGAAAAAAATCCTTGATGGAGTGGTTATTTCCTCGGAAGCCATCCATTCTATGTATGTCTCTAAAGAGCATTCTATGTTCATCAAGCTAGATATGGCTAAGGCCTATGATAGAGTTAAATGAGGTTTTTTACGGAAAACTCTTCTTTCTTTTGGCTTCAGTTTGGAATGGGTGAGCTGGATTCTGAGCTGTGTTACTTCTCCCTCCTTCTCGGTGCTTCTCAATGGAGCACCCTTTGAGTTATTTGGGGCCTCTCGGGGTCTTTGACAAGGGGATCCTCTTTCTCCGTACCTATTTATTATTATGGCAGAGGGCCTTAGCAGATTTATTAAATATCAAGTTTCTCAAAATGTGATACAAGGCTGGCGATGGGGAAATAATTTGCCCAATATTTCTCATCTCCAGTTTGTGGATGATATTGCTCTTGCAGGTAGAGCCCGGATTCGGGAAGCTGAAGCTTTTAGGATCACCTTGGATACTTATTTGGCTACTTTCGGCCAAAAAATCAATGACCATAAGTCCTCCATTTATTTCTTCAATACTCCTGGGCCTATTCAGCAGAGGATTTTTTATATCCTCCGATTTCAGATTCAGTCTCTCCCTCTGACTTACCTAGGCATCCCTATTGTGGTGGGAAGACAACCCATGCTTTTTTGGCAGAACTTTCTTGATAAGCTGTGACATAAGATTAATTATTGGAAGTTCATAGATGGCTGTCTACATCTAGAAGGGTGACTCTCCTCCAATCTGTGATTCACTCTCTTCCTACTTATAGAAGCATGGTTCAGGCAGCCCCTGTTTACTTTCTTAAAGCATTTGATGCCCTTTCTCGGCAGTTTCTTTGGAGTGGGAACCTGCAATATTCTAAATGGAGCCTTATTAATTGGGATACTGTCTGTAGGCCCAAGAAGGAGGGAGGTCTGGGTCTTCGTTCTGCTATCTTGAGTGGCCAAGCTCTTGCTACCAAAATTTATTGGCATTGGTGCTCCAGCCAGTCTTAGCTCTAGGCTCGCATCTTATCGCATAAGTATCTCCCTAGAGTTGATCCTTCTAATATCGTGAGGTTTCCTTTCGAGGATTGCGGATCTATGGTGTGGACTACCCTCAAGAAAGGTGCCCACTTAGTGAAGCGTCGCCTTTTCTGGATTTGTAATAGAGGCTTTGAGGCTCTGTTCTGGAGTGACTCTTGGAATGGCGATCCTCCTCTTTTGATCTCTCATCCGCACCTGCAGGCTCTCTGTGATTATTTCCTTCATGTTGGCTAGGATAAGGTGGCTCATTACAAAGAGGCCTGCAATCTGGGCCTCGTTGTTGGTTATAGATGGAAGAATTCTTCTGATTGGCCGCCAGGGGCCTCAGCACAAGATCAAAGGGAGCTTTCTCAGATTCTTGCCTCTAGGGATTGTAGCTCTTTGCAGGAACCTGATGTTCTAGATTGGGGAGGTGCTTCTTCTGGTAAGTATTCTGTCTCTTCAGGGTACTTTGAGCTTACTAGGTTGTTGTTCGGCTAAGTTGAGGTGCATTGGTGGAAGCAAGTATGGAACTCTCTCTCTTGGCCCAAGTGTCAATTTTTCCTCTGGCTGGTGGTTCACAATCACTGCCTCACTTGGAATAATCTTTGTAAGCATGGCTTCCATGGGCCCTCTATCTGTGTGCTTTGTTGTGATGGTGAGGAGTCAGTTTCACACCTCTTCTTTCAATGCTCCTTTGTCAAGCAGATTTGACACTTTTGGTGGCTTGCGTGGGGCCGCCCGTGCTGGCATGTTTCTTCTCTGTCTAAGTTTTGGGATAGATTGGGGCATCCACCTTCTAAGTCCTCCTTTCTGTAGGGTGCTTGGGCTATTGGCCCTTCCTTCATTCTTTGGCATGTGTGGGTGGAAAGGAATAGGAGAGTCTTTCTGGATGTTAAGTCTGGAGTCTTGCACCTGTGGGGGAAAATTGTTCATTCCCTCCATGAGACTGTTATGACAAAGTTTGAGGGGATGGGTGGTTTGGATCCTAGAGATGTGGATATTTGCGCTCGCCTCTCCTTTCCTCTCCATAGTGGGGCTCCTCTGTCAGCTACCCACCTCAAAAGTGTTCTTATCTTTATTAGTGAACTCCCTCCCAATCATAAGGTATCTTGAATTTATTTTAGAATACATATTTCTCTGAACTTACATTTAAATTATTGACTTCGGCAAGGGAAGCTTGCATTCTAAGTCTGTTACGACACTTTCTTGCAGTGTGACCATATTTGTCGCATCTAAACAATTGCATTGAAGAGAGGTCTCTTGGTTTCTTGAACGACTGTTGATCATATGACTTCTTGCCCTTTTTCCTTTTTGAACTAGTGACGAGAACCTAAATATCTTCTTTAGTGAATTCATAAATTTTGAACAACATTATCAATTAATTTTATATGATGTTTACTTAATTCAATATATAT
>MU225647.1:2469281-2481941 GCA_018584345.1 Thuja plicata | reverse complement strand
TATTAATGAATTATTTATAATTAATTAAAATTAAAATAATTATTTTTAGTTTTTAGTTTTTTTTACTATTAACTACTTAAACTTATTGATCTATGTTTTAGGAGTAGTGATTTGTAAGAACCCATCTCTCATAAGATTGAATTCTACATTTACCTTGGGAAAAGGATAAATTGGAACTTTTCCCTACTTTAGAGAAAAAAAAAATTGAAAATAAGCTTTAAAAAAGAGGGCTAGAAATAAACATGGCTCCACAAATTGTTTTCTCTCTTTTTTTATTTCCTCCTTTTTTTCCTCCAAATTTTAGCTTAAAACTTTATTATCAATGATATCATTTAAACATGTTATTTATGATGGTTGCTAAAAAAAAATCAACAAAATTTAATGATCATGGAACCACTAGCTCCACAAATTATTGATGTAAATTCGAGCAATAGCTGCTAGCCAAAATAAGCTAAGTAGTCGCATGGGGACTTTCCCTTAGTACTTATTACATCTATATATCACTACAAACTTAAATCTATAATTGATATCACCCTAACCTAAGATTCCTTCCCTCGTCTACCATGGAACTGTGAGGGCCTCTCACCATTTCCTATAATTCTTCATTTTGGCCTTAAAATAGTAGGTCCATTGGGTAACCTCCATAACATAGTTTCTCCTTGTTGTCTAGAGGATTGATGGAGGAATGATAAGATTGAGCCTTATGAATTTAAACTCATACACTCAAGAAGACTTGATCCAAAATAAAACTCATGTAGAACCATTTAAATTTACCATTATTGCAAATCATATTCAATGATTTACTGAAAAAGAAAGAGAGAAAAGGAAAAAAATTCTACATAAAATCCTAAAAAAATATTACATCCTAAAATGCATTTTATCAGCACAATGCTTAAAATAAGGTTCATTGGACACATGGAGGAAGGGACACATGGAGGAAGGGAAAATACCTTTGAATTGTCTTAAGATAATACGATGAAGAGATGTTTGGTCATCACTTCTAGTGTAGCTCTCATCAGGCATAAAATCTAACAATTTACTAACAATGGTATTATACCCTTCCTCCACGACCTTGAATAGAGCACTTTCACCATGTCAATTATTAAGTTGTGATAGAAAAGGGTCTTCTTTCAATAGGATCCATATATTTGGTATCAGATGATATAGACATCTTTATACTTGTGTAATGATGAGACATAAAGTGTGAGAAGAAAGAAAAATTTCTTGTAGACCTTAGTACTTCTAGCCACTAGCTAACAAAGTGAATTCCCTACAGACCTGAGTGAAGTCATAACTAACTCAAATCTGGGTGCTACTTGTGGCATTAATAGAATTGCAAGGTAGATATTACTAGTTGTTGTTTATATTTTAGTGACAATGTAATATGAAAATTCATCTGAAGAAATATGAATTATTACCTATACATTGGTGCGGTTGCAAAACCTATAAAGTTTTAATTCTTTAGAAAACATGGAAATTTTTGAAGGAGAAAGTAGTTTAAAATTTAAATTAATATGAAGTTTGTGTGTTAGGAAAATGCCATGTGTGTTATATTGTGGTGACTGATCAGTAAAGTACTATCCAGGAAAGTATTTTACACTTTCTGCAATGTGTATTCAGACAGTCAGAGTTTCATTCATCTTGCGAAGAATTATGCTCTAGACTCAAAGCCAAAGCACATATAGTTGTGATACCATTTCATTCGGTCACTTTTGGATAATGGATAGTTAAATCTGGAAAAAATACATAGAGATGATAATCCAGCATATATATTTACAAATATTGTGACGAGGGAGAAGGTAAATTCATGTTCATCTTCGGTTGGTCTTCTAGATTGAATCGAATAATAGAACAACAGAGTCCAGGAAGGTTGGATCCAGTGGGAGCTTCAAGGGGTAGCAGTTTAGCTACAACATCAGTCTCCAAGTGGGAGAATTGTTGGTTTATGTAGAGTCTGATCAGTCCCCAAGTGGGAGATTGTTATATTGTGGTGACTGATCAGGAAAGTACTATCTAGGAAAGTATTTTACACTTTCTGCAATGCGTGGGGTTTGAGGGCGCAGCCCTTGAGGCAAAACAAAATTTAGGCTTATTTCGACTAATTTTTGGGCCGACATGTTCTAACCCTAAAGTGGCATAAAGATTGTATAAATTGGCTTAGGGTTAGGGTTTTATATTATGATGTATGTTTTATGGCAGAATTGAGCTGTAATGGATTGTGTATTGAAATCATATTGTAATCACTGGATAATAATAAGAGTGGATGTAGCCTAGGGATTGGGTGAACCACGTTAAATCTTTGTGTCTTATGTTCTCTCCTGTTTGGTTTATCATTTTCTAATATTGGTTATATATTTATGCATGTAATTGTTAGTTTTCTGTCTTTTATTCCTAACAATGTGAAGTGTAGATTTCACTTTTGGAAGGATCATAAAAAATATCATCACTCTATCAATGATCCATCAAGAATCATTTCTATATGTTTTAACGTAAAAATGTTTTAAATTTGCAGTTGATTACACATATGGTGTTTGACATACAAGTTATTCGTTAAGCCCGCCACAAATCTACTGTAGATTATTGTGTCAGGATTAAGGTGTCTCAACCTTAGAGTACTAACATATTGAAATATTCAATTTATTCATTTATCCAAAGTTATTAACTTCCCAAGTTGTCATTCACTTTATGGGGCCTCTTGGTGAGGTGGCATCCTACATGGCAGGTGATGACATGACATATTTCTTATTTTCTAGGAAGTTCGCATCCACTTGGAAGATGCTAAGTTTTGGGGAGATATTATCATATATTTCCAATTTGAAGTGGAAATTGATTTAGTAATTTCCTATGTTGACTAAAGAGTCTTGGTTTGCGATTTCTATTATGCAATGGAGTTATATTTTAGCAATTGGTATTTATTATGGAGTTCATTTTTTACAATTGGTGTGAAGTAGGCAAGGCGCTTATTCATAGTCATGGTAATTTATATGGTGTACATGCATTGCATTTAGCAAGATGATCAATATGAATAGGTGTTGTTTTCATGGAAGTTGCTATGAGCAACATGTCATAAAATTAGCAAGTTGTTAACATTATGACACAACTTACCTCTTAGGTGTTGAAGATGGTTTTGGAAACCATCGGCACCTACCTCTTTATGTTGAGCTCTATATATGTTTATGCCTTAGCTGATTTACAAATGAGAGGAAAGGAGTTCACTTCACCGGGTTATGCTAACAAATATTCTCCATGATGGAACAAGATATAAATCTCCATGTCAAGGCTTAGAGCCTGAAAATGTATTGTAACTTGTTGTTGAATAATATAGTGGTTCAATCTTTTGGAGTATAGGTTTTTTACCTGAAAGGGTTTTCCCCACATATATATGTGTTTTTTTGTTTTGTCTCATTCTTCTAGTATCATGATTTTGAAGTATTAAATCTATATATCCTACTGTTACTAAAATTTTCTTAGATTTGTAATTTGCAATCACTTCCCTCTAAGGTTTCAATTATGGGAAATAAACTATCTATTTTCACCTTTTTTATATTAGTAAGATTTTTTTAGTTTTCAACAAGTATTTGGTCTACGGTTTTTGTATATTTTCATTTGTTTTATTAATTTTAATGTGGCTTTTCTATTTTGGGATGACATACTCCGGACAATTGTGATTTTTTTAAAATATTATTCTATTCAATTGTTTATTCCATTTTTTTTTTATAAAATACAAAATTTTCATACAATAAATGTATAATATTTAATCTTATAGTATAAAAATATAGTTCAATATCTATAAAAAAAATTAAAACTTTTACATAATTTTATTTTTTCTATACACTAATCTATTGAATTTCAATAGTCAATATTGTTGATTAACTCGATGGTATCTTGAACCTAATTTTTACGTCACATTCAAATTTTCCAAACATTTTGTAATCTTATCTTTGTTCATAAGAAACCTTTTGAATTAAAAATCTTCCATTAGATAACTTCTAAGATCGGACTTAGATCACCATGTAGACAACTGGTAAATTTTTAGAACACTTTTAAATTTTGTAAAACATCTGTGACTGTGACTTTCTTTTTACAATGTTAGAGTTGTACCAACTGCACTGCATACCCACTCTTTGTTATACAGACATGATGCCAAATTTTCTTTCTCAACTGATAATATTGATAAAATGATTAGTTTGTTGAACATGTCGAATAACTGAGTGGGGGGTGAATTTTCACAAACACTTATATACCTTCTGTACTAAATCAGTAAGCATTTAAACAATTCAGAAACTGATAACAAATGTAAACATGAAAGCACAAAATCATCAACATAAACAACACTATAATTTACGTGGAAACCCAGACTGGGAAAAACCACAGAGAAACTAATTCTCATGAAATGAACACTGGTTAAGGTGATTTTTACAAGGGCTCACTGTCAGTTTTCTCACTGCATTTTTCTACTGGAGGTCAGCTCACTACCAATATAATTAGGCTCAATACCAATACAATTAGGCTCACTACTAATTATGCAAATGGTTTTACAGCCATAATATAAGAAATAAAAAGAAAATTCACCACTGAAGTCACTGTCACTGATATTCTGCAGTACAAAAATGATATAATAGTCTGCTATCGATTTCATCAACTTGTACATACATCAACATATAGATTTTTATTTGTCAGATTCACATTCACTTTGCATATTACTCGCATCCAAGCACCACCCTCACAACTAATATTATCACTCTTCTTATATTTCTTGATGTCACCAACCAAGTCAACCTATACCAATTTGAAATAGGTCACACCAAAATATTCCTATGATGCTAAGGAATAAAATGTAGACCACCTCAATCAATACAACATGCCTCACACACATCAGCACACTACACAATCTTCGAGATCTTTAGTACCAACAGATAGGAGCTACACATTACAGTGCATCAATTGAAGCACAATGAACACGTCCAAGATAGGAATGATCCAAAACAAGTGTTCCACCATATGTTGCATACATAAAATAACCATCACCGACATGGATAAGGATAAACACTAAAAGAACATCCTTCGGTGAACACTTCTACCAATACACCAAATATCTCGATAAACACATCAACCGATATACCAAAATAGCCAAACCTCTTCTATGCATTGAATATGTTTACATCAATGACAACAACATGAATAGCATCAAATTCACATTCTAACACAATTTGTCTGTTATACAGAAGTCTATTCTATGAATCAACTTTTCGTCTACTAAACAAGTCTCTTTGATGTTTGTTTTCTTCTCTTAATTAGCGTTTTAATGCTCGAACAAATGTATAATAGTTGAAATGCATGGGATGAATAAAAAAATTTAGCATTGTCAATTTTGACTTGACTCGTATTGCCTGGCTAGAAATGGAAAGGTCAACAATCAAGATAAATTTTGCTAGTGGGACTTAAAATCAAAATAGATAGTGCTAAATGAGGTAAAATCATAACCATACTCATCAATAATTTTTGGTTTTTGTGTTTTTTTACAGTATAAACCAAAAGGAAAAACTTAAGATTTTGAATAGAATCTTGTTTTACCATGATAAATCAATCATCCAGGGCCTCATCTTTTTTCACTTTTATGACATAATTATATGTGCTTGTATTAGTTAGTTAAAATCTATTCAAGAAAATATTAGATAATGGATGTGCACACTGATCTCAAATGGTTTTATAGGATTCTCTCATTTCCCTTCATATTACACATAAATTGTTTGTTGGGCATGATATTATTGCTAAGCATGGTATAACATTCTATTGCTAACTCTTGTTTTGTGTACTTGCTGCACAATTTAGGCCATTGTTTGATATAATGTTAAAGGCATAAGTGAACAAGGAGGAGGATAAATATTTATTTTTACATCACTTCTAAAGAAAAGATCTTGTTTTTAATTTAAAGGGAAAATGTTATCAAAATTAAACTATTTGTGGTTGAAACAATAACAAGAATTGCAAAGAAACAAAGTTTAAATTAATGTGCATAAATTTGTTATGGTTTTTTTTTGAGAAATGGATATAGAGTATAGAAAACTTAATTACATGTTTTTGAAATATGTTGTCTAAAGGCGAGGCAACAAAATTGATAAGAGGGAGTAAAGCTACAAATTGACATTGTGGTGTTATTTGTTCAAAATTACTACCATCTTAATCACATATTTGACCTGTGAATAAAGGTGGACATAAGGTAATATGTGAAAGATTGAAGATTCATATAGAGATTTATTTAATAGTGTATCATCTTAAAAAGTGAGCACTCTTGTTAGGTGCTCATATTTAGCCCTATTTTAGTATTAATGGGTTCACACATGGATTTCACATTCTCCTAGCCCTATTTGCATCCTCCAAATCAATATTATTTGTTAAAAATTTGAGAATGGCTCTAATTTATTTGCATATTTCCCAAATATCAATCCATTTACATAATTAATTTCCCTATAGGACCTATTAGGTCCCATATTTGGAAATATTTGGATGCATTTATGATTTATTTTCTCACTTATCTCTACATTTTTTCCTAAATCACTTAACAACTCTCAAATCTCACAACCAGACCTCAAAATTTACACCTTCCGGGTATAGGTCAAACCTGGTTTGACCTATACCAGGTATAGGTTGAACCAATTTTGACCTATAACTTTGGGGTTTATTTTGGATGGGTTTTAGGCCCGGGATGTATATTATTTTCATTTTCCCACCTAGCACAGTCAACCCCCAAAAATTTGGACTCCAGAATCACTATAAAAGGATGTGTCTTCCTTTCATTTTGACATATATTATATCTATGAAATCTATTGCATACCTACAATTCAAGAGGAATCTTCATGAAAGTAGCCTATTGTGCATTCAAGATATTCAAGTCCAAGCAAGCATCCATTGAAGACATCCCTCCATCAAGCATTCAAGTATTTCCTTCCATAGATATAGCTTCTTTTTTCCATTGGAGGTCAAGGAAAGGAGTTTTTAATCAAGGGAGGAGATCTACATTCATCAATTCAATTCTTCTCCTTCTCTTTCATCTAACAATGTGGAAAACTACAGCGTTCATCATTCAAGGGTTTGCTTTCATGTTTTCCTATTGGGTTTTTATGGAGTCCAATCTATTGCATCAACACTTGTGATAATATTTAAAGAAGCATTACACTATTGAGGTATAAGGTAATTTATGTTTCAGATCTAGATTTTTTTAGAAGCTAGGGTTGTCATTGCACCAAAATATCAACCTATTAATGCCCAATAAAACCACTAGACTTATACAATACACAGGAGGTTGTTAAACCATGTCACAAATCCTATGAGGGACTAGCGCACTGCTAACAATCCCCCTCCCAATGTCACTCATCATGGCCTACATAATTCAAGCCTACAACCAAGATTTAATACCACTTTTTAGAAGCTAAGGTTTTCCTTGCACCAAAAGATCGACCTGTTAATGACTGATACAGCCACTAGACTTATAAAATATATAGGAGGTTGTTAAACCATGTTAGGAATCTCGCAAGGGACACTGGCACACTTCCAATAGATTGCATTTCCTCGTGCAATTTTAATTGTTAATTACTAAAGATGGGATTGACCAAGGAAAACCCCTTCCCCCAACAATTTCCCCTTCTCTTCTGTGTGCGGGTGCAGGTTCAAAATGTAGATTTACTTACAGATCTGGGAACCCATTTGGAATAATTCTTTAGATCAATTTTATGTTTCAAATTCCAACAATATAAGTTATAGGTCGAACCTTCAACCTATACCCTAAAATATAGAGTGCAAAGTCTAGTTACAGATCTGAGGACCCAGTTTAGAGGACTGCTTACATCAAATTTTCTTTTTCTAATTTGACCATATTGGGTATAGGTTGAGCGTTTGACCTGTACCTGGGTATAATTCAAACTACTTTTGACCTATTCTTGGAGCAGAATAGAAATTTGCAGGTTTCAGATTTATAGGTTGTCATCTTCCAAATTTATAAATCAAGTCATTTTGAGGCTTTGTCAATCATAAAATTATCCTCCAAATACCTTCTTCTTCTCTCATTTTTAGGTACACACATTCTTACTTCTATAGCTTGTTTCCACTTTGATAAATTCAATCAAATTTGTTATTTTATCTTGTTAGTAATCATATCCTTAATCATTAGCATATATCCCTTGCAATCTTTTTTTCCTATTTACATAAGGAATACCCTAAATCCACCTTCTAGTTGAGGTCTTTTATTTGTATCTCTTCATCCTTTTGGATTATACAAATCATATTTGGCATAAGAATTAGATTTTGGGTCTTCTAATGTATGTGTAATTTGGTGCTTTAACATTTATCACCATTTTATATTATACTTTTTTGTGAACCTATGATATAGAGAATCCATATGCATCCATGGGGTGCACATATACAAACCAATCTTCATGGTTATAAGTGATTTGTATCCATCCATGAAGTGAACATATACAAAAATATTCATGAATATAATGGATCTGTATCCATTCATGAGGTGCACATAGAAAAAATTTCCAGTAGGCAAAGGATTTTGATGGAATTGACTAGCATGGCATACAACCGACTAGAACTTTCAATTCTATCCTTGGTGTTATTCACAGTAAGACATATAATCTTATTGGGTGAGGTAATTATACATCTCTCTCTCTCTCTCTCTCTCTCTCTCTCTCTCTCTCTCTCTCTCTCTCTCTCTCTCTCTCTCTCTCTCTCTCTTCTNTTTATATATCTCTCTCTCTCTCTCTCTCTCTCTCTCTCTCTCTCTCTCTCTCTCTCTCTCTCTCTCTATCTCTCTCTCTCTCTGCTATCATGCTAGATAGATTTGATCATTGATCATGGAATTGGTATCATCATTGGTGGTGCTCTTTCTCTTCTTATGTGATCACTTGTTCTCTTGCAATAGCTTTCCAGATATGATATTAATGGTTGGGGCATTTTTTCTTGAGGTCTCTTTTAGTAGTTGATTTGGAGTTTTATTTTAGTACTAACCCCTTTGTTGCTTTCGTTGTCTTTTGTCTTTTCTTTTCTTTATTTTCATGCCCTTGTACATGGATTTGGAGTTATAATCCTTATTTTTGGGGCTTATGTTCTTAGACTTAGTGATGTCTTATTTATTTGCAATTCGCCACAATTATCTTTATCTCTCTTTCTTCTATCTCTTCATTTACCATGAGCATGAGTTTGTGTCATACTCCTGCTAAAGTGGGGGCTAAATGTATAGTCCTAAGAAGTAATTCCTTTATTTTGTGTTCATTTTACGACTCTTTTATCCCTCTTTAGTGTGCTCCTTATGATAGGACTTCACATTGCACCTAAATGCATATATAATTATAATCAAGGTCCTACCCTTCTCCTTCAATCTTGATCAATGCTCTATGTTGGCTCTAAACTCTATGTACAATTTCTCATTTACTCATCCATTCACATAATTCATTCCCTCTTGTGATCCATTTCAAGATTCATATGCATTTATGATCAATTTTCCCACCTATATTTTTATTCTCCCTGAACCACTTAACACCCCTTGAATCTTGCAACCTTACCTTGAAATTAACACCTTCTGGGTATATGTCAAACCTGGTTCAACCTATACATGGTATAGGTCAAACTTTCTACCTATACCTTGGGGTTAAATTTTGGTGGGTTCCAGGACCGATGCAATGTATTTTCATTTTCCCGCCCAGTGAAGTCAACCTTTATGAATTTGGGACCCAAAATATCTATAAAAGGAGAATTCTCCCCCTCATTTTCACACCTACTATTGTGAAACCATCCTCATGCAATATATTGTGCATTAAAGGAGATAAATCAAGCAAGCATTCAATTTTATCCATCAAAGCACTCATGTATGTCCTTCCATAGATCTAGCCTCTTTCTTCATATGAGACAAAGGAGTTGGCCATAAAGGGAAGAGATATACATTCAACCATTCAAGCATTATTATTATTCTTCTTCAATCCATTGTTGAGTTAAATTATAAGAATCTACTACATGAGACTTTTTCTTACACAATTGCCTTTTGGCTTTTGTGTTGAGTTAAGGATATTGCATTAATATATTTGATCTCATACTAAGTATATTTGAATTTATATGATATGATACATTTTCATTGTTAGATTTAATCTATTCTACATGATAGCATTTCCTTTATTTCAATTCAAGGTTAATTCCTAAAAAGGGGCTTGACCAAGGCAAGCCCCTCCCCCCAAAAATTTCCCCTTCTCTTGTGTGCAGACGCGGGTTGAGAATACAAATTTAGTTGCAAATCTGGGAACCCATTTGGAAGAACTTTCCAAATCCATTTTTTGTTCTAGATTCCAATTATATCGGGTATAGATCAAATGTTAAACATATACCCTAACATTTAGATTATAGATTTCAGTTATGGAGCCAGAAAGACAGTTTGGAGACTTGCCCATATCCACTTTTTTTTTTTTTCTTTTTAGCAGATTGGGTATAGGTCAAAACTTTGACCTAAACCTGGGTACAGGTAAAACCACTTTTGATATGTTCCTGAGACAGGATAGAAATTTGCACGTTAAAAAGTTACAAATCATAGACTTCTGGATTCATGTTATGGGATATTTTGTGACTCTGTCAGACAGAATATCAACATTTTTTGCACCTTCTTCCCCCTCCATTTTCAAGTACACACATTATTTTCCCTACATATTGAATATTGAATAATCGGAAGGTTAGGAGGTTACTTCAGAGATTGTGATATAAATATAAATAAGCTGAAAAGAATCACAAAATATAAATAAGTTCATATGATACATTTTTACCTAATTTATATTCACCCAAAAAGTAACCTTCCCTTACTCTACCCAATGATAAAGGTAAGGCTCTTGTTGTTACAATTAATATCTAACCTATAGTTGATTATTCTTACAACAAAATATTGTGATCAAAATATGCTAGAAGATAACCCTTCAAAGATGTTTGTTGATCACCAAAATGCCAAAGAATCCTATAAATCACTATCTCGCATTCTCATACTATAAGATTAGAAATAAAATCTGAACTATCTATATAATATACAAGAAACTTGGCTATGAGGAATTCATGTATGATGAGGAATTAAATTTAAGGAGTTCAAGATGTTGGCCTTGAAGCTAAAATACCAAGATACAAATGAAAATGGAGAGTAGAATATTACATCTAAGCTCACTTATATGGATAAAAATTTCACTTGAAACACTCTAAAAGATCTCGATATTGATATTGACAATGTTGTGTTAGATTAGGAAAAGAAATTGGTTGGAAATATCAAAGAAGTCTATTATTACTTAGGTATAATATTCCTTGTGATAAATAACTAGATATATTTAGAAGTAACCTCCTAATGTGTGTATTTATTTTGTGTGTACACCAATTGTTATCTTCTTGACCCCTTGAGATTGATTTCATGGTATGATCATTTGTATTGAGTTTGTGGGAAGGGCCTTGAGCCCTGTGAAGTGAAATATGTCTACGAGTTTTTGGTGGTGTACATTGCCTTTGTATCAAAATTTTGATGCAATAAGGTTGTATTTGGGGTTCTTAAGGCCAACCTCGCGGAGCTCCCAGAGGGTATAACTATCAATGAAGGAAACATGTAGAATAGGCCTGGAATGATGACAACTCTAACACAAGCACTTGAAAAGAAAGATTATAATTGGTTCTAACCACTCCAAATATTCAAGAAAGGAAATTAATTCTAGAGAGTTCATTTACTAGTGTTATTGGGTCAATACCAGAGCCATACCTTTCTTAATTCCCCCTAATTTCGATCGGCTCAATCCTAATCCCAAAGCCTGTTGGATCTTTTATAAATCAAAATATCTTGGGCTTGGTAATTGAACCTTACCGATACCACCCATGTTTGGAGGGGCGAAGGAAGGCCAGAAAGACCTAGAAGGCCAGAAAGATTCCTATGGGACTGAGAAAAGACCCAATAACAAAGGAAGGCTACGAGGGGAAGCACCCACACCCTACCAAACTGATAACTGAAACACTTTGCAGAGTCTGGCAATTCAAATGTCATTACCAGAATCATGAAGTGGTGAAACTAACTTCTGAGATAAATGCTCATACGTATCAGGCTCACTTGTGATATTATTGTGTTGGTGCCAAAAATTATATACCACCTACTATTCTATGTTGGAATTATATTGAGATGATGTACTGAGAGGGGAGGGATGAATCAGTACCTCTAAAACTTTTCTTTGGTTAGCCCACTAACCCTTAATCATCAGTTTGTAAATTATCTTATCTAACTATTCATCTTTCTTTATGGATATGCAATCATATCATAAATTCTTTAGTATGTAACCATAACAGAAACATTCATGAAAATAGACAACACATAACCAAAGATATGATATCACAAAAAACTTTTGTTAGGAACTAAAAATGCGATGGGGATTGTTACCCACAAGACTTCACTATCTGCAGATAAGAAGGGGTCAGTTAAGGCTTACATTTGGTCACTTCTAATGACCTACCCTGTTAGGAGTATTACAGTGGAGACATGTTAAGATCTACTTCGTTTGAAGCTTTAGCAACACTATTAAGTGTGCACTCTGTTAAGAGATTTGGAAAGAATGGTTAAGTCCACCTTCTACAAAAGGATTTTAGATGTGATGCACTTGTTAGAAT
>MU225647.1:2448376-2459413 GCA_018584345.1 Thuja plicata | reverse complement strand
AAGCTTTAGCAACACTGTTAAGTGTGCACTCTGTTAAGAGATTTGGAAAGAATGGTTAAGTCCACCTTCTACAAAAGGATTTTAGATGTGACGCACTTGTTAGAATGCAACTACATAAGTCTTTGATTTGATGATAAATGCAATCTTTAATTGCTGATAACAGATCCTATAAAGCTTCATACATATTAGTAATCATCCTTCCATGATTGAATAATACATTTATCTGCTTATCGGTAGCCTCTGTGTGTTCTTGATAACTGATGTATTCTGTTTTTGACCTTTGCATGAATTCTGCCTTTTGCTCCTTAGATGCTCTTGGCAGCTATCAACAATAATGAATTCATGTACTCACAATTGAGTTTGAACATCTATTTATACTAAATTAAGCTCAATTCTTGAATCATGCATCGCAAGTTAACTCTAGATCCAAGGTTTACAACTTGACCTTGATCTTTAGTTAGATATGTTTTAGATCTGTTAGGATGCATTAAAACATTTACATAAAGCTTGCTTGACCCTCAAGTTATGATTTAAAACAAATAAAAACTCTATAAATAGAATTACATTGCTCTATCCGTCGTGTAAAAATCAGATCCACAATTTGCAGGTTCTTTAACTGATTGTCAGTTCTGACGGTTGGTGTTCATGGTCATCGGTGTTCCTTTTTTGAACTTTTCATCGGGTATGCCTTTTCTGTTCCTATTGGGTTAGTTCTCAAAAACTATGTCGCCGGTGATGCTTGTGTTCGTCGGTGATGCTTGTGGTTTCCGGTGATGCTTGTCGATTCCACACTTAGCATTTTTCTTGTGACCTTTGTGTTCTGTCGGGTATGCCTGTTGTTCGTCGGTAATGCTTGTAATCTGTCGGTGAAGCTTGCAGTCTAGCGGTAATGTTTTAGTTTGTCGGTGATCTCTGTCAATGTTTTTCACTAAGTGTACTAATGGAAAACTAATGTCATCAATTCTAATGGGCACCATTACGACATTTAACTCCCCCTAGCTATAATTCCTAAGCTCCCATCACTGATAAGAATCTATGTCAGTATTGAACATTCATTCTAGCAAGTCCTTGTCAATCAATCTTGCACCATGGGAATAAAAACTAGTTGCTTCTTGTGGGGCATAGCTTGTCAAAACTGGACGCACCAAAAAGAAAAATCGCTATGAGCAATCAATCATACACGAAACTATTCATACACATAATGAGGGATAAATGTAGTAGTTCCATGTTTAGACCTTTCAGTTTGTTTTTGGCTTTTGCTTCCTAAACTGTAATAGGGCATCTACCTAGAGATTCATGTGCAGATAAAAATGCTAATGCTCTAAGCAAAAATATAGACAAGGGCACTCTTTGAAACTCATTTAGCCCTAACCCCATATTTGTCACATTAGTGATGGCCCGTGAGACAAAAAGTAGATTATAGCATTTGAATCGATGAAACTCCAGCTTGAACATCATGGATAAGAATGGATAAATACCTTGAAAAGTAGTTTAATCCCACTTTCTCACAAATCAAACCATGGAAAGTCATTTAGAAAGCTCCTTGGATTACAATGTGTCTGCGGGCTTATATAGAAAGAATTCCTTGAAACAAATCTCAAAAATGAATCTGAAAAGGGACTTTGCATTTGTGTCATGTGGAAGCATCATCATGGCAAGTATTACAAATGCCTCAGGCATGTTTATCTATGCATCATTACTTTTTGACCACACACGTAGCATGGGTGAAACCTGTTCTTTTTCAAATTCCTCACCATTATGAAGGAATAAATGTCCAACTCCACTCACAATGATTAGTTCTTTTTATTATATATTTGCTAGTTGGTTTTTTGGATTAAATAAAGCTTGGGATGCTTCTTTATATTATGGTGCTTTATAGTTGAGAGTGCGGGCCCCAAATATTCTTTGACCGATGTAACCATAGATTGGACACGTGGCATGCTAGTGGGATTTATTTTGATTTTTTATTCCCTTCATCCTTCAAAATATATGCAGTATCGACACATGGCACCCACAAAATTGAGCACACATTGAAAGGTAAAATCCCAAAGGAAAAGAACTCGTAGATCTGTTAGGAATTGTGTCATTTTTTACATTTGTCTACCCTAACTTCATTGCACCATAAATATTTTCTCGTTGCTCAAAATCCAAAACAACATATACCATTGAAAATTTCTTCAAGAGATATCATTTTAGTCTCTTAACACAATGCCTTTGGAAAATCATGTTGAGGGATAAATGATAGTTTCAACCCCTAAGTTCACTTCAAATACCTCCAAATATGCACATTCATAAAACATAGAAAAATACTAAAAATATATGTTTTTTTCAAAATTTCTCATCTTTTCTCAATTTGTCACTTCTACACTACCTCTAATCACCTTCTAAATGCTCTGGATGAAGGTTGTGGTAGAAAACATCTATGAATTTTGGTGACTCACAGAAGATATTAGCCTACTAAGAAAGAGCCTCTGAAACTCTGGTTTCACAGTCTGTAGCCTTATCCATTGGGAACATATTCATGAAATTGTGAACTATAACAATAAAAATGCCTTAGAAACAAGAGGAGACACAATAAAATTGATGCAGTCAAGGATGGAGAAACCTCAAGGAGATGAGTCTAGACCTTGCAACCAATAATACACAACGGAAGAAACAAGATAAAATAGCAATAAGATGACAGATTCAATCATTTAATATCATTGGAAATAATTTACATTAGATTTGCAAATGCAATCTTACATGCCAAGGATAAATACCTGATTACACTAAAAAACCCTTACAAACCTAGCGAGGCTAAGAAAAATAATATTATGAGATCACTTGTACCTTAGGACCAAGTCCATAAGCTTATAAGCCCATTGCAACATCAGGTCGATCTAGAAAAGATTACATTCCCCAATAATTGAAAAAATGTATTACAACAAATAAGTCAGGACCCCAATCATTAGAACAACCTCCAATGAAATAATTAAGAGATGCAATCAAACAATAAAGTTGGCCTCAAACATAAAAATGAGTTGGCATGACCGCCCTTGGAAAAACCCATCAAAAGATCATAAAAATGATCAGAAAACACAACGACTGGCCTGGAAAATGAAGAACAGGATAGTCAAACAAAGATTCTTCAAATCGCATGCACAATGAAACCAAATGAGGTGAAATCATAGGATAAGATCCAAGGTGAAGAAGAGAGCATGCTGTCATGACTACAACCAAAAAGAACAATCACAGATTGACCACTAACTTAAACACCAAGCTAAAAAATAGGAAAACACAAATATTTTTGTTTGATGCAAGATTGCCAAGATCCTAAGATGGTCCTTCATCAAACACCCCAAGTGAGAATAAAATGCTCCATAAGAGAAACTTATGAACATTTGAAAAGACATGGAACATAAATCCCATGCTTGTTTTTGAGCCAAGAATCCTCTTTATCTGCAACTCTCTGTCTCTGTACCTCTACACTTTCCTCTGTTAGGTTCATCAACTTACTCTTCTCTGCACTCATTCCATCATATCTCCTGTCAAACTTAGAGCTCAGATCACTACCTCCTCTCTTTTACATAACTCATCTACCTCTTTTACCAACCTTCATTTATCCAACAACCAAAGTCTACTATTGCATCACCTTACCTTTCTTACAATTTGATACCAACTTACCTTCATCAGAACTACCTTCAAGATCCTTTTTATGATCCATACTAGCCTTTCTAGCATGTTTCTCTAAACAATAACTCTTTACCATACTCAAATTCCTTGCACTTCTTCCCTCTGCTTCCCTCAAAGGAACTAAAGTAAACTTTTGTCCATCCTTCTCTATTGTGACCAAGTTGCTTCTGCAATCATCAATAGCTCCTATATCAAATTGCCAATGTCTTCCCAATAGATGCTTCAGAGCATGTATCATACACAAAGCAAGAAGATAAAGCAACACAAGAAAACAAAATTCTTTAGAGTAGGAGAGAAAATAGGAATAAATAATCAGTTCCTAAGATCAAAGCATACTCAGGATTTTGTATTTGTTTGTTATAATCATTCATACCAAACACATGATATGTTTGCTTCATATCCATCTTGCACATAGTGTTTAAAGTTTTTCTTTTGTTTTTCTCTTAATACATAATGAGTAATTCGACTGGAACCTTTCTTTTAATTGATTAATATATTTTGATCACGCCTTAGCAATGCTCAATTATAAATTGTATCAGCAACAACGCCAACAAGTGATTATTCTACAAGTTTTACCTCATCCAACAAAGAATTTGTAATGGAAAGAGGTGATTTTTTTCCAAACAACTATTGTTGATCAAATATCCATTCAATCTAAGGAGGAATGTTGTGTGGCTATTATACCACAAAATGTTTAGTGCAAAGATCCATGATATAACAATAGGGAAGGAAGTTCAACTTGTAAGTATCTAGGTAAATTATTTTTAATTAATTTCATATAATCACTTTCGTTCCACAGAGAGATATTTACCATCACATGCTTCTGGGGATATCTACTTAGTACTTATAATAAAAGATGTGATGTGGAATTGTGAAACATACAACCTAAACATAAACCCAAAAACTAAAAATAACTATAAGGCCAAACACCAACCAATGACAAAGAGGGAGATTGTTGTCATTGATGAAGGAGAATTTTTTTTTGGTTTTCATTGATGTCAACATACAGTTGTTGGCTTAAATTATCAGACATTCTCTGATGCAATTAATATTATTTTTCTATGCGTCTCTCTACACAAACAATTATGGTTATGGGCTTTGGACAACATGTTTTAGTATCTCTGAGATATCTATAGGTTTTCATAAGTTTTGGAGCTCTGGGTGGTTCACATTATTGGTTTGATAACTTTGTCTATTAGTTACTTTGTTGCTCTGGAATAGGACAGTTGGTTTGTAGCCCCACATGTTTTCACGTGAATGTTTTTAGTTCTACAAATTTGGGACAGGGTAAAGGACTGAATGATGCATGGAAAACTAATTTGATAAGTTTTTTGATAAATATTTTGGACTATGTGTGGAAGCTAACTTGGGATGTATTTTGAAATGAAACATATGATAGTCTACCTCAGCTTACATTTTAGTCCTACCATGTTTAGTTGACATGAACTAAGCTTGGAATCTACATATATACATGTACATCCATGTGTTAAAGATGAGACAAAAATAAAAAAAGTGCAAACAAATTTTGCAAAGAAAATAAAACATAAGTTTGAGACATCTTTGGTGGAGAAGGTTGTGTGAGCAGGAAAAGGACTGATGAATTATTTCATTTCTGTACTGCGAGGGAATTGATCTCAGCATACATCAGATGCATTTCTAATAATTTATTTTTAATATTTCCTTTAGGCAGTGAGCCTCTTTCCTTCTTTGGGCAGTGATCCCTCCGGTAGTGTGTTGTGCAATGAGCATTGTAATATTATATAACTAGACATTATATAATATTGAGAGCTAACACTCTGTGGTTTTTCCCATTTTAGTTTTCCAAAATAAAAATACGGTGTTTCATGTGTTCTATGATTGTTGTGCTTTCATTTTTTATCTTGCTATAATTAAGGGTTAAAGTTTAGTGGAATTGATTAACAATATTTTAAAGACTAAGATTTTATGGAATATTGATTCACCCCCCTCTTAGTATTCTGATTGTTCAACAAGATTATGAAAGTACCAACAAAAGATCCAACTCCCCTCAAAATAGTGAACCCAATAAACAAAGAAAAGGTCGACAAACCCAACAACTACAAAAATAATGCCAAGCCACAAGATAGGGAAAGGATTGAGCAGATGCCTATCGAGAATATGGTCGTCTGAGTTCACGAATTGCAGACACCAAACATCAAAAATAGGGTAGAGCCAAACCAAACCCATTGACATCCAGGCAGAGCACAAAGGCACAAAACAAATTCCCTTCCAAAAATCAAGATCCACATCAAAGATCTATGGAAGAGCCGACAAAACAAGTCCATATTGCATCTTCATTGCACACGTCCAGCCAAATCCATATCCAGAGCCTTCATCGAACATACCAAGAGGTTAAAATAGAGCTCCCAAATGCAACATAGGAGCTAGGGACAAGCCCAAAACACCAAACATCAAACTGGCAACATCAAAATAGGGAAGCTTCTAGGGGGAAGTTGATTCCCCTCAAATGTGAAACAACTAAACTAAGAACCAATGCCACCACAAAACCTCCTTAGCGAGATAGAACAACGCCTCCACCGGAAGAAATGCCACCAAGGAGATTACAATCCTAGACCGAGCACCATCATCATCGTCATCACTAAATTCACCATCTCTTAAATATCAAGTTGTTATTAGGCCTCGTTTGGTTGCGGGAATTAGAAAATGTTGAATTTGATCAAATACTGGAAATGGTCAAATCATGGATTTGATATTCTGATTTTTTGTTTTCAGAATATAGTTTGGACCGTTTGGTTGACCAAGATTATGAGCAAGAAGATACATTTCCTCCGTTTGATTCCACATTTCGAAACTGGAATTGAAATTTGAATATGATTTTAAAAAAAAAAATTGAGTGAGTATGATGGTCCGTCCCAGAAAATTCATTGCTTTCTTTGTCTATCCCAAGGTGTGCATTCTTAACTAACTTCTGTAATTGAAAAACTTTTGATTTTCAAAAACCTAATCAAAAAACGCGTTTGAAACACATAGAAGATCAAATATGCTAAGTAGTCGGCTTTCCGATTCATATTTCTTGTTTAT
This sequence comes from Thuja plicata, assembly GCA_018584345.1. Lineage (NCBI taxonomy): Eukaryota > Viridiplantae > Streptophyta > Pinopsida > Cupressales > Cupressaceae > Thuja > Thuja plicata. Next base: position 2,452,681 of record MU225647.1, on the reverse strand, counting down.
GCCGGGCGGACTTTATGATAATGATAAGCGTCAAGAGTTAAATAAGTTGCTCCTGAGTTCTGAGCTTATATATCAAGACATTGAAATATGGCTTTCTACTTAGTATCGGCAACGATAATTACTTTCACCCAAGTGAACCAAATTTGCCAACATAGGTAGCCAGGTTGTCAGAAATCCAACACGGTCTTTCTGGTCAACCACTACCCTCCCATCTGCCAGAGCCTCCAGAGACCCCAATAGAATAGGCACAACAGTTTTACAGTATCTGCAAGGATCTCCACGCCCTCGGTAAGGTTCCATGTTGGCATTCTTTGATTCTTTACACAATATCTCGAGTGCACGTTCCATGGTCTTCTAGGGAAAATTTAGAGAGGGTAAAATATTTGTCATCTTAGACTGCTGTTCACCAGTCCAATGAACATGGTGCAGATATTCCATGTGTTGTTGCATTAGCTCAACCACTAAGAATTCTGAAGCAATAGACAATATTGCGAGGCTTTCGTCCACATCAAGTTCAAATTCAGAAGGGGGGTAATACATCATCTCAATGCATTTTATACAGTCTTGGCGGAAGGACTGAGAAGTTGTTACCTCGACTTCGAAGGTTTGCTTGTCTGAAGATTGCCGATCTGATAACAAAGGATTAAGAATTTCAGACTTTTCAAGGATTTTGGAATGAAGAAGAAAAGGATTTCCCTCATACTCTTCCTCATTCTGTCCAAATATTCTTAATATGAAGTCGGGACGGTTTGTGGCCCCAAATCAATACCACGGTTTTTGAATCCATGCCTGCTTGCTATCACTGCAACACCCAAAGGAATACATTACACACTTAGCCAAATTTGTGTTAACAAGCTTCACTGGTGAAATATGACTCTCCACTAACCAAATATCAAATATGCATTCCACAAATAGCGGAAGAAAAGATTCATAATAACCATATTATCCATATTTTCCGTCACCCAAATCTGGAAGAAAAAAACAATACAAAATGTAAAGACACTAGAGATGAATAGCATCGTACCTGTCCCTTGTCATTTTTCTCTTCTCTGCCCCGAATTTGAATGCACGTGGACCCCAAATGTAAAGTTGTTTGCATGCAGATCTGAAATGGTTTCAAAATAGGGATTGAAAAAATGTGAATTTGGCTTTCAAATTTTAATTCCACTTTTTCAAATGGAAGATGTATATGCTGATTTTGGGTCAAAATGAGCATATACATCTCCCTTTTTCAATTTTGTTTTGCACTATCAAACTGAAGATTTGAGAAATTCGAAATTAATTTATGCCAATTCTAAATCAATTCCCGCAACCAAACAAGATCTTATTAAAGTACTTCAATTAAAAAATTTATCCTAAAGAGTGAGAGTAGATGTACTTTCCTACTCTCCATTTCCAATCATATCTTGGTGTTTTACCGTAAGGCCAACATCTTAAACTCCTTAAATTTAATAAACTCCTCATTATACATGAATTCCTCATAGCAAAGTTTCTTATGTCTTATAAAGATAGGTCATTTTTTAATTCTAACATTCTAGTATGAGCATGTGAGAGAGCGATTTCTAGGCCTGTTTGGCATTTTGATGATCCACAAGTATCTTTGAAGGATTATCTTATTGTATATTTTCCTCACACTCTTTTGTTGTAAGATAATCAATTATAGGTTAGATATTGGTTGTAACCCCAACAACCTTTCCTTTATCAGTGGGTAGAGTAAGGAAAAGTTACTTTTTTGGTGAAGATATATTAGGTAAAAACTTAGCATATGAATACATTTATATTTTCCTAAATGCTTTTCAACAATTTTTGTGATTTCATTCTTGATGGCATTAACCCTACATATCCATAATTTTCATATTAATCTTTAGTGCTTCTTTGATTTTGGATGAGAATCTTTTAAATTAGATTTCTTTATGTTTCGAACTTAGCTCAACTATTACAATAATCCTTCATTTCTCTCTTCTTTCATCCTTCCGTGCTTTTCAAAACTATTTCCTTATTAGATCTTCCTTCTCCAAGTTTACATAAAGACCTACCACCATTTCTTAACCTATTAATAAGTCCTTTAATTTAGGGTCAGCCTCTTTTTATCAATCTTCGTTTCGTTTGGCACCAGGCATTAACCTGGAATAAGCATTAGTTAATGCTAGAATAATTTAATTCTCTGTTTGTGGGCATTTTACGAATTCTCGAATTAGAAAACTAATCCCCATTTTGAGGCCAATGCTTGCATTAGTTAATTCTAAAAAAAAATTGGAATTCATTTCTTATTCAAGAATAAGCTATTTATGGATTCAAATTTATTTTATTTTAATAATTTAATTTTAACTTTTTTTAAATTTAAATTTTTTTTTTAATGTGGGTATGTATATATACACACATGTATGTGTATATAAACACATATGTGTGTGTGTATACACACATGTGTATATATATACACACATGTGTATGTGTATATGTGTATGTGTATATATGTGTGTATATGTGTGTATATGTAGATGTGTGTATATGTGTGTATATGTGTATGTGTATATGTGTGCACAAGTTAAAAATACATATTGTTCAAATTAATTTAAAAAATGAAAAATAATCCTTATTCCAATTCCACAATATGGGATCCAAACGCAGAATAGCTTATTCCAGCTTGCATTTTCTGGATTAATTAATCTGAGAGTAGGTCCTTATTCTAGAATAGGCCTATTCTGGATAAGTTAATGCCATGCACCAAATGGGCCCTTAGTAGGTAATGATTCGTATAACGTATTTCCCAAGATGATAAATCTAAAAGTTATAACTAAGGAGGAAATATTTACGACTATCCTAGATGATAATGAGAAAGATTTTTCGGCCTTCTTATGTGTCCTAAGGTGGAATTGATAAGTATAATGCATTTACCTATTATTTGCATAAATACAAGCTATCCAAAAAAAATGGAAGTTTATATGGCCCACTTGCACCATAAAAGCCTTTTAGTATATTGTCTTCAACTTCAACTATGAAACTGGAAGTAGTGTTGGAATTAATGCTGCTAAGTGGAGTGGTGTTCGATCATGCTCATCTGCAATTCTAACAATTCTAGGTCTCTGCAACAAAAATTTCTCAATTACGTCTACATATTTGGCAAAACATGGGAAAGTAAATTTAAAAACCTGTACAAATGAATCGAATTCTTTCGCTTTGAATAGTGTAAGTTTTGTTTTCCTCAGTGTTTCTTATTAATTTTTTGTATAAATAGGAAATATTGATGTAATCAAAATTTACACGGTCAAAATGTAAAACTCTCCAATTTATCTTCGTACGTTGTGGAAATGTCATACTGAATAAATAAATCTACCAGTTAATTTGAAATTATTTTTTCTTATTACAACTCTGACAGAGAATGTTTAAACATACCAATCTCTCTGCATGTTTCCTTACCTTTGTGTATGGCTAAAATTTATCTTTTTATGAATTATATGGTAACTATCTACATAGGTAGGTGACCTGTGAAAACATATTGTACAGAATGGTCTAACTTCACTCCAAACAACACTTGGGTGTGAATCTGCGTCTTACACATATGGAAATTTGGAAATTTGCACCATGCAAGCCCATGCTTTTTCTCTAGAAAATACTAGCACTAGGGGAAAGGGACCGGTAGTGGCTATAGCTAACTTCATGCACTCAATTGAGGTACCAAACGATGTCGATTTTGGTTAAAAAATTTTGGGGTGTTCTGTATGCGCCTTAACTACTTAAAGCTAAGGTTTGGGCTTCTCACCAATAATAGTCCATTTCACAAAAGCCGTTATGTGCACATACATCTAAAAGTGATCATAAGAGGTGTCGACCAATAGTAGACGTGTTCATCCCCGATAGTAGTTCATCAAATGACCCATAAAAATTAAATTGACCCCCAATACGAAATATAAAAAATGCCTAATTTAAAGTGTTTAAGTTGTTTAGTGGGTTCACACATTCTCTTTTGACGTTACGAACATGGGGGTATAAAATTCTCATTTCACCACATGTGGTTCATTTTGGGCCATGTAGTTGTTAACACGGGTGCCCTATGTAACACCCCAAAATTGGCACCTAATAATCCTAATCAATTTTGGTGCATTCCTTCAATTTTCTCATCTTCAAAGTCCTATTGTACTAGGAAAATTCTTCTCCTAATTGACTTTAATTGACTGAAATTCAAATGCAGAAAACCCAAATTTGCATAAATCTGACATTACATTTAATTCCTAAATTCTCAATGATTATTAGCTAAAAACCCCTATGATTAATTGATTTAAATCTAAAGTCTTAAGTGCTTTTAAT
>MU225647.1:2427327-2437443 GCA_018584345.1 Thuja plicata | reverse complement strand
AATGTAGATGATGCCATTAGTAGAAGGTTGCAATGTGTATTGGTGCTCTAAGTGACAGGTGCATGACAAATAAGGTTATAAATTAATGAGGATGCAGTTGATGTATTTAGAACATAGAAAACAGTAAATTTACGCAATATTCACCTATGAAATAAAATGAGAAAGGTTAAGCATATTGTACCAACCTGATTAAGATTGTGCAAAAAATCTTCCTTCAACTATGAGGTCTGCAGAGAATATTCAGATTTTGCACTAATGAACAGATAATTCCTGCTTCACCTCTATGGTCTGTAAAGAATATTCAGACTTCCTATTTGTATTAATGAAAATGAACTTGCAAAATCCCTTTATAAATTAGTTTGGAAATTTGAATGTCTAAGTTGAATGCATTCATTTGTGGTTGTTGAATTTTGAATTTGAATTCTGGTGGGAAACATCTTGTCAATTCATTCTTGCGCTACAAGTTCAGGTCTTGTTGATTGCAACCAAACAGTCATTTCATACTTGCATATCGAATTGAATTCTTGTATGTGTAGATTTTGAATGTCTAAATTCTTATTGTTTGCAACCAATCGGTCATTTTATGCTTGCATATTCAATTTATTTCCTATATTTAATTAGATCATGTGTGGATTTATCCTTATAAATTTTTTTATATGTTTTTTTTGTTTTTTTTGTGTCTATATGGGATCCTTGCGCCAGTTGTTGAAAATGCATGTACTATTTGCAAATAGCTTAAATGCCTCAAAGAGTACAAACCTATTTGGGAGAAAGTGCATATGAGAACCCATAAAGTTCAGTTTGATTTCTAAAATTTTCATATGAGGGACCAAAAAATGCTCTCTTGTATTTCTAATTTGACTAATTGTGTACCTTTGGTCCACTTGCATAAAGTGGTTATTGTAAACAATATGACTTTTTAATAAATGATTTATTCACTAAATTTGTGCAAGGAATATTGTATTTCAATCACATAAGGACCAATAGTGGTTCAATTTTTTTTTTTTATCTATCTACTACTTGTTCATGTGTGAACATGTATTGGGGGTTGAATAAATATGTTTTGGGTTAATTATGTACATTTATTGGTGTGCAGGATTATTTTGTATTGGGGGGTCCTATTAACGAAAAGTGAACGGGTATTCGTGCTATGTCCACTACTGTCCCTTTCCCCTAGTTGCACAAAAGAAGGTGCAAGGATAAGTCCATAAGGTGCAAGGGATAAGTTGATAGGTCATTGAAAGAATAAATGAAGGTTTACATATTAAAAAGTAGAGTATTTAAGTGTCCTTTTACAAACAAGTATCATTGTAGAAGGAAGACTTGTACATAGTTTCTCCCTTATTACACACAATATGGATGTCATTTAAGTGTAAGAACTAATCTAATATAATATATAATATATGCAATAGTGGAATAAATAGGTTTTTGGGGCTATGAAATTACACCATAACATTATTCGCAGATTTTGTGGAAGTGGACACAATCAAGAAATGCATACTACCTCATAGCTCATTAATCGATTGATCAAAACACATTAGAAGTCCATTGTATTTTTCTGCACTGTTTAGAACTAATTGATATTGAGAAAGACAATCAACCTAAATATTTCCTTGATTGTATCTTGGCTGAATCCTCAAGCATGATACCTAGGATATTTTCATAATATTACTAATTGTAATATCCCTAAGAAAAAATATGGTCTCGTGGATTTCAATGATTGGAGGATATGCATACAAGGGATTTGTTGAAAAGGCTTTAGAAACTCTCAAGCAAATACAAGTAGGTGTAAATCCTGATTCAACAACCTTTTCCAACATCCTACATGTATGTGATAAAACGAGAGCCTTGGAACAGGGTATGGACATGCATGAACATCCATCAAAGCATAATAGAAGTTGAATTTTTATCAAATACCATGTTTGGAGTTTCTCTAGCATAATTCAAGGTGGAAATGCTTAGGTAGATATATATGCAAAATGTGGAAGCACAAAGCATGTGAACTTGACAGTAAGTAAAGTGGCATAACTTAACATGTATATCTACCATAGTTTATGATAACAATAAGATGGACTATTATAGAGTATATAATGGACCATAAAAAATAGATTGATAAAATAAAATAAATTAACTTTTAGAATACACCTTTAAATTGACAATTATAGATAAAATTAAATGCAATTTTTTTGTTAAAAAAAACCCATATGAAAAACTAAAGTTTCGTGAACAATGCCTTATAGTTGGGTAAATTCTAATTTTCTAATCCATATTTTTAGATTTCTATTTGGACAATGAAAGAGGATGTGTGGGAGAGATCTTATGTTTCAAGTTTTGTTTAGTAGTCCCACATAGGATCCACTCTATGCAGAGAGCTTTATCATTTTGCTTCCAAGTGCCTTAGGACTACCTTAAATTTTTTTTTTAGTAAAATTGAAATCACAAGTCACTGTGTAAGCCTATATTTTATATTTATCCATGTAAATAATGTAAGCTCTCATTAAGGCGGAGCATGAGTCAAAAAAAGAAAATAAACTCATGCTCTTGAAAGACTTTATTCTTGGTACATATAAGTTGAATCTATCATGCCCAAAAAAAATCATCAAGAAAACTAGAACATTTTTTTTTCAACAAGGTCATTAAATATCTTTTCATTGTTATATGGAAACTATGCATTGGTTTATATTCATGAATGGACAAGGAATGACCTAACCACTTACATAGTTAAAGTTCCTAACTTAAGAATCAATAGATTTAAATCCTGATTTAATTGTCATAAATGAATCACATAAATAAGCTCACCATACATATAAGTAAGTTATAAAGATGTTAAAGTATCTTAAATCTCCTAAAATGAAAATTATACATACATATGTATACGTGTGTAATTACTTAGTATATAAATAGATTTGTTTGTTAAAATTTGATTTCACATTTTATTGAGAGTTGTGAAGCCCTTTCAACATGACATTCTTTCATACTAAAAAATGTCTCTTACAATTAACATGTAGTGACCAAAAATAAATATTTTGACTGTCTACTTTCTCACACATACCCATAAAATGGAAAATACTTTTATAAACTTAATTTTGCCACTTTTAAAGCATTGATAAGGTAGTCTCTTACAATCCCTAACCCCTATACACACTTACAAAGGGGATTTAACTTTTAATAATTAAGTTTCAAATTTTATTGAAAATAAAAACTTATACTCATTTGCATTTGTAAAATATCTATGCTGTAATTGTGATATTGCTATCAGGAGTCAACTATGTAGTTTTTTCAGTCAAACTCATTGATCCATGTTTCATGAGGAGTCCCAGTGTTTCACCTCTATGAGCATCACCTAGATCCAATGAGTGTTAAGTGTTCCATTCATTCTCATGAGAGATGGGTTCATGTGAACCACTACTCATGAAACATGGGTCAATAAGTTTGACTCAAAAAACTACACAGTTGAATCTTGATAACAATATCACAATTTGACTTGCTATGGAAAATATCTCCTACTTATATGTTGTAATTTCTAAGTGTGGTGTACACATAAATCTTAAACTGTGATAAAACTAAATTTATTTAAGTAGATTATAAACTATTATATATTCATATTTTTACTTCATTATACACTTCAATAAATATATTTAAATTAAACCTAATTATTAAGAAAGACACTAATATTATTTTATTCAAATTTTTGTCTAATTATATTTAGACTTCATTAATATTAATGCATAAAATGAATATTTATATATACACACAAAATAATAACTAATCATAATCGATCTTCAAGAGTTTAACTAGATTACCCCTGTGCTCAAAAGCTAATTCATCATCTTCCACGTGACTTGTTTGCTGGAAATAAATGTCAGTATAATTCAAGTATCTTTAGTATTCCAAGTGATGAATTTACCAATCACATTTTTTTTAAAACAAGTACGAATATCTTAAGTATTCCAAGTTATGAATTTAGCAATCACATTTGTTTTACTTCTCTCAATGCATAAAATATGTAACTAATTTGTTAATGTTTTATTTCGACTTGATTTTGGATTTTTTTTAAAAATATTTCAATTGTTCTGATTAATTAAAATGTTTAAATTATTTTTTAGGCTGCGTATTAATTAATTTATTTTTGTTATTGGATAATATTTCAATAATAAGGCCCCTGTAATATTGAAATTTAGAGCAGCAATGCTTATTTTCTATTTTAATAATGTATATGTAATAATTTACAATTTCAAGGTATATAATTTTTGTAAATTTTCTCATCATATACCCAACATAAGATGAACAACTCAGATGCCATTGTCTTATATATAGGGATCCATGGTCTATGTCCTTTGGAAATGACTAATCAGAATGCAATTGATGAATGACTGAACTGAATGCAATAGATTGTCTAAAATGAATAACACGCTAATAAACAATAAAAAAATTGTAGATTAAACTATAAACACATAAAATAAAGAAATGGTTGCTCTATTTTTAAATATTTTTTTTAAATCTTGGGAGCATCAAGATATGACATTTTTCTAGGAAGCAGTGAGCATTGCACTATAGTTTAAGGCATGCTAGTGATTTATTTAAACCAGAAAATATATAGAGAAAGATGTTCCATTAACCATCTTTACATTATCCTTTTGCATGGTGAACTGTGGAAACAAAAAAGTAGATTGCTTCTTTACACATGTTTTGTGCAAAGCAAGCTAAATGACAACCGTTATTTTTATAGTGTGTCACCATCTATAAAGCCAAGTAGCATGTAGTATAAATATACCAATTGGAAATTATATGACTACATTTTGGATCATGACTTCTCAACAAGGAAATTTCCATTAAAATTTAAATCTTGATATATAATTTTATCTTGATATCTAATGTTCATTCAAGTAGAAGGTGATTCAGAAATGTAAAAAGGTGATGTAGTTTGAATCCATTTGGGAGAAGTGAGTATGACTACCTCACTGCTAACAAAGATAAACCCATTCTTGTGGTGGTAGGGGCCGCTTAGTAGTCTAATAAAAGTTGGGGAGTGCTAAAACTTGAAATTTCTTTAATATCCATGTGTTGTCATGTGCCTTTCACTTAGCCTCACACTAACTCACTAAATGTCTCTTCCACGATGTTGTCTATTTTCTCTAAAGACATTTGGAACATGTTCCAAAAGCTATATAAGGCATGCATACTGCCAAGTGCCAACCTAGCTTGAATAAAAAAGTGAAGACAAGACATTCAAAATATACCTCAATAAAATGTGATCTTTAGAAATACCATTTTATGAACATAGTGATTTCGATAAATGTTTGAAGTAGATATGTTGAAATGGTCTCAGAAACTTTCATAAAAATGCAAGCTACAAAAATGAACCGAGTTCCATTACCAACGCTCCCTTTGTGTGCATATAAGCTCTAAAATAATATGAGCATCCATCGAAGGAATTTTTTCATTGACAAAGAAACAAAATCATTTTTACATAAATGCTTCAATGAGGCATATTTGCCAGCGATAGAAGGGAAGCTATGAACATGTGAACTAATATAATTGGTAACCTACAAGCCAGACTACACAACCATCTTTCTCTCTGCGTGTACAAGCTAGACTACGCAACCATCTTTCTCTCTGCGTGTATTGAGAAAGGATCTTTGGGAACACCATGTGAAACACCTAAAAGAGATGTCATCTCATGATGTGGAAATGCCTATGTGAGAAACTCTCAAGCAAATGACATTGGCAAGTGCAAAAATGTTTCCCATGACTATGCACCATGAAATCCTTGAAGCAAGAAATGACCAAAGTAAATTCAAGTAATGGTCTATGGAAATTTCAAGCAAATGTAATTAACAGTTTTAAAATCAAAAAACTTTGGCATCATTCTCCAACCAGCGATATAATAAAACTCATTATTACCGCACGGAATATATTTGTTAAAATTCCTTCATTCACTAACCATAAGAAAACCCACTTGCAATACCGTTTACCTGGAATTTTGGTGGTTTTGGAGGCGTGGGACAGGTATTGTGTGAGACAATTAATTACCGGTATGGTGCCGAGCTCGGGAGGGAGGGAAGCCTATCGGCTTAATTATAAAAAAAATCATTGTATGTTGAAAAATAAATTAACTATTTTAAAGTCTCAATTAAGATCATATGCTCTAGGATTAACTCTCATTTATCTCTAAATTGTTTAGTAAATAAAAAATTAAATATTTTCATTTTACAATGTTTAGAAAAATATAGGGGAAGGGGACTAGTTACTATCCATGTTTTAATAATCTTTGATTAGAATATGCTAATTGAAAGTTCATTAAAAATTATTTACTTGATCAATAACAAATCTTCCTGTATTCATCTAACTATGAGGAGCTGAAATAAAAGTTATAAGCTATAAGCTCTCAAGTCATCATGTTCCTAAATATACATAAGTCAAAATAAAAGCTATAAGCTCTCAATTCATCATGTTCCCTTTAGGAACTTAGAGTGCATAAAATTAACTATAACAATTACTACTAAGCTTCCCCTCTAACTCTTATCAGCATAAAATTAGAAATATTTATAAAAATTATTTTCTAATTACTACATAACTAATAATATCATATTTCTACAATCCATAGTGAATAATGCAATTATTTTGGATGAGAATTTTTATCATTGACTTTCCAAACACCTTTCATGATCCATCATAATATAATCATCAAATACCAAAATTTATTTATTTCTAAATTCAATTGTCTAAGTCTTTCATTTACAATTTCAAATTATATCATAAAAATGGTTCAAAATCTTTGAAAACAAATTGAAAATGAAAAAAAAGAAATTTCCAGACAAAACCCTCAAAGTTAATCTAGTAATACATAAAATAAGGCAATGGAGGCATGGAGGAAGCGAAACATACCTCTGTGTTGTGTGAAAACAACACGATGAAGAGGTGTTTAGCCATCGCTTCTGGTGTGTAGCCCTCACCAGGTATAACAATCATTAATCTACTAACAATGTTAGTATGTCCTTCAATAGCCTTGAATAGAGCAGTTTCACCGTGACAATTCTTAATTTGAGCTAGAGTCTAATCTTCCTTCAATAAAAGCGCAACTACATTCTCATGCCCTCCCCGTGTTGCATCGTGAAGGGTTGTGTTTCTCCATTTATTAATAAATCTCAACATTTAAGCTCCTCCCAAAATATCTCCTTTGAATTTTTCTACCAACTTCATCATGAATCCCACGTGCCCATTACATGCAGCTATGTGTAGTACTATGTTTACCTCAGGGCTAACCCCCACCAGAATTTCATCGGGAAAAACGTTGTCAATTGCATCCACTTCCCTCATTTTAGCGGTATTGTACAACTCTGGATCCATTTTCTCTATACAGTTTACAGAACCCCTCTAACAGTGAATTTAATTAGAGAATCCCTATAAAATTTAGAGAATCACTATAACAACGAACTCAGAGAATCCCTATACAATTTACAGGACCCCTCTAACCGTGAATTTATACACGCATAAACTTGGGTAGCTCTGAAACTTCCTGGTCTCTTCATATTTGAACATTCTATGCGGATATCACTCTTAATTACCCAAGTTGGTTGAGCGTCTATTATGCTCATCACACTTGTTCAAATTCATTAATTCTTGGATGTTGACCTCCTTGACACAATAACGTGATTACATTCTAATGCATGTTATTTGGGTATTGCTTGGAACTTTCAGACTCGTATTACTTATTGACTTGAGCCAAATTGGATCGAATTAGATGTGAAATAATTGGTCTGAATTTTTATGCATAACGTCTTCGACTGATATGAATGCATTATGTGGGCTTCGCTTCAAACCAAACAAAAAATGAAAGGTGTGATACATGAATAAAATGCAAAACAATTGGTAAATTTGGTACAAAAGGAAAGGAAAAAAGAGTTTTTATAGTTTTAATTTGGGTCACGTGCTACAAACGAGGCATACATACCCTACTCTTGTGGGTTTTGAACTTGTGACATCTCTTTCAAGAGCACAAGTTCTCCACCATTAAGCCAACTCAAGCTCGAGAAATATGAATGTACTACTAGAGAAAGAAAATGAATTGTGTGGCCATTGACTTCAAATTGCAAAAAGTGTGATATGAACAAGATGCAACACAATTAGTCTGAATCTTCCAGCACAATCTCTACAATGTCAACAAGTTTAATGAATTGTTATTTGTTAATCATTATAAATTATTTTCCAAATATTAAAGTAAACATAAGTCATACTCATTTTTTGTAAAGTTTTTGTTCATCATGAACGAATCAAATTTCTTGTACCATTGTTTGGGTGATTGCTTAGGTCATACAATGAATTGTTGAGTTTGCAAATAATTTTTCTTTTCTCCTTGTTCTATGTGTATCTCCTCATCCAAATCTGATGTAAAAATATTATTTTAACATCTAACTGCTAACTCAAGATCTCTAGTAGTAATACAACTCAAATAGAAACAAGCTTAAAAATTGGCAAAAAAATATCATGAAAATCAATACCTTATTTTTAAGAATATCCTTTTTCTACCAATCTATATTTTTACTTTGTGAGAACTATTTTTCCATAAATTTTGTTTGTAATTGAATAATCTAAGGTCTAAAATTTAAAATAGCTATTTAATTAATATAATATCTTGTTTTTAAAATGGAAAAATATTTTAGTGTATATATAGACTATCTTATTAGCTAATGAATCATATAACTTATTATCCAAGATGGAGAATCTAAGCTTTATAACTAAGGAGGAAAGATTTACCAGCGTTTTCCCCAGTTGGTAATGGGAATTAGAGTGGAATTAGAATTAACAGATTATGGATTTACCTGGAATTGGAATTTGATATTGGAATTGAAATGAGCTCCTTCTAACACTACAGAAAGCTTGTATGTATATATATACACACATGTGTGTGTGTATATGTGTGTATATATACATAAATGTGTGTATGTGTATATATATACACATGTGTGTATATGTGTATTTATGTACGTGTATATATATACATACATGTGTATATATGTGTGTATATATACACATGTATGTATGTATGTATATATACACACATGTGTGTATATATTCACACACATATATATATACATGTGTGTGTATATATACACACCTGTGTGTATGTGTATTTATACAAATGTGTGTGTATATACACACACAAATGTGTGTATATACACGTGTGTATATATACACAAATATGTGTATATATATACACAAATATGTGTATATGTGTGTGTGTATATATACACACATGTATATATACACACATGTGTGTATGTGTGTATATATGTTTATATACACACATGTATGTGTGTGTATATATACACATGTATGTGTGTGTATATACACGCATATACACACTATATTAAAAAAATTAAGAAATAAACAATTAAAATTTCTTATGCATCTTCAGAGTCATCTGTCAGTTGAGCCAAACGGTCCAAACTATACTCCGAAAATGAAAAATCGGAATATCAAATCCATGATTTGACTATTTCCACCATTTGATCAAATCCAACATTTTCTAATTCCTACAACCAAACAAAACTGTTACATGAGAGATGTATCACGCAGCAATACAAGCTATCCAATAAATATATTGGAAGTTTGCAAGGTCCTCTGGTACCATAAGGCCTTCTAGTTCAATGAATCTACACTAATATTGATTTCGTTCAATGAATCTACAGTAACATTGAATTCGTTGAAGACCCCATGGTTTGTCTTTGTGGCCCAAGGCAGCCATTAATTGCACGGAGGAGTCCAATATAACGTAGCGGACACGGAATTTATATTCCTTGGACATGTACAATTTTCCACTGAATGAAAATAACCATGTCCCTACAGGAAGAATGAAGACCATTAGCCATACAAGTGCTGGGGCCACAACCAAACGAAGTTACGTAACATCATGGAACATTCAGAAATAATAGTTCAATATTCATAGGCTTTTCAAATTAATGAATTCGTAGACCACAAGTTACAACCTTCTAGGGGAGAGGACCCAGTAGTTGTGCACCCTAACTTCGGGCTTCTCAAAAACCTACGTGGAAATTTCAAATCACTCCCATTTTTTTACAGTAGCTTACTTGGCGAGTCTCCTGCTTATAACTA
>MU225647.1:2412872-2427121 GCA_018584345.1 Thuja plicata | reverse complement strand
ACCCCAATAGTTGTGCAGCTGATGTGGCATCACACTATTGGCTGCTTTTTAGAACAAAAGGTACATTTCATTCAATTATGGGTAGTCATGATTAGCAAAAACAACTTTAAAGTCACAACCATTGGTATAATGTTGTCAAAAATATTAGATATTAAATCAACAACTATGGGTATTAAGTTAAGAACTACTATCACAACCATTGGAACGTGCTCAACTACTGGGTCCTCTCCCCTAATTCACATTGATTATTTGGTAAATCGGGGCGTTGAATATACAGTGTACGCGTACCACCTGACTTGGGAATACTATATGTCATTCATTATTTGATTTATTTAGCAATGGGACGTATTATAGGAAAGTTAATATTAATTAAATTGGTCAGTAGACATAGCCTTAAAAAAATCTTCATTTGGCCCGAAATGATATATTTTCCTATTCATGAAGTCTAAAAATATACACTGGATTTTGATGATTTTTTTTGGTTGTTTACTTAACTACTTAAATAATATTTTTGGGCTTTTGGGTATTAACAATGCTTTCTTAGAATTTGTGAAGTGTGGAAGGGTGAAAAAGTAGATATTTCAAAATGTCATCCGATGTCTATAAAAAGATGCTCCAATAACCACACACCCAAAAAATTTAATATTTATAGACAAATGTTTTAGTAATAGTTTACAAATGCCCTTATAGTCTTGCACAAATATTATAAGAATACTACACAAATAAACTAATTATGAATAAAAAAAAACTGAAAAAAATGAACAACTCCTAGTACATGTGAAACTAATAGGAAAAGAAAATGAACCGTGTTCATTCATAACCAAAACCAAAAAAAATGAACAGCTCCTAGTAAATGTGAAATTACTAGGAAAAGAAAATGAACCGTGTTCCATTGACCCTGTACTGAAACGCCCATAAACTTTGTTTGGTTTTAAAATGTCGTGGTCTACGTATTCATTTATTCAAAAAGGACAATGAATATTGCTCTTTTATTTCTGAATGTTACGCCATCTTACGGAGCTCGACTATTATCGTGAATCGGTCGTCTATTGACTTGTATGGCTTATGGCTCTTTCACTACTACTACATTCATATTTCTCATCTTTTTCCTCTTATTATTTCAGACCAATTTGCTTCCAAGTCAATAACTACTCCAAAGTCTGAAAATTCCAAGCATACCCAGATAACATGCATTACAATGTAATCACATTATTGAGTCAAGGATGTGAACATTCAATAATAGTTAATGAAATTGAACGAGTCTGACGAACATAATAGATGTAATTAAGAGTGGAATCTGCATAGAATGTTCAAATATGAAGAGACCAGGAATTTTCAGAGCTACCCAAGTTTATTTGTGTATAAATTCACAGTTAGAGGGTCCTATAACTTGTATAGGGATTCTCTGAATTCCCTGCTAGAGTGACTCTCTTAATTTTATAGGGATTCTCTATTTAAATTTGCTGTTAGAGGGGTTCTCTAAACTGTATAGAGAAAAAATGGATCCAAAGCTTTACAAAGCTGCTAAACTGGGGATAGTGGATGCACTTGACAACTTCTTACCCGATGAAATTCTTGTGGGTATTAGCCCTGAGGAAAACACAGCACTGCACATAGCTGCCTGCAATGGCCACGTGGGATTTGTGATGAAGTTAGTAGAAAAATTCAGAGGAGCTGAGCTGTTGAGATTTGTTAATAAATGGGGAAACACATGCCTTCACGATGCAGCAAGGGGAGGGCATGAGAGTGTAGTGGAGATTCTATTGAAGGAAGACCCTTCTCTCGCCCAAGTGAAGATTTGCCATGGTGAAACTGCTCTGTTCAAAGCTGCTGAGGAAGGGCATACTGCAATTGTTACTAAATTGTTGGAATTTACGGCTGATGAGGGCTACATCAGAACTGATGGCCAAATACCTCTTCATCGTGCTGTCTTCAGGCAACACAAAGGTACGTTGCCCTCCCTCCATGCCTCCATTGAACCATATAAATTTTAATTTGAATGATATACTCTGAAATTTTGATTGAAAAATTAAGACAATTGAATTTAGGAACAAATAAATTTTGATGTTTGATGATTATAGAGTGATTAAGAAAAAAATTTCATTCTTTTTTTTTCTTTGATCTTTCTATTATCATTTTATGATGGATTATGGAGTGATTGGGAATTGGTGAAAATAAATTTCATCTGAAAATAATTGTATTATTCACTATAGATTGTGAAAATCTGATATCATTGATTATGAAGTGATAAGAGAATAATTTTTAACAAATAATTCTAATGTTGTGCCCATAAGAGTTATATGGAACTGTAGTAAACATTATAGCTAATTTTGTGCATCTGAAGCACTTAAATGGGACACCAGATTTTGATAATTTTAGTTGTTATAGTTGTAGCTAACTTTAAGCACCCTAAGCTCTTAAATGGCCCCTAAACGAGACACCAATGACTTGAAAGCTTATAGTTTTAATTCGACTTTTGAGTAGTTAAATGAATGCAGGAAGATTCGTAATGGGTGAGAGGGTCAAAAAGTGATCATTTTGAGAGGATTCATAATTGTAAAATAAAGTTCCAATAAAGTTGTACAATTCTTTTAATTAATTGGAACATGAACAGTAAAAAGTCCCTCTTCTCCATATTTTTCTTAATCTTGTAAAATGTATTTACTAAACAATTCAGATGTAAATAAGAGTAATCTTAGACTTTACCAATGTGATTGAAAATTTAAACTATTTAATTTGCTTAACAATCTATAATGATTTGTTTTAAAAATAGAAAGATATTTTATCATCCACAGAAAAAGCATGGACTTGTGTGGTGTAAATTTATATAGATTCACACCAAAGTGTTTCGAGTGAAATTAGACCGTTCTGTACAATATTTTTCACAGGCCACCTACTTTCGTAGATAGTTGCCATATAATTAATAAATTCTAAATTTTAGCCATAGACAAAGGTACGGAAATGTGCAGAGAGACTCGCAGGTTTAAATCTGTCACAGTTGCAATAAGAAAAATTAATTTCAAATGAACTGGCAGATTTATTTTATTCAGTATGATGTTTCCACAGTATACGAAGGTAAATTGGAGAGTTTTTCATTTTAAATTTTGTTTACATCGATATTTTCTATTTCTACGAAATATTAATAAGAAACAGTGATTAAAAAAATAACTTACACTGGTAAAATCGAAAGAATTTTATTTTTATTTTTCCGGATAAAAATGGCAGAGTTATGAAATTTATTATTGATAAATAAATATATACAAGTCTGATTCAGGTGGGCATAACAAGAAAGGACCAAGAAGAAAACCTCCGGTTGTAGCCTGAGATATAGTCTGATATAACAACTAACTAAAACTACCTACCAAAAAGGAAAACTCCCGAAAGTAGATCCATCATAAACAAAATTGTACAAATTATCCAAAACCCAATAGCCCACATGGTCCCAAACAAATCAAGACATCGGAAGAAGTAATACCAAAGAAGAAAGAAGGGAAGGTGGAGGAAGTCAAAATCCTCAGCTAATCTGTCACGGTGAAACTTAGTAAAAGTCCAGAAGAGAATAGAGGTAAGCTATACCATCCAGTCAAAGAACCGGCATATACACCTTCTCAGCAAGCTGCTAAGATCAATATTAGTAGTAATATAAAAAATCAAATGTAACATTAGTACCCATAAGAACAACACTCAAGATCGGAATAAAAGTGCAAAAATTGGAGTACATGAATAAACATAATCCGAAGGAATAGATCGTTATATATAATGCACATGAGAACTAGAACAAGAGATGGCAGCAGGTGTACATAATCTGAAGGAATAGATCGTTATATATAATGCACATGAGAACTAGAGCAAGAGATGGCGGCAGTTGTACTTACTCATCCTCAAAAGAATTAAATTAAATGTGAAATATAACACTCATCCACTTCCTGAAACAGAAGTGGCTCATCGATAGCCTTATTTGCCAAAAAAACTGCAATCATATTTTCTTCTATAAAACAATGCTTAAGTTAAAAATTTTGAAGGGATTCCATCTTACTGAGAATCAAATCTAGCCTATATCTTAATTTCCAAGAAGTCCTTTTAGAGGAGATGATGTCATGAATCGTCATTGAGTCACCCTCAATAATGAGGTTAGAATATGGAGATAACTTCTTACAAGCTGCTCTAATTATGTTACCCTCGGAGTCTCTTAAAACAGCCCCAGCTGCAGAGATGCCCGGGTTCACCCTAGAGGTGCCATCGTAGTTTAATTTAACAAATCCAGATTGGGGAGCTAACCAAGTAACATTTGAGCGGGAAGAGGGAGAAGGGTTTATATTGATTTATTTTTACGGAATTTTTAATTTATTTTGACAATTTTATAGTTTAATATTTCTAAAGTTCTAATCACAACTTTTCCAAATATACAGATGTAATTGAGAAACTTTTTTTGGAGAGACCTCGAATTGATAGAATTGCAGATGAGCATGATAGAACACCACTCCACGTAGCAGCATTAATTCCAGCACTACTTCCAGTTTCACAGTTGAAGTTGAAGAAAATCAGCCAGATTGGGGAAATGCTTTTGAAACATGATGGCGAGTTATGTTGCGGAGTAGAC
The DNA here is from genome assembly GCA_018584345.1 of Thuja plicata. Taxonomy (NCBI): domain Eukaryota; kingdom Viridiplantae; phylum Streptophyta; class Pinopsida; order Cupressales; family Cupressaceae; genus Thuja; species Thuja plicata. The sequence continues at coordinate 2,422,521 of MU225647.1, read as the reverse complement.
AAAAATGGGCAAACAGCACTTCATCTAGCAGCCAAAGAAGGAAATGCATATTTGGTAGAAAAGATATTGGAACACAACAATCTTTGCATTGAAATGGTAGACAATGATGGCCGAAATGCTCTTCACCTGGCTGTGATGAATGCATCAAAAATATTTTACAGGGTTGGATATAGTCTCAAAACTATTATATCCTTCGTCATGGAAAAGAACTTGGTTGACCGTGAAGATAAGAATGGAGACACGGCATTAGACTTGGCCATACAAAAGATAGAGGAAGATCCACAACTTTTTATTGGGGTGAGTAATCTTTACAAAAACTAATAGATTAAATCGATCAGATTTCCACAATCCATTGAGTTTATAGCTAGATTTCTAGTTTTTGATTGTGTATGTTTTTAAGCATCAACGTTTCGGATCACACTCTGTGATCCATCATCAGGATGAGAGAACAATAGGCTTATTATTTTCTCCTTATTGTTCTCTCATCCTGATGATGGATCACGGAGTGTGATCCGAAACGTTGATGCTTAAAAACATACACAATCAAAAACCAGAAATCTAGCTATAAACTAATAGATTGATAAGCTCTCTGAATTTATTTAGCCATAGAATATTATTCTCTCTTATTCAGTCCCAGATGTGAAATTAAAAGTCACAGATGTTGCTGCAGATTACAAACTATCTCATCAGATGTGGTGCAACTCGAAAGATGAATTTCCAAGATGAAACAAGAGAATGTTTTCCGTCTACTTTTGAAAAATCAGGGTGGAAAACTGAAATTATATCCATAAATGCAGTGTTAATTGCGACAGTAGCTTTCACAGTTGCTTTTACTCTGCCAGGAGGCCTTCAATCTAAAGACCCAACTCCCGCACTCACCAATGAATTTATCTTCAAAGTATTTGTGTTATCTGACACTTTGGCATTGTGTTTTTCTATTGCATCAGCCCTTCTACTCTTCTATGCACTTCTGGGCAACCGAACAGAAGATCCACTGCTTACGGGATTCAGTTTCAACGCATTGTGGGTAGCCTTGGTATCACTTGCATTCACATTTGGTGCAGCAATTCACTTGGTAGTTTCGCCCAAGTGTCCATGGCTGGCACCACTTGTGTGGCTTATGGTCTTCATCCTTCCTCTAGAGATATGGTTATTTTATTTCAGTGGAAAATTATACATGTTCAAGGAACATAAATTCTATGTCCGTTATTTCATACTGGACTCCTTCGTGCAATTGATGGTGGCCCTAGGCCACAAAGACACGCCATGGGGTCTTCAACGAATTCAATATTAGTGTAGAGTTCTATAGGAAATCATAACTATTATCACTAGTTTTCTTTTCTTAGAGATTTACTGAACTCCAAGGCTTTATCATGCCACTCGACCTTATAAACTTCCAATGTATTTATTGGATGGCTTGTATCTCTGCAAAAAAAATTTGGGTGAATTGATGATACAAATCAATTCATCTTCCTTTCCTTCTTAGTTATAACTTGTAGATTTAACATTTCCAATAATAAATTCTATGAATCATTAGCTAAAAAGATAAATTCTTCCTTTCCTTCTTATAATTTTTAGATTACCATCTTTCATAATAAGTTCTATGAATAATTGGCTAATAAGACAAATTCTTATGGAATTGAGATTAATGGAGATTATAAAAAGAGGCAACTTGATCTTAAAGGACTCATTAATAGGTTAAGAAATATTGGTAGGTTTATATATTGACCATGTTTAATGTTTATTTGGAGAAGGAAAATCTAGTAAGTAAATAATTTTAATAAGTAGAGAAGGCTGAAAGAAGAGATAAATGGGGGATTATTGTAATGGTTGAGTTAAGTTGAAAGCACAATGAACTCTTATATAAAAAATCTCAATCAAACATCTATTATCAAAGAAGTATAGAGAGAATGGAGATTAATATGTAAAATAAGGTATTGCCACCAAGAATGAAACCATGAAGGTTGATGATTGAAGATGACATTGTTAAAAATAATATTAGAAAATATAAATAAGTGGGCTCCTTTGATAAATTTTTACCTAATATAAATATAAATAAGTTGAAAAGGATCACAAAATATAAATAAGTTCATATGATACATTTTTACCTAATTTATCTTCACCCAAAAAGTAACCTTCCCTTACTCTACCCAATGATAAAGGGAAGGCTCTTCTTGTTACAATTAATATCTAACCTATAGTTGATTATCTTACAATAAAAGATTGTGATGAAGATATACTAGAATATAACCCTTCAAAGATGTTTGTTGATCACCAAAATGCCAAAGAAGCCTAGAAATCACTATCTCACATGCTTATACTATAAGATTAGAACTAAAAACTGAACTATCTATATAGCATACAAGAAACTTGGTTGTGAGGAATTAAATTTAAGGAGTTCAAGATGTTAGCCTTGAAGTTAAAACACCAAGATACGATTGAAAATGGAGAGTAGAAGAGTACATCTAACAAAGCCATCAGGTTTTAATTTGACCTAGATTTTCATCCGCTTGAAACAACATATTTTGTTATTAACAAGATAATGTTTAAAAGGTCACCATAGATATTCTTGGAGATACTAAGAAAGCCATAAGGTTTTAATTTGACCTAGAGTTTCATCCAAATTCAAGACCATAATTATGTGGGATATTTACCCTAAACATAGTCAACTCATACGTACTAGATTTCACATTTAAAATTAGCGGAAAAGTAATTGCATGGAGGGTAATGGATACTTAAGCCAGGCTTAAAACAACATATTACATGATAATGTTTAAAAGGTCACCACAGATATTCTTGGAGATACTAAGAAAGCCATAAGGTTTGTACTAGATCTCACATTAAAAAATAGTGAGAAAGTAATTGTGTGAAGGGTAATGAATACTTAAGCTAGACTTGAAACAAAAAAAAATTTATTAACACAATAATGTTTAAAAGGTCACCACAGATATTCTTGGAGATACTAAGAAATCCATAAGGTTTTCATTTGACCTAGATTTTCATCCAAAATTCAAGACTGTAATTATGTGGGATATTTACTCTAAACATAATCAACCTCATATGTATTAGATCTCACATTAAAAATTAGTGGGAAAGTAATTTGGTGGAGGGTAATGGATACTTAAGCCAGGCTTGAAACAACATATTTTTTTATTAACACGTTAATGTTCAAAAGGTCGCCACTAAAAACTTTGCACTGAAAGTATGATAAGTTGTGAAGGAGAATGTTAGGGTTATGAGGGTGCAAGAGCTGCGAAACAAACTTTCTACAATGGGTCTAAGCATCTTTGGTTTAAAACCTACCATGCTTGAATTTTGTAAAGCTCCTAAAATATCAGGAAAACAATCTAAACTGTTAGATGCAATGTGGGGCTACATTAAGGTCAAGAAGACCGAGGGGGTTCTACCCATGGAAACATTTTCCTCTTTGTTTTCGAGTTGTATAGATAGGAAAAACCAAGGCAAGAGGTACGTAAATTGTGGTGGAGTTTGCAGGCAGAGAAGGTGAATAAAATTGAAGGTTGTGGCAGCTATGTTCCATTGCGCGGAAACTTCTCCCCTTTTGCAGATGATATCAATGGCATACTCAGGTCAGTTAGAATTGATTGTTGATGCTACTAAAAAAAAGGTGGGTCAAGGGACAAGAGAATTATTGATTCAGACTTGATATAAAGAAGACTTATGCAAAGTGTTTGTGAACACGATTTGGAGATGTTGAAGTCTTGGAGAGCTTCTCTGCACTTACAAGTGAAAAGCAACAAATATTTTTGTTTGTAGCAATGCACATTGGACTTCAAGTAGGAGATTGTTGGCATTTTACATTAATGGAGTAAATTTAGCTTTATATTTAGTATTAATTAATAAAACACAATTGTTTATTTCTGCAGTTTGTAGTTATGTAACTACCCTGTGTTGTACTGCCTATTTAAGGCATTTTTTGATTCAATAAGAGATCACTCGAATATCAATCTATCAATCTTTTTATTCACGATCTCATTTTGATATCAGAACAATTTTTTCTCCTGCGAATGTGAATGAGAAATGACTTGTTCTCCTGCGAATGTGAATGAGAAATGACTTGTGTTCTCTATTGATCGAAGATCCAATCAAGAAAATGGATGATGTCACCCATACACATTTGAATGGAGTGTTAGCAAGAAGACAAATATAATACCCTGAGTGGTATTGCGAGTTGAAGCAATCTCAGGTTACTTTGATTGTATGTTATTTGCTTTGGCTTTCAAAGCCTTATTCCGCTTGCTTGCCTCTGAAATTTCATATATAATTGTAGATCAAAGTGCTCGTAGACATATATATGTCACAATTGTTTATTTGGCATAATAAGATTGTTTGATCTGAACGATAAGGCATAGCTTGAACAAAAAATCTTTATCATTACAGTAAATACTCCTCTCAAACAACCTTCGCATGTTTTATCATTACAGTAAATACTCCTCTCAAACAACCTTCGCATGTTTTATCATTACAGTAGTGTTTGGCATTTGAATTTGATTCCAGAGAAAGGCGTGTATGTATTCAGCAAACCACAGATAAATATAGATGGGCGTCCAAAAGGCACTTTCAACAGTTTTGAGTTTGCAAAAGCTCAGAGATCCCTCGTGGTCATAAATAATGGGACAAAGGTGGATTATATATGTGAATGTCCTTTTCCAAGCATATAAGCCTAAATACCAATATGAGGCCTTGAAAGAAGAACTCAAGGCATGGCCAGACTACAAGTATTGTTAAAAACTCAGGCAAAGAGAGGAGAAACACACAGAGGAGAAACCAGATCACAATGATCAGATTTTTATCTGATAATCAAGCCATTACAACTGCCTCTGCCTCTTCTTTTAATATAGGTCTTTAAGAATACCCCAGGATTATGAGAACATTCTGGAATTGTGCACAGTCTGTGTGGACAATGTCTGATAGTGCTGGAAGTTTCCAGTCTAAACGTGGTTTTGAAAATGGTCAGCAGCTCTAGATAGTTCTTGGTTAGCAGATAATTAATTTATTTTTCTAACAAGTATCCACTTATCATGGCCTGCCACATGATCATAAGTGGTGCTATTTTCATTTTGCTGGTATCAGTAGAGTACATTATTTTCCCTCATAAAGGAGATTACCTCTATTTCCATGGGTCACATATTCAGCCACTATTCGTGAGCAGTAAGGCTTATAATTTCGATGATGAGAAAGGTCTAACTATCCTTCTTTTTGAAAGTGAATTCTTTGTTACAATATTTTGGTACTATGAAGTTGTTTATTGGGGGCTTATAATTATATTTGGAGGGATAACATTTATTTTACACAAGGCAATTATTACTCTTGATGAGGATGAATATTATAGTAGTTTTATGATTCTTTTCTCAATGTTATTTATTATACATTAGATTTGAATGTTACAACTTGTCAGAAAAAACTAACGGATTGCAGGAGGCTGGAGGCAATAGAGACAGGAGGTTTTCCATCATTCCAACTTAGCTTCTCGCTTAGGGATGATTCATTGCATGAGAAGCAATCTATTTGTGTCCCTGAAAAGTTGGGGCTTGGCAGATTTGTCTGTGAATAAAACAGGGGACTTGATATATTTATGTCCCTGAAGAGAAGAGGGGGCTTGGCATCATGATTGTCCCTTCAAGGAGCGAGGGGGGAAGGATTTGAATATGATTTTTTGAGCACTTCAGAAGGTGTTATACACACTCGGAGGAGATATGGACTTTCAAAGGAAAGGTGTCTCATGTGTAGGCGTGTTAGTGGTGATTTGTGCAACAGAGGAGAGATTGTTTCCACAATACTTGAGGGGGTGTTAGACACACTCGAAGGTGATGTGGACATTTTGGAGAAAAGGTGTCTTGTGTATAGCAGTTGAGGAGGCATTAGACACACTTGGAGGAGATGTGGAATTTTGGAGGAAATTAATGTGTCTCATTGCGCAAGAGAGGTGGGAATACTCATTATGTGTAGATGGTTTTAGGTTCTATGGTTGGGAGATCCACTGATGCAGTCAGTTTAGTGTATCTTAAGCAATGAAAATGGTTTTAGGTTCTCTACTGATGCAGTTTTTTCGGTGTTTCTTGAGCAAGCGAGGAGGATTGGTGAAGGTGCTTCATGAAGGTCTCTAGAAGGGTTGGGTTCAAAACCCTTGCAACTTCCACTCTTGTTTAGATTAGTATAATAAGGGGGGCAATGTTGGTGTTTACATTAATCGGGTTAGTTTAGCTTTATATTTAGTATTAATTAATAAAATACCATTGTTTATTTCTATAGTTTTGCAATTTTGCAGTTATGTAACTGCCCTATCTTGTATTGCTTATTTAAGGCATTTTGTTGATTCCATAAGAGATCAATCAAATATCAATCTATCAATATTTTTATTCACGCTCTTAGAGATTGTGGAGAATGTGAAGTCCAATCGTTGTGACCTTTCAATTCTTATGTCTATTCATTTTATTATTGTCTCTTCATATTTGAAGAGATGGATATTTATATTTAAATTTGGGTGCAAATTGAATGTAAGGTGATTGAACAAGTGAATAAAGTTATTGTCCTACTCGTAGAGTGGACATTGTCTTTTATTGTGAACCACTATAAAATTGTTGTTTTGTGTTTGAATATATATTTCTTTTTTGAATTACATTTTTTTAAGTTGCTCTTTTATGTTTTAACATCTTTATCAATATTCAAAAGGATTGCTCATATTTGATTAATTTTTTTCAATTTGAAATTATTTTTTCCCACTAGAACTTTGATAGAGAAAGGTTAAACGTACACATTTTTCTACCTGTATCTGCAACAAAATTTACTATTTATCAATTATGGGACAACTAATTACATAATCACGAAGCATGTGGAAAATATTGTACAAAAAGGTCTAATTGCAGTCCAAGCTCTTTGGTGTGAATCTGCACCTTACACGTTTCAAAACTTGGCACCACAGAAGTCCATGATTTTTTCATGAATGTTAAAATATATTCCTGTGAACTATTTTAAATGTTCAACTCAATTACTGAATGTAAATCTATGTCTATTATATAAAATAATAATTTATTATTATTATTATTATTATGAAGTTAAGGATTGATGGATATTTACTAAATCTTAAGAGTTAAGTATAAACATATATTAATGAGTTGTTTATAATATAAAATATTTAAATATTTATAATTAATTAAAATTAAAATAATTATTTTTTTTTATTTTTAATGATAGAAAAGGGTCTACTTTCAATAGGATCCATATATTGTTAGTAATAACTGAGAGGGGGGTGAATCAGTGGCCTCAATGATATTCTAATAATCAACCCTTAAAACTTAGTACCACAAAATTATACCTCTACTTATCTTCAATCCTATAAGATGAATGGCTCCAAATACTTATATCAATTTACTACTACTCAAAATGCTTTGTAAAACCTTCTACTGTAGATTTACCGAATAGCGGTCTGTTAATTTATCGAAAGACAATAAATTATATAGAGTATACCGATCAATCCAATTAAGTTAAGTGTAATGCAAAACACTAAAGTAATGACTTATAAAAACACTGACACATGGAATTTTAACGTGGAAACCCTGTTAAGGGAAAAAACACTTGGGACTAGTAACCCAAAACTTTCACTCTTCTGAAGTGAGCTTGGTGAAGAGTCGACCCTGTTAAAGGTTACAAACACACTGTTAGGTGTGACCTTGTTAGAGGATTTGAAAGTTTAGTCTGTCACTTGATATTGGGCATCTCTATGCTACCATCCTTGATCAAACACTCACTTGGCCTATCAATAGGTATCTGGCATCTCATGCTATCTTCATGATCAAACTTTTTGATACTCCATTAGATGTATCTCAATATAGAAAGGATCTTTAAATCTTTCTCGGTTAAGAGACTTTCTAAATCAATGGTTAAACTAAAACAGTATGATCTGTTCACATATACAACTTATACTTGATGACATGTAACTGATTAAATATTTGATAATGTTAAGTTGAAGATAATGCAAGACATTAAATCATTTAATGGTTTGTATTGTCATTGATGACAACTTGATATCATTTGTACGGTCATGTACAAAATGCCAAAGACTTCAAAGAATTAATGGAACAAAGATTATGCTTTCAACAATGCATAAAATTCAACTATTCACTAAGTGATAGATAACACCAATGGAGTGCACACCATCGGTAAAAGCAAAGAACCAAAGTCACAGTGATACCCGACGAGCAGAAGACAGTGTTGCCCAACGAAGCAAAATCACAGGATGCCCGACGAGCTGAAGATAGAGTTGCCTGATGAGTAAAATCCAATGATGCATGACAGATGGAGATCCCAAGGCTAACTGGAGTCACACCGACGGAACTGGCAGTTGTCACCGATGACTAACTACAGAGTTGACCGACAGAACAGAGAGTTCAGAAAATGACAAAATATCTAGCTGGCAAAAGCTAAAGATAGACTTAACTGGTTGTTTTCATTGTTTTATTCGACAAGAGTCAAGTGATTATTTTAAAGAAGATTTGTATAGTTGGAAAGAAGATAACTATGAGATAAATCAAGAGTTAACCTTTAAATCAGATTGGTTGGATTTCCTTTTTATGCCAAGAATCAAGAATCAAGAAACGGTGAATATCATGTCTATATAAGAGACAAGCTTTATTCCTTTCTGCATTACATGAAAAGGGGAGTGAATAAAAAGAGGATGTTGAAGAGAAACTGATGAAGGATAACTTCATACAGTCCTGATCAATCAAGTTGAAGTAGAGCTAAAGAATTCTGCAGACACCGACGAACAATGAAGCACAGCATCATAGAGCAGAAAGTGTGGAGCACAAAGAATTGAATTGATACATTGATCAGAGAGGTAATTTACTTAAATAGATCTAAAAATCTGCAATTCAAGTTGCATTAGAAACAGGTCATTATGTTTCAGTTTAACCATTGAATAATCAAGTCTCTTAATAGAGCAGAACTTAACAGTCTTCTATATATTGAGGTACATCCCAAGGAGTGCCAAAAAGGTTGATTCATGAAAGTAGCATTGGACTTGTCAGATACCTATTGACAGTCTAAGAAGAAGGCTGATTCAAGGATGGTAGTAAGATTTTCCTAAAGCCTATTGATAGTCTAAGAAGGAGGCTGATTCAAGGATGGTAGCAAATAAATGCCTAATACTAAGTGACAACCTCTATGTATAAAATCCTCTAACAAGGTCACACCTAACAGTGTGTTTGTAACCTTTAACAGGGTTGTCTCCTAATAGGACTTACTTCAAAAGAGTGAAAATTTGGGGCACCGGTCCCAGTGGTTTTTTCCCTTAACAGGGTTTCCATGTTAAAAACCATGTGTTATGTGTGTATGGTTTATTACTTTATTATTTTACATTTCACATATGCATTTCTGGATTGATCGATATACTCTGCATATTTACTGAGTGTCGGTAAATAAGTTTTACTGCTTATCGGTATTCAAGGAGAATAAGGTTAGAAAAGGAAAACCGACAGATAGTTAAATCATTATTAGTATTTCATGGCTTGCATCTTGTAGGGACTTAATAATCTGATGTTTATTGATTGGTGGTTAAGTTTAAGGATAAGTTTTTGAAGCCACTGATTCACCCCCCCCCCCCAGTTATTACTAGCAATTGGTATCAGAG
>MU225647.1:2339463-2359417 GCA_018584345.1 Thuja plicata | reverse complement strand
AATACTAAGGGAGATGAATCATATTTAATTAAATAAATTTAATTAAATAAATAGAAGAATATAACAAATATAATTAATTAAAATTAACTATAATGTTATGGGAATATTAATTAAATTAATATAAGGACAATTTTGGACGTCTACACACACCATCGGTAAAAGCAAAGAACCAAAGTCACAGTGATACTCGACGAGCAGAAGACAATGTTGCCCAACAAAGCAAAATCACAGGATGCCCGACGAGTTGAAGATAGAGTTTCCCAACGAGTAAAATCTAATGATGCCTGATGGATAGAGATCTCGAAGCTGATTGGGGTCACACCAATGAAATTGGTAGTTTTCACCAACGACTAACTGCAGAGTTGACCGATAGAACAAAGAGTTCAGAAAATGAAAAAATATCTAGCTGGCAAGAGCTAAAGATAGACTTAACTGGTTGTTTTCATTGTTTTATTCGACCAAAGTCAAGTGATTGTTTTAAAGAAGATTTGTACAGTTGGCAAGAAGATAACTGCAAGATAAATCAGGATTTAAACTTTAAATTAGATTGGCTAGATTGTTTTTTATGCCAAAAATCAAGAATCAAAAATCAAGAAACAGTGAATATCATGTCTATATAAGAGACAAGCTTTATTCATTTCTGCATCACATGAAAAAGGGAGTGAATAAAAAGAGGATGCTAAAGAGAAACTAATGAAGGATAACTTAATATAGTCCTAATCAATCAAGCTAAAGTAGAGCTAAAGAATTCTATAGACACCTATAAACAGTGAAGCATAGCATCACAGAGTAGAAAGTGTGGAGCACAAAGAATTGAATTGATACATTGATCAGAGAGGTAATGTACTTAAATAGATCTGAAAATCTGCAATTCAAGTTGCATTAGAAATAGACCTCATTGTGCTTCAGTTTAACCATTGAAGCATCAAGTCTCTTAACAGAGCAGGACTTAACAGTCTTTTATATATTGAGGTACATCCCAAGGAGTGCCAGAAAGGTTGATTCATGAAAGTAGCATTGGACTTTCCAGATACCTATTGAAAGTCTAAGAAGAAGGCTAATTCAAGGATGGTAGAAAGTTTTTTCTAAAGCCTATTGACAATCTAAGGAGGCTAATTCAAGGATGGTAGCAAATAGATTCCTGATACTAAGTGACAACCTCTATGTATAAAATCCTCTAACAAGGTCACACCTAACAGTGTGTTTGTAACCTTTAACAGGGTTGGCTCCTAACATTGCTCACTTCAGAAGAGTGAATATTTGGGGTACCTATCCCAGTGATTTTTTTTCTTAACAGGGTTTCCACGTTTAAATCCATGTGTTATGTGTGTATGGTATATTACTTTACTATTTTACATTTCACATATGCATTTCTAGATTGATCGGTATACTCTACATATTTACTAAGTGTCAGTAAATAAGTTTTACTGCTTATCAATAATCAAGGAGAATAAGGTCAGAAAAGGAAAACTGACAGACAATTAAATCATTATTAGTATTTCATGGCATGCATCTTGTAGGGACTTAATAATATGAGGTTTTTTGATTGGTGGTTAAGCTTAAGGATAATTTTTTGAAGCCACTGAATCACCCCCCCCCCCTCTTAGTTANTTTTTGAAGCCACTGAATCCCCCCCCCCCCCTCTTAGTTATTACTAACAATTGGTATCAGAGCTTGTGTGCTTAGAAGGAAGGTTTCAAGACCTAAGTAAGGATCACAAGATGAATAGATGAGATGTGCCCAAGTTGAACAAAGAAAACTTTTCTTCATGGAAAAATAGGATAAGAATCCACTTATGAGGTATTGGTAATGATGCTACTCAATTCCTATATACTGAATATGTGTTTCCTACAGGAGCTTTGACAGTAGATCAATTGAGAGAGAAGCATGAGCATAACTACATGGTTATAGAGATTTCTTCCTCACTCTCTGATGTTGAATTTGAAGATGTCAAGAATTGCAAAACTGCAAAGAAAATGTGGGACAAACTAAAGCTTGTACATGGAGGTGATACAAATGTTCTAAGAGCCAAGGTAGAAAGCCTTAGAGGAAAATTTGATGATCTCAGAATGAAAGAAGGAGAAAACATCACATAGTACAGCACAAGAATAAAAGAAGTAATCAATGTCATACGAGGTGTTGGAGGTACACTTAAAGAGGAGATAGTGGTAAGTAATATCTTAAGAACCTTATTTCCTGTATATGCTATTAGAGTTTCTACCATTCAAGAAATGAGAGCAGTAGAAAATAATACAGTTACTCTTGATAGTTTAATTGGTAGGCTGATTTCATTTGAAATGAATAACTTTGACAATAGTGTCTTACCAAACTTAGAGTCTACATTTAAGTCTTCTATGAAAATAAAATAATCCAGTCATAGATACTCATCTAGAAAAGATAGTGAAAGTGAAAGTGAAGAAGAAGATCTAGATTAAATAGAAGCACTTATGGCTAGAACAGTGCAGAGAGGCAAAGGTAAATACAAAGGCAAGTTACCACTTGTATGATTTAATTGTAAAGAGATTGGACACTCTGTTGCAAGATGTCCTAACATAAGAAAAGAGGATAGAAGTAATAACAGATCTTTTGTGAAGAAATCTGACAGAGGTGATAACAAAGATTACATAGGTTACCGACAATCAGAAAGAAGAGATACCCGAGACTACAAGGATAAAGGCAAGAAGGCTAGCTACCTAGCTGCTTGCAAAGATGATGATACTGACACTGAATCTAATGAAGACATCGAGATGGTATTTGTATCCATGAAGGATGATTCAGATGAAGATGAAAGGTATGTAGAAACTACACTCATATCTAAGGTTAGCAAAAATGACATCTAGATTATAGATAGTGGTTTCACTCACCACATGACCGGTGACAAAGAAAAGTTTAACACTTTTGAGTATTATAATGGTGGTACAGTAAGAATGGGTAAGGATACACCTTGTCTGGTTGAAGGTAAAGGAATTATAGTGTTGGATAACTTGATTAAATGTGAAAATGCTTATTGATAAAGGAATTGAATTATAATCTTTTGAGTGTTTCTCAGCTGAATAATTTAGGTCACAAGGTAGCATTTGAGAACAAGAAGGCAAAGAGCTTCGATGAATTAGGAAAATTGATTGGCACCGGTGAACATACTAAAGGTAACTTATTCTATTTGAATGATACTAACACCACTTGTTTAATGACTAGAAATGAAAACATATGGTTGTGGCACAAAAGATTGTTTCATGTGAATTTTGACAACATGATAAGAATAAGCAGAAGAAGAAATTTAAGAGGCTTACCGACGATGACAAAGCCAGACAACATCATGTGCAAAAATTGTCAAAAAGGTAAAATGACAAAGTCTAGTTTCAAAAGTAAAACCTATACATCTGATGATATTCTAGAATTAGTCCATACTGCTTTATGTGCACGTATGAGGACAAAGAGCTATTATGGAGATAGATATTTTATTCTCTTTGTTGATGATTACTCTAGAATGATGATAGTTATATTTCTAAAAGATAAATCTGAAGCATTCAAGATGTTTAAATGGTATAAGGCTATGGTAGAAAAACAAAGTGGTAAGGATCTGAAATGTTTGAGATCAGATAGAGGAGGATAATTTATATCAGATGAATTCACTAATTTATGTAATGAGCATGGTATAGAAAGATAGGTTTCTGCACCAAGAACACCAGAGCAAAATGGGATTTTGAGAGAAGGAATAGATCAATAGTTGATTGTGTAAGAACACTGATGATAGAGAAAAACATCACCCAAATCTTCTGGAGGGAAGCTGTCAGCACTGTTGTCTATACACTTAACAAAGTACAATTAAAGAAGGACACAAAGAAGACACCTTATGAGCTATGGTATGGTAAAACACCTAATGTAAGTTACTTCAAGATTTTTGGTAGTCAATTTTATGTCTTAAAGGATGATAGAAATGGAAATCTTGATGCCAAAAGTGATTAAGTAATTTTTTTGGGGTATTCTACAAAAAGCAAAGCTTTTAAATGTCTTATTAAGGCCTCTAACAAAATAGTTGAAAGTGCAAATGTAAAGATTGATGAATTTGTAGAAAACAATGAGTTGGAAAGTACAAAAGAACTAGAGGACTACAACAAGTTTGTATATTGTGAAGAACCCAACACTTTTCCCAAACAATAGTGCTTAATCCTAGAACAACAGAATGTTGCAACCGATGGTCAGACTTGTTACCGACGGTCAGGATAATAATCAAGATAATGTGCAAGGTAATGAAGAACAGAATGAAGATCAAAATAATGATCAATCTGATACACAAAGAGCTATACCTATACTTGCAAGATATATAAGAAGGAACCATCCATAGATCTAGATCATAGGAGATAAGAAAGTTGGTACAAGAACAAGAAGTAAGTCTTTAACCTCAAATTGTTTAATTTGTGAGTTTGAGCCAAAATCTGTCAATGCTGCACTAGATAATGAAGAATGGATAAGTTCTATGAATAATGAAATTGAGCAGATTGAGAAGAACAAAACATGGTCACTTGTGCCAAGACCAAATGACAAGAATTTCATCGGTACAAAATGGATATTCAGGAATAAGTTGAATGAGAATGGAGAAGTCACAAGGAACAAAGAAAGACTAGTATGTAAGGGGTATACACAAGAGGAAGGTATAGACTATGGAGAGACCTTTGCACCCATTGCTAGGCTAGAAGGAGTAAGAATACTACTTTATTATGCTTCATACAAAGGATTCAAAGTATATCAAATGGATGTCAAGTCAGCATTCCTAAATGGAATACTTTAAGAAGAGGTATACATTAAGCAACCAGAAGGGTTTGTAGATCCAGACAAGAGGAACATGGTATGTAGACTTCAGAAAGCCTTGTATGGATTAAAGAAAGCTCCTAGAGCCTGGTATGAATGACTTCATTCCTATCTAATAAGTATTGGATTTATAAGGACCAGTAAAAATAGTAATCTTTATTTGAAAGAAGATACTAATGCTAACACTTTGATTGCTAAAATATTTGTTAATGACATCATATTTGGAGGCAATGATATGCTATGCAAATCATTTGCTGATGAGATGAGCAAAGAATTCAAGATGTCTATGTTTGGAGAGATCAAGTTCTTTCTTGGTCTACAGATCATTGAACAAAGTGAAGGTATTTTCATTACACAGTCCAAATACATCAAAGAGGTCCTAAAAATATTCAAGATGGAATATTCTAAACTAGTCAGAACACTGATGGCTACTGAATGTAAGTTAATAAAGGAAGATAAGACAACAGAGGTAAATCAGACTTTGTACAGATCAATGATTAGAAAACTCATGTATGTTGTACACACTAGACCAGATATTGCACATGTAGTAGGAATTGTTGCTAGATTTTCTTCTAATCCCAGGAAATCACATATGACTGATGTAAAAATAATTTTAAGATATCTAAAGAATACTAAGGAATTTGGCTTATGGTATAGAAGAGAAGGCAAATTTGAACTTAAGGTGTTTACCGACACTGATTGGCTGGAAATCTTGATGACCGGAAGAGCACAACTAGAGGAGAATTCGTTATGGGTGATAGACTTGTCACATAGATTAGCAAGAAGCAAGGATGCATCTCTTAGTCTACTATAGAAGTAAAATATGTTGATGCTGTTGTAAACTGCTCAAATATTGCATGGATCAAACAATTGCTGGAAGGTATGCATATGAAGATCTCAGAATCAGTGATTATCTATTGTGATAACACTAGTGCAATAAACATTTCCAATAATCTAGTCATGCACTCCAAGAGTAAACACATTGCAATCAAGTATCATTATTTAAGAGAACAAGTTCAAGAAAAAGAGGTGATACTTGAGCATGTGCAATCAAAAGAAGAATTAGCTGATATCTTCACCAAGCCGCTGCCCAAGGATACGTTTGAGTACTTGAGAAAGAGACTAGAGGTCAAACCCTTGTCTACCAGTCAATAAAAGACTGAAGGTTGTATCAACCTACATATTATCAGAATATCATTCATGTTGATGCAAGCAAAAAGATGAACTTCAAAGCTACATCTATATACAAAAAGGTATATATTAGAACCGAGCACTAGAGCATATTGTTGTATTGCTGATGGATAAGGGAAATTCAAGGAATATATTATGGATAGAAGAAAATGATTATTTGACATGAATGTCAGATATTTGTAAAATAATTATTTGGCATTGTTGTCAAAGGGAGAGAAAGTTTCCATATTATCACAGTCTTCAGAAAAAGAAGATATTATCACAGTCTTCAAAAAAAGAAGAAAGATTATCCATTATCAGATTACTCCAACAGGGAGAGACTATATCCATAGGAAGAGTTGCTGACAAGAGACAGAGACAACAAACAAGAAATAACAATCAAAAGAGAGATATTGACACAAAGAAAGGATGCAACACATCAAAACAATAAACATAGAGAACTACAAGAATCAAATCTAAGCTAACACAGAGCTTACCGGCGGTCAGACATTTTTATCTATTATCAAAACAAACTGTTTGGTATTTTGATGAATCTCAAAAATTATATTTCATATTGTATTAGAAATATCATAGTGTGATAATACAAGTTTGTTGCCATCAATGCCAAAGGGAGAGATTAATGACATGTAACTGATTAAATGTTTGATAATGCTAAGTTAAAGATAATGTAAGATATTAAATCAATTGATAGTTTGTATTGTCATTGATGACAACTTGATATCATCTGTACAGTCATGTACAAAATGCCAAAGACTTCAGAGAATCAATGGAACAAAGATTATGCTTTCATAAATGCATAAAAGTCAAGTATTCACTAAGTGACAGATAACACCGATGGAGTGCACACCATCGGTAAAAGAAAAGAACCAAAGTCACAGTGATACCTGATGAGCAGAAGACAGTGTTGCCCAATGAAGCAAAATCACAGGATGCACGACGAGCTGAAGACAAAGTTGCCTGACGAGTAAAATCTAATGATGCCTGACGGACGGAGATCCTATAGCTGACTGGAGTCACACCAACGCAACTGGCAGTTGTCACTAATGACTAACTACAAAGTTGATTGACAGAATAGAGAGTTTAGAAAATGACAAAATATCTAGCTAGAAAGAGCTAAAGATAGACTTAACTAGTTGTTTTCATTGTTTTATTTGACCAAAGTCAAGTGATTGTTTTAAAGAAGATTTGTACAGTTGGCAAGAAGATAACTATGAGATAAATCATGAGTTAAGATTTAAATCAGATTGGCTAGATTATTTTTTACACCAAGAATCAAGAATCAAGAATCAAGAAATGGTGAATATCATGTCTATATAAGAGACAAGATTTATTCATTTCCGCATCACATGAAAAGGGGAGTGAATAAAAAAGGATGCTAAAGAGAAACTGATAAAGAATAACTTCATACAGTCCTGATCAATCAAGTTGAAGTAAAGATAAAGAATTATGCAGACACCAACAAATAGTGAAGCACAGCATCACAGAGCAGATAGTGTGGAGCACAAAGAATCAAATTGATACATTGATCAGAGAGATAATGTACTTAAATAGATCTAAAAATCTGCAATTCAAGTTGCATTAGAAATAGGTCATTGTGTTTCAGTTTAACCATTGAAGCATCAAGTCTCTTAACAGAGTAAGACTTAATAGTCTTCTATATATTGAGGTACATCCTAAGGAGTGCCAAAAAGGTTGAATCGTGAAAGTAGCATTGGACTTTCCAGATACCTATTAACATTCTAAGAAGAAGGCTGATTCAAGGATGGTACCAAGATTTTCATAAAGCCTATTGACAGTCTAAGAAGGAGGCTGATTCAAGGATGGTAGTAAATAGATGCCTGATACTAAGTGACAACCTCTATGTATAAAATCGTCTAACAAGGTCAAACCTAACAGTGTGCTTGTAACCTTTAACAGGTTTGGATCCTAACAGGGCTCACTTCAGAAGAGTGAAAATTTGGGGTACCGGTCCCAATAGTTTTTTCCCTTAACAGAGTTTCCATGTTAAAATCCATGTGTTATGTTTGTATGTTTTATTACTCTACTATTTTACATTTCACATATGTATTTCTGAATTGATCGGTATACTCTGAATATTTACTAAGTGTCGGTAAATAAGTTTTATTGCTTATCGGTAATCAAGGAGAATAAGGTCAGAAAAGTAAAACCAATAGATAGTTAAAGCATTATTAGTATTTCATGGAATGCATCTTGTAGGGACTTAATAATCTGAGGTTTATTGATTGGTGGTTAAGTTTAAGGATAATTTTTTGAAGCCACTGATTCACCCCCCCCCCCCTCTCATTTATTACTAACAATACTTACAAATTTTTAGATCTATTGTAATCTCACAAAACTATTCTAATCAATATAACTTTGTTTATACCTTTGCTCCACTTTGATTCTGCTCGGTGATGTTGTGCTCTACTGCATAGTGTCCACAAAATTCTTTAGATCTTTCCTTAGCTTGTTGATCAGCACTGTATGAAGTTGCTCTTTATCAGTTTCTCTTCAGCATCCTCTTGTTTATTCCTTCACGCACACCAATTTGTAATGAATTGTGTTGTCTCTTTATAGACATGATATCACCATTGTTAGGCTCTTGATCTTCTTGATCTTGGCATGATCCACAATTCTTGCCAATTAGATTTAGATAAAAACTCTTATTTTATCTCGCTGAGATCTTCTTGCCAACTGGACAAATCATCTTTAAATCAATTACTTATCTCTCGCTTATCTTGTCAATGAAAACAATGATAACTATTAGTTAACTGTATATTTAGCTCTGTCGGCTAGATATTTTTTTGTTTCTAAAATCAAGTTAATTTTGGTTTAACTCTCTGATAGCGTCGGTCAACACTCTAATTCTCCTCAGGCTTTTTTGTGGGTTTACACTATGTTTCTGGCCATTGAGTTTTATTGTGATTCTTCTCATTAGTAATGCTTGTCAGTTTTCTTGCTTGGGCATCACTGTGACTTAACTGTCCATGATCTCTATCTGTCGGGTTCCACTAACCATCGGTGTTTGTAGTCACAATGTGAATGCTTGTCTTTTATGCATTACAAAAAGCATAAACTTTATCTCTCTGATTCTCTGAAGTCTTTGACACTTTGATTATAACTGATTAGATTATATCAAGTTGACATCAGTGAAAATACAATCCATTAACTAATTTAATGTCTTGAATTATCCTTCTGCATTTCAGTTATCAATCTTAACATCTTCAAACATTCAATCAGTTACATGTCATCAATCTCTCCCTTTGGAATTGATGGCAACATACTACATTATCATTCTATACTATTACTAATATAATAAGAAATATACAGTTTCATCAAGATTTCCTAATGTAACTATTACAAATTTATGGCTCTTGGTAAGCTCAAAATTAGCTTAGATGTGTTTCATTTAGAGTGGTTGTCTTCAATCTTCAATCCCTTCACTGGATAGATGTATCATCTGATATCTCTGTTCTGATATGTGCTCTACCTTGATTGTTCCTCTTCTTGATAATCTCTTCTTCCTTTGACAACATTCTTTCTCTTTGTTTGAACTCTTTCCCTTTGTTACTTGTCTCCCTTAGATGGATATTCATATGTAATCAATTTCTCTCACTTAGAATATTGATTAACTCTTCATTTTTTATTCTCATGAACTTCTCTTCATGGATAATGATATAATCTCTCCTTTTATTATATCTCTCCTTTATGTGATATGGAGATCATCTCTCTCTTTGTATGACGAAGAAAATCTCTCCCTGATGATAATTCTCCCTTTTGTATGATAATGAGATATTTCTCTCCCTTTGAAAACAATGCCAAACAAAAATATTTCTCTTTGATTTATCATCTATATCATGTTCCATCTCTTTTCATAATATATTCCTTGAATTTCCCTATCCATCAGTAATATAATGTTCTAATTTTTGGTGCAGATATGTACCTTGCAATGTACAGATGTATCTGTTGTTGTGCATTTCAGTGTTTGCATCAATATGACTGCTCTTTAGATGTGGTATAGGCTGATGCAACCTCCTAGTCAGATTACTGGTCGATAGACAAGGGTTGAACCCCTAGTCTCTGTCTCAGATACTCAAATGTATCCTTCGGTAATGGCTTGGTGAATATATCAGCTAACTGTTCCTTTGATTGAACATATTCTAGTGTCACTTCCTTTGCTTGCACTTGTTCCCTTAGATAGTGATACTTGATAGTAGTATGCTTAGTCTTAGCATGCATGACTGGATTCTTAGAAATATTTATTGCACTGGTATTATCACAATGGATAATTACTGGTTCAAGGATATTCATATGCATACCTTCCATTAATTTTTTTATCCATGCAATATTAGAGCAATTTGTAGTAGCAGCCACATACTCTGCTTCTACAGTAGACTGAGAGATGCATCCTTGCTTCTTTCTCATCCATGTGACAAATTTGTCACCCATGAAGAATGATCCTCCAGTTGTGCTCTTTCGGTCATCAATGTTTCTAGCCCAATCAGCATCTGTATAGACTTGTAGCTCAAATTTTCCTTCTCTTTTGTACCATAAGCCATAGTCCTTAGTGTTCTTTAGATATCTTAGAATTCTTTTGACAGTAGTCATATGTGATTCTTTGGGATTAGTAGAGAATCTTCCAACTATCCCCACTACATGTGCTATCTCTGGTCTGGTGTGAACAACATACATCAGTTTGGCAATCATTAATCTATATAAGGTTTGATTTACCTCATTTGTCTTGTCTTCCTTTGTCATCTTGCATCCACTAGCCATAGGTGTTCCAACTAGTTTGGAATCTTCCATCTTGAATATCTTCAACACTTTCTTGATGTATTTGGATTGAGTGATGTAAATGCCTACATCTTGTTGAATAATTTGTAGACCAAAAAATAATTTGATCTCTCCAAACATAGACATTTCAAAATCCTTTCTCATTTCATCAGCAAAGGATTTTCATAACAATTCATTCCCCCCAAAAATGATATCATCAAAAAAAAATTTAGCAATCAGAATATTACCATCGGTATTTTCTTTTAAGTACAGATTGTTATTTTCACTTGTTCTAACAAATTTTATGCTAATGAGATATGAGTGAAGTCTTTTATACTAGGCTATTGATGCTTGTTTCAATGCATACAAGGCTTTGTGTAGTCTACATACCATGTTTTTCTTGTCTAGATTAACAAACCCTTCTGGTTGTTCAATGTATACCTCTTATTCTAATATTACATTTAGGAATGCAGATTTGACATCCATTTGGTATACCTTGAATCCTTTAAATGTAGCATAAGCAAGTAAGATTCTAACTCCTTCTAGTCTAGCAACGGGTGCAAAGGTTTCACCATAATCAATACCTTCTTCTTGTGCATATCTCTTGCATACTAATATTTCTTTGTTTCTAGTGACTTCTCCATTCTCATTCAGCTTGTTTCTGAATATCGATTTGGTACCAATGACATTCTTGTCATCTGGTCTTAGTACTAGTGTCCATGTATTTTTCTTCTCAATCTATTCTATCTCTTCATTCATAGCACTGACCCATTCTTCATTCTCAAGTGCATTATAAACAGATTTAGGCTCAAAATCATAAAGTAAGTTCATCTGGTGTTAAGTGACTTACTTCTTGTTCTTGTTCTAGCCTTCTTGTCTCCTATGATTTGATTCTATGGATGATATCTTCTGACATACTTGGCAAGTTTCAGTTCAGATCTGTGTTCATCATTCTGATTATCTTCTTCACCTTCATTTTCATCTCCATTATTTAGAACATTGTCTTGAGTATTATCCTGATCATCGGTAATTGTAGCCCGATGCTCAGGTGCAATGATCTGATGCTTGGGAGTGACACACTGTTGCTCAGGTAGAGTGACAGGTTCTATATAAACAAACTTGTTGTATTCCTCTAGTTCCTTTTTGCTTTCCTTATCTTTCTTTTCTACAAATTCATCCATTTTCACATTTGCACTTTTAATGATTTTGTTAGATGACTTGTTAAGACATTTATAAGCCTTGTTTTTGGTTGAATACCCTAGGAAGATACCTTCTTCACTTTTGCAGTCAAGTTTTCCATTTCTATCATCCTTCATTATATAATATTGACTACCAAAGATTCAGAAGTAACTTACATTGGGTGTATGACCATACCAAAGCTCATAGGGTGTCTTATTTGTGTCCTTCTTCAATTGTACTTTGTTTAGTGTATAGACAGCAACTCTGACAGCTTCCCTCCAGAATGTTTGAGTGATGCTTTTCTCAATCATCAATGTTCTTGCACAGTCAACAATTGATATGTTTCTCCTCTCAGCAATTCCATTTTTTTGTGGTCTCCTTGGTGCAAAAACATGTCTCGTAATCCCATGCCCATTGCAATAGTCAATGAATTCTTCTGAAGTAAATTCCCCTCCTCTATCTAACCTTAAGCATTTCAATATCTTTTCACTTTTTTTTTCAACCATTTCTTTATACCATTTAAACATCTTAAATGCTTCTAATTTATCTTTTAAAAACATGACTATCATCATTCTAGAGAAATCATCAACAAAGAGAATAAAATACCTATCTCCATAGTAGCTCTTTTTTCTCATCAGTCCACATAGATCTGTATGGACTAATTCTATAATTGCAGAAGATGTATGGGTTTTTCTCTTGAAACTAGACTTTGTCATCTTACCTTTTTGACAATTCTTGCACATGATATGCTCGGGCTGAGTCATTGTTGGTAAGCCTTTGACATTCCTTTTGTTTCTTATCTTTATCATGTTGTTAAAGTTCACATGACACAATCTTTTGTGCCACAACCATAAGTCTTCATTTCTAGCCATCAAACAAGTGGTGTTAGTGTCATCAAGATAGAAAAGGTTACCTTTTGTCTGCTCACCGGTACCAATCAACCTTCTTGATTCATTGAAGATCTTTGCCTTATTATTTTCAAATGCTACTCTATGACCTAAATTGTTCAACTGAGAAACACTTAACAAACTGTAATTTAGTCCTTTAACCCAGTAAGCATTTTCACATTTTATCAAGTTGTTCAACATTATGGTTTCTTTACCTTCAACTAGACAAGGTGTATCATTTCCCATTCTCACTGAACCACCATTATAGTATTCAAAAGTCTCAAACTCATGTTTATCACCGGTCATATGGTGAGTACAGCCACTATCTATGATCCAGAAATCATTTTTAATAACTTTAGATATGAGTGCAGTTTCTACATATCTTTCTTCATCTTCATCTAAATCATCCTTCATGGATACAAATACCATCTCGATGTCTTCTTCTAATTTGGTGTCAGTGTCATCAGCTCTTCTCTTAGCTAGGTAACAAGCTTTCTTCCCTTTGTCCTTGTAGTCTCAGGTATCTCTCTTGTCAAATTGTCGGTTTCTCCAGTACTCTCTATTTTCACCTTTATCAAACTTCTTCTCCTAAGGTTTGTCATTTCCTCTATCATCTTTTTGTCAGTTTGGACATCTTGTAGAAAAGTGTCCAACCTCTTTATAATTAAAACATACAAGTGGTAATTTACCTTTGTATCTACCTTTGCCTCTCTGCAATCTTCTAGCCATAAGTGCTTCAATTTCATCAAGTCCTTGATCCGCATTGTCACTGTCACTATCATTTCTAATAGCATGTCTATGACTTGAGTTACTTATCTTTAAAGAAGATTTGAATGCAGATTCTATGGATGGTAAGACACTATTGTCAAAGTTATTCATCTCAAATAAAATTAGTCTACCAATCAGACTATCTAGAGTAACTATATTGTTTGCAACTAATCTCATTTCTTGAATAGCAGAAACTCTAATAGCATAAATAGGCAATAAGGTTCTTAAGATTTTTCTTACCACTGTCTCCTCTTCAAGTACACCTCCAACTCCTCGAATAGCATTTACTACCTCTTTGATTCTGCAGCTATACTAAGTAATGTTTTCTCCTTCTTTCATCCTTAGGTCATCAAACCTCCCCTTTAGGCTTTCAACCTTTGCTCTGAGTACATTAGCATCTCCTCCATGTACAAGCTTCAACTTATCCCACATTTTCTTTGCAGAGGTGCAGGTTTTGACATCTTCAAACACAGCATCGGAGAGTGATGATGCAAGTTCTATCATCATGCAATTATGTTCATGCTTGACTCTTAATTGCTCAAGAGTATGAGGTCTTGTAGGCAACACATATTCAGTATCTAAGTATTGAACAATATCATTTCCAATACCTAATAGGTGGAGTCTTATTATGCTTTTCCATGATGAAAATTTGTCTTTATTCAGCTTGCGCACATCTCGTATGTTCATCTTGTGATCTTTTGCTTGAGCTATTAAACTCCTTTTCTAAGCACACAAGATCTGATACCAATTGTTAGTAATAACTAAGAGGGGAGGGTGAATCAATGGCCTCAATGATATTCCAATAATCAACCCTTAAAACTTAGTACCACAAAATTATACCTCTAGTTATCTTCAGTCCTATAAGATGAATGTCTCCAAATACTTATATCAATTTACTACTGCTCGAAATGCTTTGTAAAACCTTCTACTGTAGATTTACAAATAGCATTCAGTTGATGTACTGAAAGACAGTAAATTATCTAGAGTATGCCGATCAATCCAATTAAGTTAAGTGTAATGTAAAACACTAAAGTGATGACTCATAAACACATTGACACATGGATTTTTAACGTGGAAACCCTGTTAAGGGAAAAACCACTTAGGACCAGTAACCCAAAATTTTCACTCTTCTGAAGTGAGCTCGATGAAGAGCCAACCCTGTTAAAGGTTACAAACACACTATTAGGTGTGACCTTGTTAGAGGATTTAAAATTTTAGTCTGTCACTTGATATCGGGCATCTCTATGCTACCATCCTTGATCAAACACTCACTTGGCATGTCAATAGGTATCTGGCATCTCATGCTATCTTCATGATCAAAATTTTTGATACTCCATTGGATGTATCTCATTATAGAAAAGATTTTTAAATCCTTCTCAATAAGAGACTTTCTGAATCAATGGTTAAACTGAAACTAGTATGATCGGTTCACATATACAACTTATACTTGCAGATTTTAAAATCTATTGTAATCTCACAAAACTATTCTGATCAATATAACTCTGTTTATACCTTTGCTCCACTTTGATTCTACTCAGTGATGATGTGCTATTTTTATTGGTTTCCACTAAATTATTTAGCTCTTTCTTTAGCTTGTTGATCAACACAGTATGAAGTTTCTCTTCATCAGTTTCTCTTTAGCATCCTCTTGTTTATTCCTTCACCCACACCAATTCATAATGAATTATGTTGTCTCTTTATAGACATGATATCGTGGTTGTTAGGTTCTTGATCTTCTTGATCTTAGTGTGATCCACAATTCTTGCCAATTAGATTTAAAGCAAAACTCTTGTTTTATCTCGCTGAGATCTTCTTGCCAACTAGACAAATTAGCTTTAAATCAATTACTTATCTCTAGCTTATCTTGTCAATGAAAACAATGATAACTACCAGTTAACTCTATATTTAGCTCTGCCAGCTAGATATTTTTTCATTTCTAAACTCAAGTTAATTTTTTTTTAACTCTTTGATAGCATCGGTCAACACTCCAGTTCTCATCGGGCTTCTCCATCAGTTTACACTATGTTTCTAGCCATCAGGTTTGCTTGTGATTCTGCTCGTCAGTTTTCTTTCTCGGGCATCACTGTGACTTGACTATCAGTGATCTCTATCCATCGGGTTCCACTTACCATTGGTGTTTGTAGTCACAATGTGAATGCTTGTCTTTTATGCATTACAGAAAGCATAATCTTTATCTCTCTGATTCTCTGAAGTCTTTGACACTTTGATTATAACTGATTATATTATATCAAGTTGACATCAATGTCAATACAATCCATTAACTAATTTAATGTCTTGCATTATCCTTTTGCATTTCGGTTATAAATATTAACATCTTCAGACATTCAATCAGTTACATGTCATCATATATTTGGTATCAGATTATATAGACATATTTATACTTGTGTAATGATGAGACATAAAGTGTGAGAAGAAAGGAAAAATTTCTTGTAGACCTTAGTACTTCTAGCCACTATCTAACAAAGTGAATTCCCTACAGACCTGAGTGAAGTCATAACTAACTCAAATCTGGGTGCTACTTGTGGCATTAACACCATTGCAATGGTAGATATTACTAGTTGTTGTTTATATTTTAGTGACAATGTAAGATGAAAATTCATCTGACAAAATATGAATTGTTACCTATACATTGGTGCAGTTGCAAAACCTATAAAGTTTTAATTCTTTAGAAAACATGGAATTTTTTGAAGGAGAAAGTAGTTTAAAATTAAAATTAATATGAAGGTTGTGTGTTAGGAAAATGCCATGTGTGTTATATTGTGGTGATTGATCAGGAAAGTACTATCTAGGGAAGTATTTTACACTTTCTGCAATGTGTATTCAGACTATCAGAGTGCCATTCATCTTGTGAATAATTCTACTTTTCACTCAAAGACAAAGCATATACAGTTGTGATACCATTTCATTTGGTCAGTTTTGGATAATGGGTAGTTAAAGCTGGAAAAGATACATACATATGATAATCCAGCAGATATGTTTGCAAAGGTTGTGATGAGGGAGAAGCTAAATTCTTGTTCAGCTTTGGTTGGTCTTCTAGATTGAATCGACTAATAGAACAACAGAGTCTGGGAAGGTTGGATCTAGTCAGAGCTTCATGGGGTAGCAGTTTAGCTACAAGATCAGTCTCCAAGTGGGAGAATTATTGTTTTATGTGGAGTATGATAAATCCCCAAGTGGGAGATTGTTATATTGTGGTGATTGGTCAGGAAAGTACTATCCAGGAAAGTATTTTAGACTTTCTACAATGTGTGGGGTTTGAGGGTAGAGCCCCTAAGGCAAATTGTTTTGAGGCTTATTTCAGCTAATTTTTGGGCCAACATGTTCTAACCCTAAAGCGGCATAAAGATGTTGGAAAGTGACAATGCAAGCAATTGTTATTTTTTCATTTATGTCAAACCTTAATTGGTGAGACTATTGTTATCTATTTGAGTACCATATCTATTGTTGATGAAGAATATTTAACAAGAAGACCAAGTGAATGGTTGAGTTAAGGAAATTCAAAGGGTACTTGATCAGTTGGCACTCTGGCAAAGTAATTTTTTGTTTATCTTTCAAAGACATTTTTTCTGGTTGTTCTATGTTGAGCAAGTTTGGCTTGTGCCGAGCAAAGTTGCTTGTGCCGAGTAAAGTTGCTTGTGACGAGAAAAAAGTTGCTCAATGTCGAGCACCATTGAAATTGTTGAGTGAAAATAGTAATGTTGGCTAACTTATAGTAATTGGATTAATGATGAGATTGATCCACATCATTTAATGTATGGGTAACCATAATTAATGCATGGTTTCAAGATTTAATTAGAGACTACTTTGGAGAAGTAAATGTAATGCTAAGATGGAATGATCCGTTGGATCTGATCTAACCTAAGATCTACGATCTTTTTTAAGTGGCAAAAGATTTATCTGAACTAGACAGAGAGGTATATGATAACCTCAGGGGTTATTCATTGTGTGTGGATGAATGTATGTGTATGCAAAATGTTTGCATAGTTGATTTACTATTTGGCATGATCTAGCAGAAAAGGCAAAAGGCAAAAGTAGAAAGTTGCATATGTGATTGCTTGATGGATTTCCAAGTAGATCAGAAGGTTGAAATGACAATGCAGGCTATCCAGTAAGTTAACATCAGAGCTGTAATTGGATCTAAATTGAAAATTAAGTTGTATGTACCAGATCACAACTGTTGATTACTTTCTTACCATTGTATCAGTTAAATCCTTTAACAAGGTTGACTTAACAGCCATTTGTATAAATCCTCTAACAAGGTGACATTCATATTTGAATGTTCTAAGTCCTCTAATAAGGCCACTCCTGACAGGGTGATTAAATCCTTTAACTAGGTCACACCCAGCAGTGTGTTATTGTAACCTTTAACAAGGTTGGCTCCTCACAGGGAATCACTTTAGAAGAGTGAAAACTTGGTAGCATGTTACTGGTGGTTTTTCCCATATTGGGTTTCCACGTTAAAAACTTGTGTCAACTTGTGTGAATGCTTATGGTTTTCTTTACTATTATGTTACTACAAGCTAATTTCAATTGATAGTAAACTACATGATTAAAGTTGTTGATTTATGCTACTGCTGCCGAGTAGATCTGAAGTACAAAAATTTTTATTTGCTACATCTAGACCTGAGGATAAATAATTCACCCCTCCCCTCTCGATTATTCTAAATTCATTCTAACAATTGGTATCAGAGCTTTGGTCTCCTGAAAATAGTTTGAAGGTACTTGGAGCGAAAAGATCAAGATGTATAAGGAGGTTCCCAAGCTGAACAAAGATAACTTCCGTGCATGGCAGAGCTTGATGAAACTACATTTGTCTAGTATTGGAGATGATGCTAAGAGACTTGTTGAACATGCCTATGTACCACCTTCTACTCCTCTCTCAGCTGTACAACTAAGAGAAAAGAAAGAGCACAATCAAGCAATGTTGGAGATAGCCTCCTCATTGAGCTATTCAGAGTTTGATGATTTAAAGAACTGCATAAATGCAAAAGAGATGTGGGACAAACTTGCAACTGTCTATGGTGGAGACACAAATGTGTTGAGAACTAAATTAGAAAATCTAAGAGGTAAGTTTGATGAGATGAAAATGCAAGAAGGTGAAAATGTTATTCAGTACTATGGTAGAATAAAAAAAGTTGTAAATGCCATTAGAGGGGAAAATGGAACTGTTGATGAGAACACCATTATGAGAAAGGTACTAAGAACTTTACTTCCTATATATGCTATTAGAGTTTCTATAGTTCAAGAATTAAGATGTACTCCTAACAATAATCTGAATCTAGAAAATATGATAGGCGGACTCACTGCATTTGAAATGTCAAATTATGATAACTATAATCCACAAGGGATTGATTCTGCTTTTAGATCACAGTTGGTTCTCAATAAATCTAAAAAAGGAAAGAAACATGTGGACGGTGATAGTGACACTTTTGATGATGATCTTGAAGAACTTGAAGCACTCATGGCAAAAAGGATCTCCAGAGGAAAAGGAAAATACAGAGGTAAACTTCCTATTATTTGTTTTTCATGCAACAAAGTTGGTCATATAGTTGCTAGATGTCCTGAAAAAAATGAAAAAGATGAAATAAGGGACAACAAATACAAAGAATACAAAGACAGAAAGGATGACTGAGACTTCAGGAAATATAAGGACTACAAAGACAAAGGTAAGAAATCTTGTTATATTGCGTAAGAAACTTCTAACAATGACACTGATAATTCTGATTACAATGATATAAAATTTGTTTATGTTGCAATGAAAGAAGATTCTGATGATGATGATGAGAAAATTGCACTAATCTCTTATATGAGAAAAAATGATTGTTGGATCATTAACAGTGGTTGTTCCCATCATATGACTGGTGACAAAGATAAGTTTGAATCTTAAACCAATGTAAAGGAGGATATGTAAAATTTGGTAATGATTCACCATGTCTTATCAAAGGTAATGGATTGATTAACTTGACTGACAAAATCAGATGTGATGATGTGTATTGGGTTGATGATCTTAAATATAATTTGCTTAGTGTTGCATAGTTGAATAATTCTGGTTACAAAGTTGAATTCCATCACAGAAAGGCAAAGATCTATGATTCTACTGGAGAATTAGTTGGAAGTGGTGACCAAACTAAAGGTAACTTATTTTATCTGGATTTATCTAAAGAAACATGTTTGTTTGCATAGTAAAATGATGTTTGGATATGGCATAAGAGGTTGTGTTATGTGAACTTTGATAACTTGGTAAGCATAAGTAAATTGAAAAAGGTTAGAGGGCTACCTAAGTTAAAGAAACCTGAGAATGCTATGTGTAAACAATGTCAACTAGG
>MU225647.1:2308486-2335476 GCA_018584345.1 Thuja plicata | reverse complement strand
AGCATGTTACTGGTGGTTTTTCTCATATTGGGTTTCCATGTTAAATACTTGTGTCAACTTGTGTGAATGCTTATGGTTTGCTTTACTGTTATGTTACTACAAGCTAATTTCAATTGACAGTAAACTGTATGATTAAAGTTGTTGATTTATGCTATTGCTTCCAAGTAGATCTGAAGTACATAAAGTTTTATTTGCTACATCTAGACCTGAGGATAACTGATTCACCCCTCCCCTCTCAGTTATTCTAAATTCATTCTAACAAAAGATTGTATAAATTGGCTTAGGGTTAGGGTTTTATATTATGATGTATGTTTTACGGCAGAGTTGAGATGTAAGGGATTATGTATTGTGATCATATTGTAATCACTGGACAATAATAAGAGTGGACTTGTTGTTTGGTGGATGTAGCCCAGGGATTGGGTGAACCACGTTAAATCTTTGTGTCTTGTGTTCTCTTCTATTTGGTTTATCATTTTTTGATATTGGTTAGATATTTATGCATATAATTTTTTTTATTGCTGGTAAAAATAGGTTTTATGGGGACCCAAAACCCCTTACAACCATTACAAAAAGATAGACAGCATAAAAAAGACTAAACAGAAATAGGACTGAGACCCAGCCTACAACACCCAGAAAGAAACAGAAAACCAGAGAGGAAAGCTAGAAATCAGCTAGACCCTCCGGCAACCAAAACCCAAAAGATGAAGTAGCAAAAAAATAGGGGACCTACAGGAACTAGGTGAACTCTAGGAGAATGCCTTCTACTTCCTTCTTATCTTCGGAGACCTTTTTGATGGCAGCGTTGAAATCTGACAGCTCTGAAATCCTGTCTTGGATTTTCTTTTTCTTGGCTAAGCGCGTGCGCTTTCCTAGACCTGCATCTTCTATGCATCTTTTTCATTATCGATCTTCACACTGGGGGAACTAGAATCCATCTCAGAATTAATGGAATTAAAACACTCCATAGTAGAACCAATGAAGATATTGTTATCCTTCATATGTTTTTTCAATGTGTTCTCCAGAATGTCAAATCTGTCATGTAGAGACTTCAAATTTTTTCCATCCTCCTTGTTCTATTTACCATCAACCCCTACCAACCTAGAATCTTGATTACCTTGGATGAGATCAACACAAGCAAACAAAGCTCTAAAGTTGAGATGGAGACTTTTGGTTTCCTTAAATACCCATTTCATCAGTCAAAACAAGTACAATGACATTGCCTTTTCCGTTTGAAGGACACCAAATGGGGGCTCAATTTTGTCATCCATGTCATCTTGGAGAAGTTTGACATTCCTCTCCTGCATATCCACCAATCTTGAGAAATGAATGTTCCTAGAAGTAGTAGGGATATTGGCCTTCTCAACAGTGTCATGACCTGGGGTTTCCTCCTCTTTCCTCTCTGATTGCACATCCATAAACACCTCTAGCTTCGGAGAGATGGGAATGTCATGTTCTTCCAAACTTATGTATTGACCAAAATAGGAAATTTTTGGCCCCCCACATCCTCCTCAGTGACCTGAGGATATTTACCTTTCTCCTTAGCAGTATGGGCTCCCAGAGTTTTGACCTTATATTCACTGGATGCACTCACAAAAATAGACAGAGACTCCTTACTCTCGTCATCAGTCTGGGAGTGGGGGAAGTAGTCTATTCCATCATAACCATCGACACTCTCACCATCTAATTTTGTGTCCATACCCTTATTTTTTTCAAATTTCAACTTTTTAACAGTCGACTTTGTCATTTCTTCACCCACCCTAATCCTTTTCCTGCTTTAGAAGAGCCTAAGTCTCTTGGTGAAATAATAAGAGGACTGGAGGTAGCTACTTTCTTAACGTGTTCTACAATCAGGAGAATCAAGCCCTCATGTAGAATGGTCTTACTTTCCTTATACCTATGGTCAGTAATACTATGACGGAGAGATTGCAATAGGTAGAAGGAGAAAGAAATTCTCACCTTATGTTGAAAATGACATAACAACACGAAATGGTAGGAATGGGCCCTTTTGTATCTCCCATCCAAAGAAACATACTCCATGACCGTCGTAAGCACCTTCACCTAGAATTATTTGATGTAATTGACATCATAAAACCCTCCAGAGTCTTTTACCAGACTATCTACTTTTGCTTTGTCCTTAGGGAAGTGTTGAATAGCCTTCTAGGATATCTTTTTGTCTTTGTAGAATTTTATGTCTTTCATATTTAAACCCATAACCTTAGCAATTAGGTCTTTAGTAATTGTTACCCAAATTTTCCCCATTATGAAAATTTTGGCTACAGGTGGAGTAAAATGAGGCTCCCACGAGGGTTGAGCCTAGCCTGTGAGAAAGACCTTAAATTTTTGGGTCTTGGTTGTGTCCTCTGCAGTCTCTTCAGTCTCTGTTTTACTCCTATCCATGCAAAATAACCTAAGTGTTGAAGAACCTATGTATTTGATAAGCTCTAGCTACCTGAGACTTGTTCTATTTCCTCATTACCTTTTTGGGCGACTTAAGTTCTTCAATTTCCATGTGTGCATTTACATTTTGCATTAGGTCTCTAAGTTGCATGATAAAAATAGAATATTCCAAATCATCCGACGACCCAGAGACTCCCTCTAGTCTCATGATCTTGTGAAGGAAAAGCATATTCCATTTTGATTAGGAGACTTGGCAATTATCATCGGATCAAATGTCGATTGAAGGGAAGTCAGGTAATCTCCTAATATAACCTAGAGTTAGAAAAAGGTTTGGAGATCACGTGACTCAATGTAATTCCCAACTTCATATGTGACTTGAGTTTAAAGATGAGTTAAGTTACAGACTCTCTCTAGTCGCATGATCTTTTTATAAACCCAGAGTTAGGAGAATGATTTAGTGACTCAGAGACATGAAGGTTTCAGTGAATTGTGATTAAGGAGGATAGTCAAAGCAGAGTGAAGGTTTGAAAGCAACGTAAAAGATGTACATAGTCACCAAGTCTTGGGAAGGAACTAAGGTTAGTGAAAAGATTGGGAGACTCGGCGAAAGAGAGAAAAGGGTGACCTGAGGTTATGATGCATTGCCCGGGTAGATAAAAAGATCCTATGGCTACGTTTTAAAATAAAATCAGATTTGAATCTTAGCCGTCAATACAGATATTTGTGCCACCTATGACCGTTAGGATTTAAATATTTAAAGGAAAATTCAAATATCTGATCTCAGAAGTTATGACAGAAATGACTTGCAGAGAAGTAGATGGATCAGTCAACTTCATAGAGGCATAGTTATGGTGGTAGGAAGGATTTCAAAGATATATCTGATTGATCAAAGATATTTTTATGATGCATTTATGAGAAAAATTGACAGTGTTAGGGTTTTCTAATTATTATATTACAATCAATTGTAGCCCTAATATGATTAGATTGACTCCAAGCCTACATGCTGGGGAGTATATATATCAGTTTTGGGAGCTTTTAGAGCTTAGAATTTTCCTTGCTTAGAATTTATCCATGGCATTTTTCTGCCCTTTGACTTTTACAGTCTGTAATCTTTCATTGATTTTCAAATATTGCAAAGGCTTTTTGTGACATTTTCTCTATCCTTGGGCTTTCTTGTCTGAATTTCTCTTACTGAATTAGAATATATTCAATGATTTTTCAAAGAAATATTGGAGTTCCTGGGCCCTCTTTCTTTCTGCAATTTCATGTACTACTATGGATGATCTGATTTAGATGATTTTGAGGATATTCTTCAGTCCCCTGTCATTTTGTCGCATTCATGTGCCTATTTGCAAAAGTGGATGTTTGTTTGCAAGTCATAGTCTGTGTCTACTTATAGTGAATATGCTATTGTTTGTGAAATTACTTCTTTCCCTAAATAGCCTCTGTTTATCTCAGACCTCTCTATGAAATACTTATGCAAGCATATCTAGAAAGTTGTGTTCTATTAGATCCAAGGTTTCATGTTGAGATTACTTAATGTGTTATGATTCAAGTTACCTTCGATGTATCACCTAGTAGGATAATTTTCTTTCAGTCATTTCCCTTTCATGCATTCCTTCTACATTTTCCCTCAAGAATTTATTTTTATGTTAGGAAGCAAATTTGGGTGACATATCAAGAGGAACTAGCCTAGAACCTGGAGGTCTTGTCTCGGTTAGCAAAAGGTCCCATAACCTTGAGAAAATTCCCATGTTACACTAGATTACCAAGACTACGAGAGCTTGGGTAAGGGTGCAAATCTAGGTGTTCAAAAATTCTAGCACGCCCAGTGGGACAGAGAAAAATAGAAGTTTACTTGCAAAGATTATGCTATCTCTAATATAATGGTTGCATAATAAAGACCTAAAGAGGTTTTCCTGTCAACTATATCTGGCGAATCTATTGGTGAAGAACATAAGATCCAGTCTTGTTCAAAGTTTATGAGAAAGGTTGAAACAAGAAGCTCAAAGATTTCTAAGTTCTCACAGTTGCCTTTGAAAAGAAGTTACAGTGGGTCATCTCAAAGAACACCCCCTACAAGGATGGTATAGTCTACACCACCTGATACTTTAGAGAAGAGACCTTGGCCTTTTCATTTCAGAAGAAGAGGAAGATCCCTAAGTAGAGAGCTACAAGAAGATTCATCTCCACCCTTAAATAAAACTCACACAGTTGCTATTCAGCAAATCACAACTCTTACAATGGCTAGGCAGTTTGCTTTTTCCCCCTTTAATCAAGGAAGCCCCTTGAACTTTCTCAACATCATGATGTGCCCTTGGTAGTGCTCAAAAGTCTACTTGATTTCATAGGTGAAGAACAAACAACAGCTTTTGAGCACATAAGAGATGTGACTACTATTTGTAGTATACATAACATCACAGAAGAAGATGTGGCTACCAAGCTATTAGCAGCCTCTTTCAAAGGTAAGGCCTTAGAATGGTTTAGAACTCTTGTTTTTGGTTCCATTAATTCATGGGATAGATTAGGAGATGCATTAAGTAAATACTTTGAGGATAAATCAGACAACTTATCTCTGGTTGAGCAATTAACAACCATTAAAAGGGCTCCTCAGGAACAGATGACAAATTTCAATAGCAGATTCCTTAATACATGGAATAGAATTCCTACCTCAGTAAGACCTTCAGCTGACCATGCCTTCCTATATTTCTTGAGAAGTCTAAATATAAATATTTCTTTCATGATTCAATCTATGGGAGGTACTTCATTACCTCAAGCCTTTGACATTGTTGTCAAGGCAGAGAACTGTTTAATACAAGTTGGCATGATAGCCCCAAGGCCACCCATGCCCATATTCCCTGATATACAACCAAGCATGCCTTTGAAAATATCTTCATTTACTCCAATACCCACTATCATAACACCTCAAGAAAATACCAGTTATGGGGAAACAAGGGAGGATCCTTCTCAAGAGCTATTAGAATTAACAAGCAGTCAGAAAGAGATGAAGAAATTAATGCAAACTATGAGTAATGAGTTGACTAGTATAAAGAAGAAAGGACAGGGGAGTAGGCCTCCTCTTCAGCAGGAAAATCAAAGTCCCAATCCATAATATCAGAATTAGGACAATCTTATCAGCAGAATAGAGCCCAATATCAAGGGGGTTATCAAGGGCAAAGGCAAAACTACAATTAGAGACCATCTTAGACTTACAATCCTACCCCTCTTAATTATGCAAATCCAATCAAGGATGTGGTCCCAAATCAAAATAATCTTGCTATAGAGATGGATTGGTGTTACCCTTGCAATCAGTCCCATAATTAGACAACATGCTTAAATGGGAGGGTACACCAAGCATTGATGGTTCAAAGTGCCTCACTTACTTAATCAGAGGATTCTTCCAGTGAGCCACCTCCTCAACAAGAGGCACAACATGATGAGACTATCCTTTTCAACTGGGAGCAATAAGATTTCAATGGAGTAAATGGTGAATCCACCATTGCTGCTAACACCAGGTCTAAAAGAAGAGCTCAAGACATGGAGAAAACATGAGATAGGGCTAGGGCTTCTACATCTGCAGAATCTTCACAACCTTTTACTCCTATCATACTGAAGAAGGCCCCTATCATTCCAATTAAAGAAAATTGAACTTCCAAGGAGGTTGAGCCTATCATAGTAAAGACACATGAAAGAGTACATATAGCAGTACCCTTCAACATTGTGGACAACATGAAGAAAGTAAATGTCACTATGTCTATGTGGGACTCTTTGGCTATTCTAGAACAACCTGAGATATTGAAGAAAGCAATGACTAAAGAGGTAATTCCTCAGCAGCCTATAACAAAGGAAGTTGCTAAGCCAGTGTTGGTTAACAATGATCAAAAGGAGGATACTCCAAGAAATAACTCCAAAGCTAATACCATGCAAGGTAGGAACTCAAAACCACCCCCTTTTATGTATATTTAATTATTGGAAAATATTTAATACATAATTACATGGTAGATAGTGGGGCTACTAGCACTGTCATGCCTAAGAAAGTGGTTGACCAATTGGGTTTGAAATATGAGCCTTTCCAAAAGAAGGTCACCCAGCTTGATAGTTCCTCAGTAAACACAATAGGTGTAGCTAAGGATACCAGCCTAGTCCTCCATGCAAGCCTCAATTTCTCTATCCTACTTGACATATACATCATAGACCTTCCTGCCTTATTTTCCATATGCTTATCAAGGGAGTTTACAGCCAAAATAGGAGGCCATCTTTCCTCTGATTGGTCTCACATGATTTTCCATACAAGGTATGGAACCAAGGTCACTATCAAGTCTGAAGCATTAGCAGCACACCATATAGAACCTTATGCATCCAATGTACTCAATACAAGTTGTCTTGCACTTGATGGTGATGACTTCCCAATCATCAGAGAGACAACCACCAAACTATAAGGTATCCCAGATATCTATCTAGATGAATTATAATCAAAGAGAACTTCTAAGGCCCAAGACAATGTTAATTTGGATGCTAGCCTAGGGACTTATTTGATTCAAGAGGAAGGTTGCATAGAGCCAAATCTTTCCAAGGAAAACACCAAGTTAGAAGATCTATGCAGCCAAGTTTGGGAGCTATACTTTGATGGTGCTAGAAGTAGACATGGTGTTGGTGGTGGTGCAATGCTAGTTTCTCCCAAAGGGGAGAAGTATTATACAGCCTTTAGGTTCAGTTTCTCTTGCACTAGCAACACTGCTGAATATGAGAGCCTAGTGAATAAATAGGAATGGGCAAGAAAGAGAGGGATTAGAGCCCTGAAATTATATGGTGATAGCGAGCTGGTTGTCAGCCAAGTAAGAGGGATAAGTACAACCAAAATTGATATAATGAGGGCATATAAGCATCAATTTTGGGATGCAATTGAAGATTTTCATGCTTTCAATATTGTTGCAATCCCTAGGAAATTAGATCAGAACGCAGATAGATTAGCTGTTGTTGGATCTCAGTATGACATTCCTAATAGTGTTTCAAAAGAAAAGGATCAACAGCATATCAAAGTGATTTTCAGACCTTCTATTCCTGATAAGAATGTCAATTGGCAATTGTTTGACAGTGATGGGAAAATTATGCAGTTCTTATTTGAAGAGGATGTTTTCTTAGAACATAACCAAGATAGACTATTGCAGAACTATGGTGATCAAGTGATACAACTAAGATCTAATAAGATTCCTAAGGGGCTTGTTACCCTAGAATCTATCTTCAACAAAGATGACCAAACACAGAAGAGTAAATTTGGCCCGGTAGTCCAACAAGAACATTGTACTAAACTAGAGTTAGAGTCAGGTAAAAGTTTACAATTTGGGAAGGTAAATACTAATTCAGAAAGGAAGGCTTACACCCAATTATTTTAGGAATTTAGTGATGTATTTGCATGGAAATATGAGGACCTCAAGGGGTTTAATCCTGCCCTTGCTCAACATACCATTGAATTGGAGCCTAATGCCAAACCGGTCAAGCAGAAACAAAGGCCTGTAAACCCCAAGTTAGAACCACTTATGCATAAAGAAGTCCTCAAATTAATAGAGAGTGGTGTCATCTAGCCCATTAATCATACTAGTTAGGTTTCCAACCTTTTTCCTATTAGGAAGAAGAATGGGGAGTTGAGGCTATGTGTTGACTTCAGAAACCTTAATAGGGCATCCCTAAAAGACCACCATCCATTACCCTCTATGGAGAAAATTCTACAATGTGTCTCTGGATTTGAGACATTTTTATTATTGGATGGCTATTCAAGATACAATCAGATCCTGGTTCATGAAGAAGATAAATATAAGACTTCTTTTACAACCAAGTGGGGAACCATGGCTTATCAAAAGATGCCCTTTGGTTTGTCTAATGCAAGTACTACTTTTCAAAAGGAAATGGATATGGCCTTTAAAATCCTCATGTAAAAAATTGTACTGGTCTATTTAGATGACAAAATTGTTTATTCTAAACATGTCGTAGACCATATCAAACATCTGAGGAAGATATTTGAAAGGTGTAGAGAATTTGGGATATCTCTTAATCCCAAGAAATGTGTGTTTTCAGTCCATGAAGGTAAAATATTAGGATATATAGTATCTGAGAAAGGAATTACGGTAGACCCTTAGAGGATTGCAGCTATTCTAGAGCTACCCCTACCACATCACAAGAAGAGCCTTCAATCATTCATAGGAAGGATTAACTTTGTTAGGCATTTCTTGCCTAATATTGCAGATCTACTAGAGCCTTTGACAGCAATGTTGAAGAAGAATACATCTTTTTGTTGGAGCAAAGAAGGGAAAACCAGTTTCCAAGCCATCAAAGAGTCTCTAACAAAAGCTCCTGCCCTATTAAACCCAAATTTCAGTAAGGATTTTATCATTTATTCTTATGGAGGATCAAATGCTATTTCTGCAATATTGACCCAAGAAAATTATGAAGGATCGGAGCAACCTATTTCTTTCTTTAGCAAAGGTTTGGAAGAATATGAACAAAGATAGTCTTTTGTGGAGAAACACATACTTGCTATGGTGAAGAGCCTTAAAAGTTCAGATATCTATTAACCCACAGCAAGGTACAATTGAAAGTTACTCACCCTAGTGTCAAAGAATTCTTGCTTTCTAGGGACCTGAATGAAAAAAGGGCTGGTTGGATTACCAAGGTCATGGAATATGACATTGATATCCAAATCACCAAGCTAGTTAGAGGAAGAGGTCTTTGCAAGCATTTGACAGAGGATGAGAGTTCAAAGAAATCAGAGCAAATGGATGCATCTCTAGCTATGCGATCAACAGAAGATCATGCCAAAGCAGCAGGTTGGTTGCCTAACATGATTCATTATTTAAAAATAGGGGAATGCCCTGTAGATCTAGATCCAACAAAAAGAAGATACTATAGATTACAATCTGTTCCTTTTGTGCTGATAGATGAAATTCTTTTTAGAAAAGATCAAAACGGTGTCCTTTTGAGATGCATAGGTTCAGAAAAGATAGTAGGTTTCCTATTTGAATTTCATGATGGACCTTCTGGAGGTCACTTCTCTCCTAGGACTACTACTTTTAAGATCATGAGGGCTGGATACTATTGACCATCTATCTTCAAGGATAGCCATGATTATGTAAGGAAATGCATCAAATGTGTCATGTTTGCAGGAAAGAAAAAACTTGCAGCCTTGCCCCTTCAGCCCATTAGAATAGAGAAACCTTTCATGAGATGGGGCATAGATTTCATTGGCATGATTAATCCTCCATCTAGTGTAGGCCATAAGTGGATAATTACTACAAAAAATTATTTCACTAGATGGACAGAGGCAGTTTCATTGAAGGAAGCAAATGAGAATGTTGTCCTAAGCTTTTATGATGATATAATTCACAGATTTGGTGTCCCTAACTCCATTATTTCAGATAATGCATTAGCATTTACAAGCCTAAGAGTGACTAAATTGGTAGTCAAACATGGTGTTTATTTGAACACAAGTTCAAACTACTACCCTCAGGGTAATGGTTTGGCAAAATCAACTAATAAGAACTTGACTAGGATAATCAAGAAGACCCTACAAGACAACCAAAGAGATTGGCACACCAAATTAAAATCTGCCTTATGGTTAGATATAATTACCCAAAGAAGATCATTGGGAATTATCCTTACATGTTAGTGTATGGAAGAGAAGCTAAGTTGTCCGTCTCAACTGAATTGTCAGCCCTGGACTTAGCTACTCGGTATGTCTTGTTTGAAGAAGGAGATCCTTTGCAGATTAGGTATACTTAGATTATGGAATTAGAAGAACACAGAGATAATTCCATGAAAGATATGGAATTCCATCATATGCAAACAAAGAAAATCTTTGATAGGAGAGCCAGGGCTAGAAATTTCAAGATTGGGGATGTAGTCCTCAAATGGGATGAATTCAAATCAAAGCCTGGCAGACATACTAAATTTTATTCCTTCTAGGGAGGTCTATTCATCATCATAGAATGCAAGGAACATAATTCTTTTCAGCTATCAACTCTTGGAGGGGATCCCTTGACCATTTCTATAAATGGATTCTATTTGAAACCTTGTTTTGAGGTTTGTCCTTCCTTGTAATTATTTTAAATAGTTTCCCTGTTCTCTGTTCCTTCTTTCTAGATTAATTTCTTGCTTTCCTTGAAGTGCTTGTGCGTAGTTAGTTGTTTCTCCTCCTGGTTTCAATCTATTTCCAAGTTTCTATTTTTTATCAAGTGATGATTCTATGCCCATTGGATGTCAAAGGCTACTGGTTCTCAATGTCTAGCAGGTAGACATCCCATAGAAATCACCAAGAATGTTACCAAAATTTTCCCCATTATGAAAATTATGGCTACAAGTGGAGTAAAATGAGGCTCCCACGAGGGTTGAGCCCATCCTGTGAGAAAGAACTTAAATTTTTGGGTCTTGGTTGTGTCCTCTGCAGTCTCTTCAGTCTCTGTTTTACTCCTGTCCATGTAAAATAACCTAAGTGTTGAAGAGCCTATGTATTTGATAAGCCCTAGTTACTTGAGACTTGTTCTATTTCCTCATTACCTTTTTAGGCCACTTAAGTTCTTCAATTTCCATGTGTGCATTTACAGTTTGCATTAGGCCTCTAAGTCGCATGATAAAAATAGAATATTCCAAATCATCCGGTGACCCGGAGACTCCCTCTAGTCTCATAATCTCATGAAGGAAAAGCATATTTCATTTTGATCAGGAGACTTAGCAATGATCATTGGATCAAATGTCGATCAGAGGGAAGTCGGGTAATCTCCTAATATAACCTAGAGTTAGCAAAATGTTTGGAGATCACGTGACTCAGCATAATTCCCAACATCATATGTGACTTGAGTTTAAAGATGAGTTAAGTTATAGACTCTCTCTAGTCGCATGATCTCGTTATATACCCAGAGTTAGGAGAATGATTCAGTGACTTGGAGACATAAAGGTTTCAGTGAATCATGATTAAGAAGGATAGTCAAAGTGGAGTGAAGGTTTGAAAGCAATGCAAAAGATGTACGTAGTCGCCAAGTCTTGGGAAGGAACTAAGGTTAGTGAAAAGATTGGGAGACTCAGTGACAAAGAGAAAAGGGTGACCTGAGGTTATGATGCAGTGCCTAGGTAGATAAAAAGATCCTATGGCTACATTTTAAAATAAAATCATATTTGAATCTTAGTCGTCAATACAGATATCCATGCCACCTATGACAATTAGGATTTAAATATTTAAAGGAAAATTCAAATATCTAATCTTAGAAGTTATGATAGAAATGACTTGCAGAGAAGTAGATGGATCGACCGACTTTGTAGAGGCATAGTTATGGTGGTAGGAAGGATTTTAGAGATATATCTGATTGATCAAAGATATTTTTATGATGCATTTATAAGCAAAATTGACAATGTTAGTGTTTTCTAATTATTCTATTGCAATCAATTGTAGCCCTAATATGATCAGATTGACTCTAAGCCTACGTGCTGGGGAGTATATATATCTGTTTTGGGAGCTTTTAGAGCTTAGATTTTTCCTTGCTTAGAATTTATCTGTTGCATTTTTTCTACCCTCTTACTTTTACAGTCTGTAATCTTTCATTGATTTTTAGATATTTCAAGGCTTTTTGTGACATTTTCTCTGTCCCTGGGCTTTCTTGTCTGAATTTCTCTTACTGGATTAGAATATATTGAATGATTTTTCATAGAAATATTGGAGTTCCTGAGCCCTCTTTCTTTCTACAATTTCATGTACTACTATGGATGATCTGATTTAGATGAGTTTGAGGATATTCTTTAGTCCCCTATCATTTTGTCTCATTCTTGTACCTAGTTGCAGAAGTGGATGTTTGTTTGTAGGTCATAGTTTGTTTCTACTTATAGTGAATATACTATTGTTTGTGAAATTACTTCTTTCCCTGAATAGCCTCTGTTTATCTCAGACCTCTCTATGAAATACTTATGCAAGCCTATCTAGAAAGTTGTGTTCTATTAAATCCAAGGTTTCATGCTGAGATTACTTAATGTGTTATGATTCAAGTTACCTTTGGTGTGTCACCTAGTAGGATAATTTTCTTTCAGTCATTTCCCTTTCATGCATTCCTTCTATCCCTTTTCCCTCAAGAATTTATTTTTATGTTAGGAAGAAAATTTGGGTGACATATCAAGAGGAACCAACCTAGAACCTGGATGTCTTGTCTTGGTTAGAAAAAAGTCCCGCAAACTTGAGATAATTCCCATGTTACACTAGATTACCAAGACTACAAGAGCTTAGGTAAGGGTGCAAATCTAGGTGTTCAACAGTAATCTTGATAGCCATACCATCGATCACCATAGTACCATCCTTCCATCTTTCGACAAAATCATTCATGGCAACATCTTTGGAGCCATGAAGGTGCTCCATGTAGTTTGTGAGGCCTCCCTTGTTGAGCTTATCCCAAACCTCTGTTTGGGTCTTCCATTTCTTACAGTTTTTTGGATCCTTTCTATTTAACCCACCCCCCATGGTACCTTGCAAGAACAGGTTCTCACTAGAAATGATGGAAGCAAAGCAGAGAAAGTGTAGAAAAGCCAAGTTCACAATTTGTAAACAGCTAGTGAACGTGTGTCTACACTTCACATTCTTGGGAAAGACAAGCCTTTCTATAACCCTGTTGACAGCTATTAATGATATGCATAAATTCATGAAATCTTTTTGAGATTTTCCAAATCTTCTCATTTTCTATGAGTCAAATAATACCCCAACTTGTCTCTCACCTAAATGGTCAAATCACTGACTCCATGCCAAGTCATGATACCCTCGGCCTTAACTGCAATGTTAGCCAGCACATCCACAGTACAGTTTGATTCCCTGAAGTTATGCGATATGATGACATTGGTAAAAGAGTTAATAATTAAACAAGCCTCATCAATAATCACCTTGATTGACCATGATGTCTTGGTAATCCCTTTAATGCAATTTAAGATATTCATTGAATCACCTTCGATCCACACATTCAAGGACATACTTTCATTAATTAATTTTAAAGTTTGTAGAAGAGCCATTGCCTCCGCCACGTGGTTGGTCTGGACCTCAATGGGGAATGCCACGGCCGTAATACAATTTTCCTCATCATCACAGATAAGAACACCACATCTAGCTGGGCCCAGATTCCCCTTTGATGCTCTGTCAAAATTGGCTTTAATCCATCCAATAGGAGGGGAAAGCCAAATGGAATTCTCCCACCTGGAAGGATAACTAGCTATAGAACCAGTCGAAACTCTAGCATTGAAATCCAGCATACCACCATTGAACACATTACAGTTCTCTCTAATGCTTCTTTTAATATTTTCCACAATCACCACCATAGGCAAAGCATTATCACGAAAGA
Source organism: Thuja plicata (assembly GCA_018584345.1). Classification (NCBI taxonomy): domain Eukaryota; kingdom Viridiplantae; phylum Streptophyta; class Pinopsida; order Cupressales; family Cupressaceae; genus Thuja; species Thuja plicata. The sequence continues at coordinate 2,321,725 of MU225647.1, read as the reverse complement.
CTCTATCATTTTGTTCATGCCAAAGTTTCCAGATGATATGAGGAGAAATAATGTTCCATAACGACCTATCAACAGGAGCAGTCACGTTTCTCCACTGCTTGAAAAAATTTTCCAAATTGTTCAAAAAAACCCAGTGAATATTTTAGCATTGCAAGGTAAGGCACCAAACATCTCTGGAATAAAAATGATCAATGGCCAAGTGGAAAATTGATTCCTCTGCATTTTTGCACAGAAAACATCTGTTCGGCAGAATCATTCCTCTTTTTTGGAGATTGTATATGGTAAGGATCTTGTTCTGCAAAACCATCCAAAAAAAGATGTTAATTTTAGGAGTGAGTTGTTTATTCCATACCTGATTCCAGAAGGGAAGAGGATCTGGGGGCTTTATCAATATCTCATAGGTTGAAGCAACAGAATTGAGACCCGAAGGAAGATTTCCCCAAATCAAATTATCCTCCTTAGAAGTGTCCACTTTCCAGACATTCAAATCCATCCTAAGAGGTTTTAGCGATAAGTCCACCTCAGAAAGGTCAACCCAAGTCTATTTTTCCCATTAATCAGAGGCCCTCATACCAAATCTCTACATACATATATCAATAAAAGGTTGAATAGAAGGATTGGAATTCAAGGGAAAATCTTTAACCCAGCAATCATCCCAGAATATAATGCTTCTTTCATTACCCAAAAGCCACTTAGCACCCTTTAAAGTCATCTCCTTAGCTTGCTGGATACTATTCCAAATGACTGAACCCTGCACCTTCACATTAGACTTCATAAAGTTTGACATGTGAGGGAATGAAAAGAGATATTTTTTTATAATAATGTCATTCCATTCTTTATTGTCGCCATAGATATGCCATATTTGCTTTGCCAGAAGAACCTAGTTAATAACCTTTAGAGGCCAAATCCCTAGACCTCCCCACTTCTTCAGAGTACAAACCTTGTCCCACGCCACAAGAACCAGTCTCTTTCTATCTTCCACTCCATACCAAAGAAATTTTCTCTGAATAGATTCAATCACATCTAGAAATTTTCCTGGGATCCTAAACAAACTCATGGCATATATGGGGCGGCTCTGCAAAGAAGCCTTCAAAAGTTGGAGTTTTCCAGGTTGGCTAAGGAGAGCTCCCTTCCAACCAGCTAATTTCCTATTGAATTTGTCCACTATACCTTCCCAAAAGGAGTCAAGAGGTTTCAATCCTAAAGGGAGACCAAGGTAGGTTGCAGGAAAGGTCCCAATTTCACACCCAATGATTCTAGCAATCCTATTTTTCTATCCTTCAACATATTTATAGAGTACAGAGAACTCTATTGTCAATTAACAATTTTGCCTCTAGTTGAAGAATAAATAGACAGAGCCTATTTAATCCTTCTGGCTTCTTGGATAGAAGATGATCCCATAATAATCATGTCATCAACAAATTTCTTGGAGCAAGGCCTATAGGCAAAGGAAGGAATAAGGCCCTTTATAGAACCTTCAGAAGCTAGTTTCTGAAAATAATGACCAAGACCTTTTGCCAAAATAACAAAGAGAATAGGGGAAAAAGGATCCCCTTGATGGAGCCCCCTTGTGGGATTAAAGAAATAGGAAGAGGAGCCATTGACAATAAGAGCACCCATCAAAGTACTGATAAGCTAGGAAATAAGTTGCAGCACTTTATCACAGAATCCAAAGGATTAGAGAATCTTAATCAGAAAGTCCCAGTTCACCTGTTCATAAGCTTTTGAGAGATCAAGCTTCAACAAGAAACCATGGTTAGAGGAAGAGTGGGTAGAATGAATAACCTCATGAACCTTCATAATGGAGTCCAAAATTTGCCTACCAGGAACAAAACCACTATGTTGGGGAGAAATAATATGAGGAAGGATAGCCAGCAACCTAAGAGTAAGAACCTTAGAGAAAATTCTATACACCGAGTTACATAAGCTAATCGGCCTAAAGGAATCAATAGTATAAACACCAGGGGACTTAGGAATCAATGCAATAAAGGTAGCATTAATTTCCTTAAGCAAAGTTCTGCATCCAAAGAATTCTTTAACAACATGACATATATCCTTGCCCACAATATGCCATAATTTATGAAAGAAGAACCCAGGAAACCATCAGGGCCCGGGGACTTATCTCCCTCAAAAGAGAAAGCAGCTTTCTTGATTTCCTCTAAGGAAGGAATAGTAGTCAAAAACTTGTTAGTAGGTTTGTCCACTAAAGAAGGGATAGAATCAAGAATCAGAGCCTGGCTTTCCAAGAAAAGCTATTGACCTTTAGAAATAAGAGAAGAAAAGAAGTCAACCATAGCCCAAGATATATATTTATCATTGCTAACCAAGCCAAAGGTTAACCTGAGTTTGGAGATCCTGTTAGAGGCTCTATGTTTGGAAGCAGACGTGTGGAAGAACCTGGTGTTCTTATCTCCAGCCTTCATCCACAGTGACCTAGACCTTTGTCCCCAGCACACTTCCTCTTTAGAGATAATGTTATGATTCTTGACCAATAGAATAGTCTCTTTATCCTTAAGGTCTTGAGACATACCTGTCTGCTGAATAGAGTCCTGAATGATATCAAGTTCCTTTTGCAAGTCCAGCTTGACTTTGAAGATATCCCTGAGCACTCCCTTACTCCAAGACTTTTTTTTAATGTGTTGGAGTTTCTCAAACACCCGAAACATTGCAGTCCCATGAATGTTCACATTCCACCATTCCCAGATTCTCTGTTGTAACTCAGGGTGATCAATCCACATTTTTTCAAATCTAAAGGGGATATTACCCTTAACCTTTATTAAATCAGCAACAAAGGATAGAGGAAAGTGATCTAACCCAACCTTCATGATGGAAGACAATGAGAAGCAAAAGTTATTTAGCCAGTTTCTAGAAATCAAGGCACAATCCAGATGAACCTGAATAAGGTCCTCTCCCACTCTTATTAGACCAAGTGTAATTAACACCTTGCATATAAATATCAATAAGAGCTTAACAATTGACAAAATATATTAGATCAACTCTTCCCTCCAGTTGACTCAAGCTATCAACCCCTCCAAAATTCTCATCTTCTTTTAGAGGATAGTTGAAATCTCCCATAACCAGCTAGGGAGAATCACAGAAAGAAATTATTTGATTTTCAACCATTTTCCAATATTTAGCTCTACCATATTTAGAATTAGGAGCATAGATATTAGTGGTCACCCATTCAAAATTTGACTTGATATGGGTAAATTTAATGCTCAAACAATTAACATCATTATCAAGAATAACACCTCTAATATTATTTTGATTCCAAAAAATAGCAATACCTCTTGAGACACCAACATAACTGGATCCAACAATGCCTCCATTTTTTTAAAATTTTGATTTTTTTCAACCTTATCTTTGATCATTTTGGTTTCATGAACCATCATGATATTAGGTTTATGATCTCTGGCCAGATTCCTCATCATATCCTACTTATGGGAAGCATTGAGCCCCCTAATGTTCCATGATATGATTTTCATTTCTTAACCAGAGTGCTGACATCCTGGATGGTCAATTGCTTACCATCCACTATATCCTTTTTACTTTCCCTTTCTCTAATTTCTTTCTTTGAGGTTCTACCTGGTGTTCTCTTTTGAGATCCAACATCCAACTTCACACTTCGAACCTTAGAACCTCCATCAGCCCTACTCTGAGTTACCACTCCCTTAGAGCCAAGAGTAGAAAGTGATCTCTGTTGTTTCTTTTGTTTCTTCCCCATTTGAGTAGTCTATGGAGCCCCATTCGAATCTAGATTATCTGGACTAACAAAAGGTTCTTCATCACCACTGCTAGATAGAGCGTCTAGAGTAGATGAAGAAGCCTCCTCATCTAACTTTTTAAGATCAATGGAAGGAGAATCCTCCCCCATTGCTTCACTATCTGACTCACTAATAAGGAAGGCACCTTCAACTTTGAACAATGACTGTTCTATAGCCTAGATAGGAACCACTACCTCTACGGGCACTTCTTTCATCAGCGAATCAGATATGTTTTTAACAAATTCCACTATTTCTCCCTCTTCCAAGTTTAGAATCCCATTTGAGTCAACTGTGTCACCAAGACTTCCTTCCAGATCAACCTTGTTAACACTCTCTCCTTCAGTTAAAATCAGAGTCTTCTTCTACTTCCAGATTAGTTTGTGATCCTTATGTGGAATAGGATCAGTGACCACTGTTTTGGGGTCCTTTCAAAAAAAATTTGGACAGTTCTTTTCCCAATGACCCATTTTATGACACACAAAGTAGGCAAAAGGAAGGGATTCAAATTCCACTTCCTGCTTCTAGATACCCAGCTTGGAATCGATGTTAATAACTGAAGGGACATTTTCAAACTGACAAATATTGACACATATTCTTGCAAAAACCATACGGGACTTAGCTTTAGTCATGGGGTTGACTGTGAGAAGCTCCCCACCAAAAGAAGAAGCAAAGCCCTTAAAGACTTCCTCGTTCCAGAACTCGAGAGGCAATCATGGAAACCTAACCTAGACCGGCATCGTTTTGAATAAATTATTAGTATAATCCCATTTTGGAGACCACTTACAGAATGCAATTCTTGTTCTTCCAAACATCCATGACCCTCCACACAGGACAGAGTCCTGGTATTCTTTTTTAGAAAAGGAAAAGGATAAAAATCCCTTAGGTAAAGCAGCTATGTCAACCTGACCCTTCAAAGCCCATTTTTTCCTAGCAAAAGATCTAACCAGTTCAATGTTAGGACGAGGGCCAATGAACTTACCAACCAGGGTAAACTCCATTGAATAGACAGAGAGATCTACTAGAGAATCAGGAACAAAAATGGCTACTTCACCATCCACAACGCCAGCCTTCGTGATTCCAACAACAGGAGAATGATTTCCCACTTGTTTAGCACCCAATATTTCTAGCCATTTTTTGGTTGAAGATTTCCAACCATTTATGCATGTAATTGTTAGTTTTTTGTCTTTTATTCCTAACAATGTGAATTATAGATTTCACTTTTGAAAGGATCATAACAAATATCATCACTCTATCGATGATCCATCAAGAATCATTGTGTTTTAATGTAAAAAAAAAAAAATTAAATTTACAGTTGGTTACACATATGGTGTTTGACATACAAGTTATTCGTTAAGCACACCACAAATCTATTGTAGATTATTGTGTCAGGATTAAGGTGTCTCAACCTTAGAGTCCTAACACGTTGAAATATTTAATTTATTCATTTATCCAAATTTATTAACTTCCTAAGTTGTCATTCACTTTATGGGGCCTCTTGGTGAGGTGGCATCCTACATGGCAGGTGATGACATGACATATTTCTTATTTTCTAGGAATTTGGCATCCACTTGGAAGATGCTAATTTTTGTAAGATATTATCACATATTTCCAATTTGAATTGGAAATTGATTTCATAATTTCCTATGTTGACTAAAGAGTCTTGGTTTGAAATTTCTATTATGCAATGGAGTTGTATTTTAGAAATTGGTATTTATTATGGAGTTCATTTTTGACAAGTGGTGTGAGGTAGGGAATGTGCTTATTCATATTTATGGTAATTTCTATGGTTTACATGCTTTGCATTTAGCAAGATGATCATTATGAATAAGTGTTGTTTCCATGGAAGTTGCTATGAGCAACATGTCATAAAATTAGCAAGTTGTTAACATTATGACACAACTTACCTCTTAGGTTTTGAAGATGGTTTTGGAAACCATGGGTACCTACCTCTTTATGTTGAGCTCTATATATGTTGTTGCCTTAGCTGATTTACAAATGAGAGGAAAGGAGTTCACTTTGTCGTGTTATGCTAACAAATATTCTCCATGATGGAACAAGATGTCAATCTCCATGTAAAGGCTTAGAGCCTGAAAATGTATTGTAACTTCTTGAATAATATAGTGTTTCAATCTTTTGGAGCATGGGTTTTTTACCTGAAAGGGTTTTCTCCACATATATATGTGTTTTTCTCTTTTGTCTCATTCTTCTAGTATCATGATTTTGAAGTATTAAATCTATATATCCTATTGTTACTAAAATTTTCTTAGATTTGTAATTTGCAATCACTTCCCTCTAAGGTTTCAATTATGGGAAATAAACTCTCTTTTCACCTTTTTTATATTAGTAATATTTTTATAGTTTTCAACAAGTATTTGGTTTAGGATTTGTGTATAGTAAGGTTTTTATATATTTGCATTTGTTTCATTAATTTTAATGTGGCTTTTCTATTTTTGGATGACATACTTCGAACAATTGTGATTTTTTAAAAATATTATTCTATTCAATTGTTCATTCTATTTTTGTTTTATAAAATACAAAAATTTCATACAATAAATGTATTATATTTAATCTTATAGTATAAAAATATAGTTCAATATCTATAAAAAAAATTAAAACTTTTACATAATTTTCTCTTTTCTATACACTAATCTATTGAATTTAAATAGTCAATATTGTTGATTAACTCGATGGTATCTTGAACCTAATTTTTACGTCACATTCAAATTTTCCAAACATTTTGTAATCTTATCTTTGTTCATAAGAAACCTTTTGAATTAAACATCTTCCATTAGATACCTTCTAAGATCGGACTTAGATCACCATGTAGACAACTGGTAAATTTTTAGAACACTTTTAAATTTTGTAAAATATCTGTGACTGTGACTTTCTTTTTACAATGTTAGAGTTGTACCAACTGCACTGCATTAGCACCCACTCTTTGTTATACAGCCATGATGCCAAATTTTTTTTCTCAACTGATAATATTGATAAATTGATTAGTTTGTTGAACATGTTGAATAACTGAGAGGGGGTGAATTAATTATTCACAAACACTTATAAAACTTTTGTACTAAATCGGTAATCATTTAAAAAATTTAGAAACTTATAACAAATGTAAACATGAAAACACAAAATCGTCAACATAAACAACACTAGAATTTACGTGGAAACCCAAACTGGGAAAAATCACAGAGAAACTAATTCTCATGAAATGAACACTAGTTAAGGTGATTTTTACAAGGGCTCACTATCAATTTTCTCACTGCATTTTTCTCACTGGAGGTCGGCTCACTACCAATATAATTAGGCTCAGTACCAATAAAATTAGGCTCACTACTAATTATACAATTGGGTTTACTGCCAAAATATAAGAAATGAAAAGAAAATTTACCACTAAAGTCATTGTCATTGATATTCTGCAATACAAAAATGATATAATAGTCTGCTATCAATTTCATCAACTTGCACATACATCAACATATAGAGTTTTCTTTGTTAGATTCACATTCACTTTGCATATTACTCGCATCCAAGAACCACCCTCACAACTAATATTATTAGTCTTCTTATATTGCTTGATGCCATCAACCAAGTCAGCCTAAACCAATTTGAGATAGGTCACACCAAAATATTCCTATGATGATAAGCAATAAAATGTAGACCACCTCATTCAATACAATATGCCTCACGCACATTAGCACACTACACAATCTTTGAGATCTTCAGTACCAACATATAGGATCTGCACATTACAATGCATCAACTGAAGCACAACAAACACGTCCAAGATAGGATTGATCCAAAACAAGTGTTGCATACATAAATAACCATCATCGACATGGATAAGGATAAACACTTAGGGCCCGTTTGGGTATTGGAATACTATATCCTGGATATGGTCAATTCAGGAAGATGCTGCATATCCAGGAAGATGCTCATCCTCAAAATGAAATCTGAATATGGTCTGACCCGTTTGGTTCACCCAGAAGATGAATGAGAAGATGCATAAGGAATTTTAATTCTTTATTTTTTTAATTTCTTTAAATATGGTGTGTGTATATACACACATGTACGTGTGTATATATACATACATATATATGTGTGTATATACACATATATATATACATGTGTATATGTATATACATGTGTATATATACACATTTATATACATATACACACATACACACATGTGTGTATACACACACATATACACACATACACATGTGTGTATATATACATACAAGTGTGTATCCATGTATACACATATACACACATGTGTATATATATACACACATACACACATGTGTGTATACACATATATATACACATTTATGTATATATACACACATATACATATGTATGTATATATACACATATACACACACATATGTGTATATATACACACCATACATATACACATACAAGTGTGTATCCATGTATACACATGTGTATATATATACACACATACACACATTTGTGTATATATACACACATAGACACATATGTATGTATATACACATATACACACACCATACATGTGTTATATATAGACATATACACACATGTGTATATCCACACATATACACACACCATACATGTATGTATATACACACACATATGTGTATATACATAGATACATGTATGTATATATACACACATGTGTATATATATACACATGCGTATACATACACATATGTATATACACACATGTATATATATACATCCTTATAGCAATATAATATACATCTTTATAGTCACAGATCCAATGAAATATTAAATTTTCTTTTATAAAAATTGCAATTGGAATTTGAAATTCCAATTCCACCTATTTAGGTGGAAGATGATATTCCCATTTTGGAGGCAAAATGAAAATTTTGGAATTCCAATTCCATTTTTTCCCAAGGACCCAAACATGGAATTTGGCATTATCCAGAATTAGATAATGCCAATTCTGGTCCAATTCCTACTGCCAAACGGGCCCTAAAGAACATCCTTCGGTGAACACTTCTACCAATACACCAAAGATCTCGATAAACACATCAACCGATATACCAAAATATCCAAACCTCTTCTATGCATTGAATATGTTAACATCAATGACAACCATTAATGAAAACAACATGAATAGCATCAAATTCACATTCTAACACAATTTATTTGTTATATGGAAATCGATTCTATGAATCAACTTTTCATCTACTAAACAAGTCTCTTTGATGTTTGTTTTCTTCTCTTAATTAGAATTTTAATGCTCAAACAAATGTACAACTGTTTAAATGCATGCGATGCATCAAACAGTTTAGCATTATCAATTTTGACTTGTCTCGTATTTCCTGGCCAGAAATGAAAAGGTCAACAATCAAGATAAATCTCACTAGTGGGACTTAAAATCAAAACAAATAGTGCTAAATGAGGTAAAATCATAACCATACTTATCAATAATTTTTGTTTGTTGTGTTTGTTTACAGTATAAAGCAAAAAAAAGAGAAAAACTTAAGCCTTTGAATAGAATCTTGTTTTACCATTATAAATCAACCATCCAGGGCCTCATCTTTTTTCACTTTTATGACATAATTATATGTGCTTGTATTAGTTAGTTAAAATCTATTCAAGAAAATATTAGATACTGGATGTGCACATTGATCTCAAATGGTTTTATAGGATGCTCTTGCTTCCCTTCATATTACATATAAATTGTTTGTTGGGCGTGATATTATTGCTAAGCATGGCATAACACTCTATTGCTAACTCTTGTTTTGTGTACTTGCTACACAATTTAGGCCATTGTTTGATATAATGTTAAAGGCTTAAGTGAATAAGGAGGAGGATAACAATTTATTTTTACATCACTTCTAAAGAAAAGCTCTTGTTGTTAATTGAAAAGGAAAATGTTATGAAACTTAAAGTATATGTGGTTGAAACAATAACAAGAATGGCCAAAGACTAAAATAAACAAAGTTTAAATTAATGTGCATAAATTTGTTCTGGATTTTTTTCGAGAAATGGATATAGAGTATAGAAAACTTAATTACATATTTTGAAAGATGTTGTCTAAAGGTGAGGCAACAAAATTTATAAGAGGGAGTAAAGCTACAAATTGACATTATGTGTTATTTGTTCAAAATTACTACCATCTTAATCACATAGTTGACCTGTGAATAAAGGTGGACATAAGGTAATATGTGAAAGATTGAAGATTCATATAGAGATTTATTTAATAGTGTATCATCTTAAAAAGTGATCACTCTTGTTAGGTGCTCATATTTAGCCCCATTTTAGTATTAATGGGTTCCCACATTGATTTCACATTCTCCTAGCCCTTTTTGCATCCTCCAAATCAATATTATTTGCTCAAAACTCAAGAATGACTCTAATTTATTTGCATATTTCCCAAATATCAATCCATTCACATAATTAATTTTCCCTATAGGACCTATTAGGTCCCATATTTTGAAATATTTAGATGCATTTATGATTTATTTTCTCGCTTATCTCTCCATTTTCCCCTAAATCACTTAACAGCTCTCAAATCTCACAACCAGACCTCAAAATTTACACCTTCCGGGTATAGGTCAAACCTAGTTTGCTCTATACCAGGTATAGGTTGAACCACTTTTTACCTATACCTTTGGGTTTTATTTTGGATGGGTTTTAGGCCTGGGATATAGATTATTTTCATTTTCCCACCTAGCACAGTCAGACCCCACAAATTTGGACTCCAAAATCACTATAAAAGGATGTGTCTTCGCTTCATTTTGACATATATTATATCTATGACATCTATTACATACCTATAATTAAAGAGGCATCTTTATGAAAGTAGCCTATTATGCATTCAAGAGATTCAAGTCCAAGAAAGCATTCATTGAAGACATCCCCCCATCAAGCATTCAAGTATTTCCTTCCATAGATATAGCTTATTTCTTCCATTGGAGGTCAAGGAAAGGAGTTTGCAATCAAGGGAGAAGATCTACATTCATCCATTCAATTCTTCTCCTTTTATTTCATCCAACATTGTGGAAAACTACAACATTCATCATTCAAGGGTTTGCTTTCATGTTTTCATATTGGGTTTTTATGGAGTCCAATTTATTGCATCAACACTTGTGATCATCTTTAAAGAAGCATTACATCACTGAGGTATAAGGCAGTTTATGTTTCAGATCTAGATTTTTTTAGAAGCTAGGGTTTTCGTTGCACCAAAAGATCGACCTATTAATGCCCAATACAACCACTAGACTTATAGAACACACAGGAGGTTGATAAACCATGTCACAAATCCTACGAGGGACGCTAGCATACTACATTAATCACCCTCCCAATGTCACTTGTCATGGCCTACATGATTCAAGCCTATGACCAATCTCTAATACCACTTGTTAGAAGCTAGGGTTGTCATTGCACCAAAAGATCAACCTATTAATGCCTGATACAACCACTAGACTTATAGAATACATAGGAGGTTGTTAAACCATGTCACGAATATTGCAAGGGACACTGGTGCACTGCCAATAGATTGAATTTCCTCATGCAATTTAAATTACATTTCAAGGTTAATTACTAAATATGGACTTGACCAAGGCAAGCCCCTTCCCCCAACAATTTCCCCTTCTCTCTTTTGTGCAGGTGCGGGTTCAAAATGTAAATTTAGTTACAGATCTAGGAACCCATTTGTAGATCAATTTTATGTTTCAAATTCCAACAATATAGGGTATAGGTCAAACCTTCAACCTATACCCTAAAATATAGAGTGAAAAATCAAGTTACAGATCTGAGGACCCAATTTAGAGAAATGCTCATATCAACTTTTCTTTTTCTAATTTGACCATATTGGGTATAGGTTGAACCTTTGACCTATACCTGGGTATAGGTCGAACCACTTTTGACCTATTCCTGTAGAAGAATAGAAAGTTGCAGGTTTTAGAGTTACAGGTTGTAGTCTTCCAAATTTATAAATCAAGTCATTTTGAGGCTCTGATAAAATTAGTCTCCAAATACCTTCTTCTTCTCTCATTTTAAGGTACACACATTCTTACTTCTATAGCTTGCATCCAATTTGATACATTGAATTAAATTTTTTATTTTATCTTGTTATTAATCATATCCTTAATCATTATCATATATCCCTTGCAATCTTCTTTTCCTATTTACATAAGGAATACCCTAAATCCACCTTCTAGCTGAGATATTTTATTTGTATCTCTTCATCCTTTTGGGTTATACAAATCATATTTGGCCTAAGAATTGGATTTTGGGTCTTCTAATGTATGTGTAATTTGGTGCTTTACCATTGATCACCATTTCATATTATACATTTTTATGAACCTATGATATAGCAGATCCATATGCATCCATGGGGTGCACATATACAAACCAATCTTCATGGTTATAAGTGATTCGTATCCATCCATGAGTGAACATCTACAAAAATATTCATGAATATAATGGATCTGTATCCATTCATGAGGTGCACATAGAAAAATTTGTCAGTACGCACGAGATTTTGATGGAATTGACTAGCATGGCATACCACCACTTAGAACTTTCAATTCTATCCTTGGTGTGATTCACAGTAAGACATATAATCTTATTGGGTGAGGTAATTACCTCTCTCTCTCTCTCTCTCTCTCTCTCTCTCTCTCTCTCTCTCTCTCTCTCTCTCTCTCCTATCATGCTAGATAAAATTGATCATGGAATTGGTATCATCATTGGTGGTTCTCTTTCTCTTCCAATTTCATGTGATCACTTGTGCTCTTGCAATAGCTTTCCATACATGATATTAGTGGCTGAGGCATTTTTATTGAGGTCTCTTTCACTAGTTGATTTGGATTTTTATTTTAGTACTAACCCCTTTGTTTTTTTCGGTGTCTTTTGTCTTTTCTTTTATTTTGTTCTTTCCTTTATTTTCATGCCTTTGTACATGGATGTGGAGTTATAATCCTTAGTTTTGGGGCTTATGTTCTTAGACCTAGTGATGACTTATTTATTTGCAATTCACCGTAACTATATTTATCTCTCTTTCTTCTATCTCTTCCTTTACCATGAGCATGAGTTTGTCTCATACTCCTGCTAAAGTGGGGGCTAAATGTATAGTCCTAAGAAGTAATTACTTTATTTTGTATTCATTTTAGGACTCTTTTAGCCCTCTTTAGTGTGCTCCTTGTGATATGACTTCACATTGCACCTAAATGCATATATAATAAAAATCAAGGTCCTACTCTTCTCCTTCAATCTTGATCAATGCTCTATGTTGGCTCTAAACTCTATTCACAATTTCTCATTTACTCATCCATTCACATAATTAATTCCCCCTTGGGATCCATTTCAATATTTAGATGAATTTATGATCAATTTTCCCGCCTATCTTTTTTATTCTCCCTGAACCACTTAATGCCCCTTGAATCTTTCAACCTTACCTTGAAATTAACACCTTCTAAGTATAGGTCAAACCTGGTTCGACCTATACCTGGTATAG
>MU225647.1:2280608-2308436 GCA_018584345.1 Thuja plicata | reverse complement strand
AATTTTCCCGCCTATCTTTTTTATTCTCCCTGAACCACTTAATGCCCCTTGAATCTTTCAACCTTACCTTGAAATTAACACCTTCTAAGTATAGGTCAAACCTGGTTCGACCTATACCTGGTATAGGTCAAAATTTCAACCTATGCCTTGGGGTTAAATTTTGGTGGGTTCTAGGACAGATGCAAGGTATTTTCATTTTCCCACCCAGTGAAGTCGACCTTTATGAATTTGGACCCCAAAATCTCTATAAAAGGAGACTTCTCCCCCTCATTTTCACACCTACTATTGTGAAATCATCCTCATGCAATCTATTGTGCATTAAAGGAGATAAATCAAGCAAGCATGAAATTTTATCCATCAAATAATTCATGCATGTCCTTTTGTAGATCTAGCCTCTTCATAGGAGACAAAGGAGTTGGCCATAAAGGGAAGAGATCTACATTCATCCATTCAAGCATTCTTCTTCTTCTTCTTCAATCCACTATTGATTTGAATTACAATAATCTACTACATGAGACTTTGTCTTACATAATTTCCTTTTGGATTTTGTTTTGAGTCAAGGATATTGCATTAATATATTTGATCTCATACTAAGTATATTTGCATCTATATGATATGATACATTTCCATTGTTAGATTTAATCTCTTCTACATGATAGCCTTTCCTTTATTTCAATTCAAGGTTAATTCCTAGAAAGGGGCTTGACCAAGGCAAGCACCTCCCCACCCCCCCCCCAAAANCCCCCCCCCCCCCCCAAAAAAAAAAAAAAATAATTCCCCTTCTCTTGTGTGCAGATGCGGGTTGAGAATACAAATTTAGTTGCAAATCTGGGAACCAATTTGAAAGAACTTTCCAAATCCATTTTTTGTTCTAGATTCCAATTATATTGAGTATAGGTCAAACCTTAAACATATACCCTAACATTTAGATTGTAGAATTAAGTTACAGAGCCAGAAAGAAAGTTCAAAGACTTTCCCATATCCACTTTTTGTTTTATGTTTTTTAGCAGATTGGGTATAGGTCAAACCTTTTACCTAAACCTGGGTACAAGTCAAACCACTTTTGACTTGTTCCTGAGATAGGATAGAAAGTTGCAGGTTATAGAGTTACAGATCACAGACTTCTGGATTCATTTTCTAGGACATTTTGTGACTCTGTCAGACAAAATATTAGCATTTTTTTCACCTTCTTCCCCCTCCATTTTCAGGTACACACATTCTTTTCCCTACATATTGCATAATCGGGAGGTTAGGAGGTTACTTTAGAGATCCTGATATAAATATAAATAAGCTGAAAAGAATCACAAGATATAAATAAGTTCATATGATACATTTTTACCTAATATATATTCACCCAAAAAGTAACCTTCCCTTAATCTACCCAATGATAAAGGTAAGGCTCGTGTTGTCACAATTAATATCTAACCTATAGTTGATTATTCTTACAACAAAAGATTGTGATGAAAATATACTAGAAGATAACCCTTCAAAGATGTTTGTTGATCACCAAAATGCCAAAGAATCCTATAAATCACTATCTCGCATTCTCATACTATAAGATTAGAAATAAAAACTAAACTATCTATATAAGATACAAGAAACTTGGCTATGAGGAATTCATGAGGAATTAAATTTAAGGAGTTCAAGATGTTGGCCTTGAAGTTAAAATACCAAGATACAATTGAAAATAGAGAGTATAATATTACATCTAAGCTCACTTATATGCATAAAAAGTTCACTTGAAGCACTCTAAAATATCTCAATATTGATATTGACAATGTTGTGTTAGATTAGGAAAAGCAATTGGTTGGAAATATCAAAAAAGTATATTATTCCCTAGGTATAATATTGCTTGTGATAAATAACTAGATACGTTTAGAAGTAACCTCCTAATGTGTTTATTTATTTTGTGTGTAGACCAATTTTTTTCTTCTTGACCCCTTGAGACTGATTTCATGGTATGATCATTTGTATTGAGTTTGTGGGAAGGGCATTGAGCCCAGTGAAGTGAAATATGTCTACATGTTTTTGGTGGTGAACCCTACCTTTGCATCAAAATTTTGATGTAATAAGGTTTTATTTGGGTTTCTTAAGGTCAAAATAGGTATTTTTGAGTATTTTTGAGTCAATACAATAAGTTTTGTTTCCTAAGTGCAAGAAGTATAAAAGTTACATTGCAACTTTGCAAATGTTGTCAATAACAAATTATGCAAAATGATGTAATCCAATGGTTGGGGTGGTTGAATTTGGTTCCATCCATTGGAAATTTATTAAAATGTTGTCCAAAACCTCTCTTGGTCAAGGTTAGAGGGTTGATGGTAATTGGTTAGAAGAAACATCAATCAAAGTCTGATTTTTTAGAAAATGTGACTATTTTTTGTTGATCACAAGTTTTTTTATGATTCATATTTATTTTCTTTGGTCCAGATCTTTGAAGGGCTTGAAGGAGGCTGAACCATATTTGATTTTCAATTTATTTGAGCCCTTTCCATGGAGGAATAACGAAGTTAGAGGCATTTCTTCCAAAACTGCCAAGAAACCCTCACTATCAAAGGTTTGTGAAGAAATTAGATAATTTGGGATAGGTTTCACCAGTAAAAAAAATCTATAACTTTGGGATTTGGAAGGTATTTTAATTCTCTAAACATTTATAGTGGTCTGAAGTCAGGAGGACATTTTGTTA
The DNA here is from genome assembly GCA_018584345.1 of Thuja plicata. NCBI lineage: Eukaryota > Viridiplantae > Streptophyta > Pinopsida > Cupressales > Cupressaceae > Thuja > Thuja plicata. The sequence continues at coordinate 2,305,753 of MU225647.1, read as the reverse complement.
GAAATTTGATGTCCTAGTGTTGTTTATACCATGAAAATCATTGGTTTCCTATGGTTGTGAGTGCAAGTGGGTGGTTTTGTGTCATTTTGAGAGGTTTAGGAACTAAATAAAGGTAGAATATTGAGTTTTGAGGAAAATTAAATGTGTTCCAAGTGCTGGTTCAGTTTGGAGATCTTTTTTCAGGGTAGTCTCTTTGTAAAAGAGGCCTAATTTCCCTCGAAAAATTGTGGTCAGACAAAAGTTTACCAATCTGTGCCAAAGGACCCCATGCCAAGATTTAAATATGCTAAAAAACTTCCAAAATAGTGTCTAAAAAGGTTCTATGTTTTTGTCTGTGGTCAAAGGGTAGGAAGTTATGTTCAAAAAACCCTCTGAATAGGGCTACAAGGCCTAATTGTCACTTTGAAGAAAATGGTTTGATGGGTTTGTTTCAATGGTGGTTTTGAGTGGATTAAGGTCTTTTGAGATTTTAAACATCATAAATTCCATTTCTTATTCCTTTGTAAGATTTTTTTCCATATTTGGCTTAAGTTGCCTAGTTGGTGTCTACAAAGCAAATAGTGTAGAACATTGTGTTGGGTCTGTATAAATGGTTCCCTTGGGTTTTCTGATGAGCTTCATCTTTCCTTGTTCCTTTAATTTTGAGAGTATCTAAAATTAATTGGTTTCCAAATAACTAAGGTTGTGTTGTGTCTTGTTACACCTTGGTTACAAGTGAGGTGTCCCTCTAGTTGAACAAATGGTGGATCTTGGTAGTCTCATCCATGCCTACTCTGTCTGATCAATCCTTGGCATTCTTCTAATAGTTTTTGTGGTTCTAGGACCTCGATATCAAATGACTGCTATGGAACTACATCAATCACAATATTTCTTAAAAAAAATGAACTACAAAGCCAAAAAAGAATAGTATATTATGTTAGATAGTCATATTTTGATGTACATTGAATTACCTTCTGCAACAACTATTTGAGCTAAAAGTAGTGGTACAAAATTTGTATGAAATAAAACATACATATTTCCATAAATTTTGAATCATACAATAAAAATATACATAGATACATGTGAGCATAAATATAAGGCATGAGCAATCTACAAAGCATAAGACATCTACATAAACATGAAGTAGTATACATTAATATATAAGAGACATGAATTGCATACTTAAAAATAAAAACTATAAATATTCATAGGGCATGAAGCCAAATATATATGTCCAATAATGTCATACATGTAATATATCCAACACAATTAAATTGACTTCCTAAAATCCAAATGGATGTAGAATGTGTCACATACACAATATACAAATTTTATGTCCAATAATGTCATATAGGCATATAATATATATCCCTAATCTAGTCTTTTCTCGTGAGGGAAGAAAACAAATCTCGAGCTTCTTTTGAACGTTGCATGGATGGAGATGCAGTGGATGTTAGAGACTTTTGAGTGTGCTCACTCATCCTCCTGTCTAGACTCTTCTAGAGATCCAGTTGTTAAAATCATAAGTATAAACATCAATAACTAGTATACATCAAAATTGAATTATACGATGAAATTCAATATATTATTCACTTACCGCTAACAAATATTCACTGTGTTCATCCATGAGAGGGGCACACAGACAATATGGAGTAACAAGTCCCTACAACAAAAATCAAAATAATAATTAAAACACATACATGAGTATCATTAAAATTTTCAATAGAAACTATTAAAATAACAAGTAAATTTAAGTAATCTCTTTCATACCTCAATCAATGCTTTGGAACTCGCTATAGCTGCAGCAACCCCATGATCCAAAGAGTGATGAAAATCAGGAGGGGTACCTGATGTAAACAACTGAAGATGAAACGACAATATTTTTACAACCCCACTAATGAATAAATGGTACCTCCGTGAAAGTGCCATGACATCCTTCAATATTTGGTGTCAACGTAAACGGTCCAACAATAAAATAATGCAAATTTATGGTAAGTTATAAGACAACCATTCATATAATAGTGTACTACTCACATTCAATAATTTTTTTTCTTTGTTAGATATATACATGTGGACTTGACATTGTCATGACAAAGGCGGGTGAAGGAATATGACCACTGCCATGAACACTTTGACTCTAAATTTTGATCATTATTTTTCTACTAATTGAGTTATTCATTCATTTATTAATTAAATATCATCAAATTAATTAAATTAACATGAAAATAAAGATACCTCTGTGAAATTCACACGATGTCCTTCTCTATATGGTGTTAACATTGAGGGCGCAATAGTAAAATAATGCACATGCAAATAAGTTATGAGACAACCACTCATATATTTACATATTACTCATATGTAATAATTATAATGCTTTATTAGATACATACATGTGGACTTGATGGCACCATGTAAAAGGAAATCAATGAATAATAGGAGCGAAACCAGAATTGTAGAGATAAGGAAAGAAAATGAAGAGATAACACAAACTCTAGAAGAGGTAAATTCATAAGTTGTTAGGCTCTTTGAAGCAATACTAAATAAGGAAGTATAGGAGAATAGGTGACAAAGAGAAATATTCTTAAACTCAATCCCCAAAATTGTAAATGCATAACAAAATGAGGCTATTTGTCAAAAATGGTAAGGAAGAAGTCAAAGTGGAAAATTTGTAGTTAAATCTAGACAAAACACCTAGTCCATATGGATTCTTGGCAGCTTCTCCAAAATATTATGGGACATTTTTGTCAATGAATTCACTCCAACTATGGAAAAATATAGGAGAAGAATGGTTATGTTGGGAGCAATGAATCGTACATTCTTGGCTCTTATCCCCAAGAAGAAATTTCCTCATGAAATGAGTGATTTTAGGCCAATTTCTCTATGCAATACAATATACAAAAATATCACCAAAATAATTACAAACAGACTAAAGAAGCTCCTCAAAGGCATCATATTTGATGAACAAAGTTGATTTGTACCAAGGAGGTTAATAGTGGAGGGAATAATTATTACTCATGAAAAAATCCATTTGGCAAGAAAGGCTAAAAATCCAGTATGATCTTTAAGCTATATATACTTAAAGTCTACGATCTAGTTGACAAGAAATTCCTTATGGCGGTATTGGTGATATTTGAGTTTAGTGAGAATTGGGCAAATTAGATCAAAATTTGTATCTATACCCCCAAATTCTCAATTCTAGTGAATGGAGCAACACATGGTTTCCTCTCCTCAACCAAGGGCATCAGGCAAGGAGACCTACTCTCTCCCTTTTTATTCATCATCATGGTGGAGACATTAGGAATAATTCTAAACACTCTAAGAAGGGAAGGCAAGTGACAGAGAGTCATTGTTACATTTATAGGACTGAGACTATCACTCATCTACAATTTATAAATTATACTATATTGTTCAGAGAATCATGTAGGAGGGAAGCCAGGGCCATAAAGATATTTCTTGATGACTACTATTTGGCATTAGGGAAGAGCATAAATTGGAGTAAATCATAAGTATTTTTTCTAAACACATAGCCCAACTTGCAAAGAGAACTATTAAGGATAGAAAATTTTGAGAGACGTTTGTTTTCTGAACTAATTTTTGTGAATATCTTTGTTTACAAGTATGAACAAGATAAATTACAAGGAAATCCTAATAAATAGATGCAAAAATGAAATTGATTCATGGATTAAAAAATGGTTATACTCTTTTGGAAGGCTACTAATGATGAAGGTAGTGCTCTTTCCCATACTAGTCTACTCAATGGCTTGTCTCAAACTTCCTAAGGCTATTGAGGACGATCTTATCCAAATCCTGAGGAAATTCTTTTGGAGTGGTATAGGTGAACAAAAAAAACTCCCTTTGTTTGCATGGGATAAAATTTATCTCCTCAAGGAGGCTATCGGGGTAAGAATCAAGGAATTACTTGTCATGAATTTGGCCAAGGGTGCTAAATTAGTATGAAAACTATACATATATGGGGAACGAAGGTGGGTCATAATACTTAGAAGGAAATATTTGGACTCGGATGACCCAATTTGAATATTGGGGAAAAGATAGATGTATGTGTAAGTTTGGATTTGTAAAAATGTCTCTTCTAATCAAGAGGTCAAGCTATTAAAAGATTTTTTAAAAAGAAGAGCATAATCTAGGGAGTTGCATGTGGTTCTTTGGTTTTTAAACTTTATAGATGTAAGTTTGCATTTTAATCTTAGTTTTAATTTTGTATGACCCATTTTGTGATGCATTATTCATTCTTTTTTATATTTCAAGTATAAGACCCATCATGTAGAGAAGAGAAAAGGTGTGGTTTCCAGAACTACAGATTCCTATATGATCTAGTGAGCTTTTTAATTTTTCTTTCAAATCTAATACCATTTTAGTTTTTTATAATTATGTTAAAAATAATTTCTATCATAGCAAACATGCTAGCAATGAATCTTATTAGCATAACACATTTCTCGAACATTTTTATTGTGATTTAGATTATTTAAGTTTTGAGAGATGTTGGTTTCCATGTGAGATAGCAATCTACCAAAAGTAGTTTTGATAGTTGTCCCTCTGTATTGTGTATAATTTTCATGGTGGTTTATCTTCTTAGAATTGTTCTTCAAATGGTTATGGTAATGAAATGAAATTAAAAATTTATTTTATGTTTATTATGATTGCTCATGTTTTTAAATTGTTTGCGCTAACTCTCAAATTCATGCCATACAAGTATTGACTTGTTTCATTGTGTATAAAACTAAAAAAGCGCAAATAAAACTGTATGGACATCAAACTGAGCCTTTATTAGGAGCTCTAAAGTTAAGGCTAGCATCACAGTCTTGCAAATTTTTGGTGGAGGACATTTTGTAGATTTCTATGATGAAGATTATTTTTGGATGAATGTGAATAGATTCTTCTTTATTAGTTTTTACTAAACAATGCACTTCCTTAATGTACTTTTTTATCTATAAATTTTTGGATATTACTTTTGACAAGATTAAGATTCAAGATGGATTATTGTGAATGGTCAATTATTACCTTGTCTTAGGCTTGTAGGAACCATGGATCATTTACAATCAAAGATGAAATGCCTACATAAAGCTTTCAGAGAGAAGAAAATGATGTTATTAGCCATTCAATTAGAGGTATGATTGTAAAATGGTATATTTCTACAATGATATAAGCAGAATGTGTATGCCATTTGTTGTTTTGTTCTCTTCCCAATTGTATTTAGAAAAAAATCATATGAAATAATTGTATATATAGTATTTGTCGAAACATGCATTTATTTTAACAATACTACATCTATGGTAGCATGTGAGATGACTACCAAAAAACACTATTGCTTAAAAGATTGGTTAGAATTTCTAAAAAATATCCTTTAAATCTAAATATCTCTCAACATTTTTTACATAGTGTTGGTGAACAGATTTGTCTCCACTTCAATTAAACTTTGTATTGACCCTATACCTCTTTGAAGACAAATAATTCTACAACAGTTGGGTAAGCATGAGATAATTGCTTCCCTCTGAATTTTGTGAGATACAACTCCCTCTCAGAAATATTCAATGAATTTATAAATAAACACAAACAAATGTACTTTTGACTGGAAAGTACGTAAGGATCTCCCAAATACTCCTAGGTATTGAGGTACTTTCTAGAAATTATGAATATAGAATTTAAGGTTAAAGGAAAGCACAGTTCCTTCAACTATCTAAAATTAACTTCCTATGAGACTAAAAACAAGAATTATCTAGAAATATTAACAATCACCATGCAATAACAAAAAACACAAAGCAAGAGATATACCAATTCTCAAAGTAATCAATATATCATAATTTCAAATTCATAGATTTAAACCGAGCCTTGTATTACAGTATTTATGCTTGTACAGAAAAAAGTCTAAGACAAGTGCAGATCACTGTATCTTCCCATTTATTTATTTTTTAAATAGAAAAGCCAAAAAAGTACTAAAAAAAGCTTTGAAACTAAGTCTAATTCTAAAATTTCTAACCCTTCAAACATTCTATGCTCTAGCATGTATAGTTTTTGCAATCCGGGAGGCCTCCCTGAAAACTCGGCCTCTCAGATCAACATAAAAGAAATGGTTACAAATCAATAACTAAATAAAGAAACAGTTTGAGGACAGCTATCCCTTAATCAAAATAACTTAAAAAATAACATCATTGTGCATTTCTAGCTACTTGACCTTGGACGTGGCATCTCGAACCAGCTTCTAGCTCTTGAATGTGCTCAACAGCTCCTGAGTTGGATGATAATGTAAACCCTTCAAACCAGTTAGCTTCACTCAACATGCACTTTTTTCTCACTTGAGTTCCTGTATTTTCTCCAACTACCTGGGTAACTGCCCTCTATTCAGGTACAACATGGATTCTACATTCGCTATCTTGGTGAAGTCTTTAGTCATTGGTTCCTCTTTTTCCTCGATAGCATTCATAGTATCCTCAAAGCTCTTGATCACGGTGTCTGCATTCATGTTTCCTTCTTCAAATTGGAGGATAATCGACAGATTCACCACCTTGATTTCCTTCAACGCATTGGTGTGCATTTCTCTAATTTCTTTCTCCATGGTGCGCATGCTTGATACTACAGTTTTAAATAAGGAACCCTTCTAGCTTAAGTTCTTTTTCAATATAAACAACATACAAGGATCCACCATCTTCATCAGATTTTTTGACAGGAATTTCACCACCCCATTCTCTTCTATCTCAATAACCTGGGATACGATGGCTGTGCATTTTTATTCATCTGACTCCCAACCTAGAATTAGGGTTTGAATTTCTCCAATCAACACCTCTCCTTCTGCATAAGTGGCAACAAACTCTCGTATAAACTTACTCCCTTCTACTATGACATCATTGACCTAGTTCTTCATCACTTCCATTAGGGCTCTGTCATGTTTCATTTGCTTCAACAATTGTTTACTATCTGTTAAGTTAGGATCAAAGCCTTCTGGTGATTGAGCCAGAGGTAGTGCCCCAACATCACTGAGCAAACTGATAAATTCAGCCATTGTGATCACAAGTTTTTTAAGCTCTCATTTTCCTTTTCCATTATTTTGATATTGGCCGAGCATGTGGTCAGCCAAAAACTTGAACAAGTGGTCCCTGGTATCTCTGGTCAGCACACCAAATTCCATCTTTGTGACTTTGAAATCTTCTGCCTCGGGTTCCTGAAGCCCTTCTTTTTGCTTAAAGGATGTGATCTCAGCAGTCACCTTCTCGGTAGTGGGGTTCATGGTTAACCTTGAATTTCTCTTGATCCTTTTTGCCTTTGGGGCACGATGACATATTTAGTAACTATCTCCTTAACTAGTAAGAAAATAGGCTTGAAATTGTGTTTTCTATTCACTAAATTTGTTAGCCAAGGATGGACCGAGCTACAAGCCAACCTGTTATCACCTGTCTTAGCAGGCATTACATTCTCCTATTGAACCTCATGTTTATCAGTAGATACCTCTTGATTTTTCTTATGATGTTTAGGTGAAAAGGAAATGTCTTCATCATTGACGTCAATATCAACAAAGCTAGAATCTAGAGAAGTCATTTGTGTACGACTCTGAGATTTGGTTCTCGACCTTGTTCAGGGTGTGGTAGGATGTCCACTTGAGGTTTCTTTCTTTTCATATGAAGTAATATTACCTACATCAGTAATCAAGAGGGATGTGTTAGAGGGATTAGGTAATACTTCAACTAGGATGGGGTTTGCATCAGTCTTCCTAGGAAATGTAATTTTTGTCTTGCCCTGCTTTCTCTTCTTCAACTAGTCATCTATGAATACTAAAATGGACCTAACCCTTAATTTTGTGTTCTCCTCTTCTTCTCTCATCCAATCTATTTTTGGCAAAGCCTTTGTGTTTGAACTATCATGACTAGGTTTGACAATTTCAGAATTATCTTCATCTAGGCCATCTATGTTGATCTTCAACTGTAGGGTTTTGATTTGGGAAATCAACAACCTGGAATGATCCCTCTCTTTAATTTCCTCTTCATCTCCCATGTCTTCACATTAATATTCAATATGTGGGTTCAATCTCAGCTGGCTACTCAGACTAAGGAATTTCCTTGCGAAACCTTTATTCTCGAACCCTCTCCTTGGTTCATATAATTGCATGTGGAAATTCACCAAGTTACTTCGTATTACTGAGGCATCAATCATGTTCTTGCATTTCATGGCTCCAATTCTAATTGGGAACATAGAATCCCATCATTCCTTTGGAAGATTTTTTTTTATCACCGCGAACATCTACCTGCAAACCTCTACTAGGATAAAGCAATCAAAGGCAAACCTCAACAATTTAAGGGGCTCTTCATCAAAACCTCCCACTCTAACATATGGAAACCACAAAAACTGAATATTGAAACTGTCGTAATTCTGAACTAGTTTTTGGGCCTTCGGGGAAATCCTCTGCCTTGGGGTTCCAGCTAGCTAGTAACATAATTTTCCAAGAAAACATCATGAAACCTTCTATAGTCCTCTAGGACTTTGTCTCTTCTCAACAAGGGGCAATATTCAAAGATACTTATGTCTGTACTCCAAGTTCATGGGGAATTCCTACCAGATCTTGAGTGCATTCAAGACAATAAATTAAGTAAGAGGGCATATAGAATTCTTTCTTCATTGCATGTTCTTGCTTGATTTGGTCTCTTAATGAACCCGCAATTATCTCTACCTAGTCTAGACTCTGCTTCCCCTCCAAAACAATCTTTATGAAGTGGTACATCTAATCTTCAAAAAGGAGAACTTGTTCTGACCCTCTCACTCTATGCAACAAGACTATTATGTCATGGATGTGAGGTTTCATATGGTCTTTGGTCAATAACTTGGGCAATCTGGACCCTCCTCTATAGAATGACTCGGTCCACTTTCAATAAATATTACTACAATTTTTGTCACTTCTTTCTCAAAACTGAGAAAGTGACTAGGTTGAGGTAAAGCTAGAAAAAGCTTAATCAAGCAGCTTGAAAACTGACATTATCATCTCTCTAGTTATAGACAAGAGACTTTGGCCTTCAAAATTCAACACACACTTAGACTTGTTGTCATAGTGACTTATACACTATTGAATTATCTCAGGGCTTATTACAGGTGGGGGAAAAGCAGCAGCTTGAAGCAACCCACTAGACATGAGCTCTAAAGTATACTCTTTCTCTATAGAATCCTTCAAATTTTTAACCATTCTCTCTACTTAAACCCCCAACAAATTGGTTTATGTGATCACCAGGGCTCGACACTCTAGATTCATAGTATTTTCGAAGAAATGCATGTTGGACTTCATTTTCCCTCCCCAAAACAAATAAAAGAACTATAATCCTTTGAAATAACACTATCATGCAGAAAATAGGAAACACAAATGAGGCTTTTCAGTGTCCACCTGTGCTCTGCCGACTAAGGGAAACAAAAATTTGTCTTTCACAGCCAAGACTCCACAATCTTGCTTTGAAAAGAAATAATAAAAATGACATACTTTTGAATAATTCTCATACCAAGGAGTATGGTTGAAAAGAAGGACATTAATTATGGCATGAAGTCTAGAGTAGAGTGAATCTGACAATGTGACATCTGGTTGTTTCTTCACTTGGTAAAACTACCTAAGTCACCATTATTTTCTATTTAATGTCACTACTTCACTCGTGCTGGGGTAAATTTCACATTAATTCATATTGCCAGCTCAAATTTCCCCTATGGTCACCATCTTCTCAAGATTGACCGTACCATTATCTTGATGATTTCTTTACTGACATACCACATCATCTGGCTCATTAGCTATCACATCGATCCTTTGGTTTGTTGTTATCTCCTTTGAACTACTTCAAACTGAGGTTTGAAGAGGTTGAAAGTGGTTCACTATCGCGTGGTGACATATGCGCGGGTCCCACCTGTAATTACCAATGTTAGACAAAAATATTTTGATTGAATCACTTTGAACTACTTTGAACCGAGGTTCAAAGTGGTTCATGAGCGATGAAGGACTACCAATACTTGACGGAAGGGGGCCGACTACAACAAGACAAGTTTGAAACATTGCGACGATTAACTCAAGGAGCAAAATCAACATTGAAAAATCCATTGACGCAAGTTTTGAAAATGGAGGAAACTAGACAAAAGATTTTAAACACATTAGAGGGTCAAAGACACTTTTAACATGGCAACTCAAATAAACCCTAACACAGATTTTTTCTAAATATAGGTATGATAATTTAATAAACACTTTTAATTGTGTGGCAATAATTTTTTGTAATGCTTAATTTAATATTATGAAGTGTTAATGTTTAAATTTTTTAATTCAGTTTCCTATAAGTTTAAGGTTAATTCTTTGGCTTAATAAATTAATAAAAAATTTAAAATAGTTTAATTTTAAATGTTTCTTTTTAGAAATTGAATGGTGTTAAGCTTCCAAGGAAAAATCTGAAGGTCACCTTTAATTATCATATAAAAATTTTATGATGATTTGAATGAATTGTCAAAAAAATACTTAATTTATGAGGAATTTTATATAAATCCTTTTATACTTAAATATTTATATTATTTTTATGGTCAGTAAAATATTTTGTTTATTATTAGTAAATAAAAGGTTCATTACATAAGATATAATTTTAAAATAAGAGACTATGTTGAAACACTCTACCCACTCTATTTACAAACGAACCAGAAGAAACATTTATATTTTCATAATAATACCCACATCAAACTCTAACTACACAACTATTTGTAATGACACCAAAATGGTGGTCTATCCACACCACCTAACACAAAACAAAACTAGATCCCATTATCCACAAATTTACATATATCTTCATAAAAAAATAAAATTAGGCTTGAAACACACAAGAGTCATACAAAAACCCAGTGCCTATTTTAAAATGAAATACAAAATTTGGTGATGAACCACCCTTGCTCAGCTCCAATGACCATGCCCTTGTCCACAATCCACACCATGCCCACATCCACAACAACCCCAACCTTTTCCCACTCTCTAAGATGACGTTTCTCTCTAATAGTTGGCCAATTTGAACTTGAATTGGCTCTTTTCCATCTACTCCTTGGATACTCTAATGATTGCCACTAATTCCCAGTCATGGACATAGTCCACTATGTATCCCCAATACTTTTTGGCTTCTTCTTTCCTCTTTAATTTATTGTCCAATGCCCTTTATAGAAGAAAAAGATGCACATATCAAGGAAACCAGGGTGTGCCAATCCAATCCCCTCTAAGCGCAATGAAACCATGGTCAAGTTATACCAATGCTGATACTTTATTAGGTCCTATACCATCCTAAAATTTAGCACCCTTTAATTTGGAAGATCAAAGGACCTATTAGGCCCCATTTTAGTGATCTCCTAGAACATGGATGTATTTGTGCTTGATTTCCTAATTTTTCCCACATTTTCCACCTCATTTCCCTCGAAGCCCTTAATACCTCTTAGGATCTGGGGAGTTTTTCTTGGTTTTTACACCTTGAGGTATAGGTAGGCCTCAACCTATATGTGGTATAGGTTTACCTCAACCTATACCTAGGGTATTTAATTTTTATTGGCTTCTAGGCCTGATGCAAGGTATCTTTCTTTCCCGCTCTCCTTTGTCAGCCCTCGCGAATTTGAACTCTGAGCTATTATAAAAGGAGGTATTTTCCCTTCATTTCATATCTTCATACATACCCACGCATACATGTGAAAAAATTGTGCAAGATATTTACATATTTATCAATAAATATTTCAAGTGCAAGGTGCATTCAAGGAGTTCAAGCAAGGATTCATTGAAGGCATTCATCCATCCCCTCAAGCATGCATTTCCTTTCATTGATCTAGCTTCTTTCTTTATGGGAGATAGTGGAGTTGGCCATCAAAGAGGAGATTTACATTTGCACTTGCATTACACACCCATATCCATTCAATCATATCAATTACATGTACATCCATGATCTATGCTTTGGTTATTATAGATCTATTGCATTTTTTAAGACATTCTACATATAAGCACTCATACATCTTTGTGGATAGCATATTCAAATCCATTCACGGAGATTTAGCAAGCAAGGTGAATACTAACATCTATCTTTGCTTTTACATGCTTTACTTACTTTATCTCATTTTCAAGGTTACTTCCTAAAAAGGGGATTGACTGATGCAAGCCCCCCCCCCCCCCAACAAATTTTATTTTTCTTGTGTGCAGGATCAGATTCGCAGACTTTTGGATCTCCGAACTCAGAACAGGAAGATCTAGGGTTATATATTTTATCTCACACAAGAAATTTAAGTTTTCAATCTATCAGTATAGCTAAACCTTGACCTATACCCCAAGTCAACCTATACCAGGGAAGTTGACCTATTCTTGTGACCTCCAAAATTTTACTGTCAATAGATTCCAACCTCTAGACTATATATCCAGCACAATTTCAATTTCTGATACAGTTTAACAGTCATTTTCCAAATCTAAAATTTCATCTTTCATTTTCCCTCAAGGTGATTATATTCCTCTGTCATTTCATAGCACTTATTTTTATCATATCTTCTATTGTTCGTACTTTCATATGTACTTGCTTTACTAAGCAATTAACAAAACACATAAACAAAAGGGAAAAGCACATCCAAGGAAAACAAAAGCAAAGAGATCTTTGAATTGAAACCCCTAAAAGGACTTAGATTTTGCATTAGTACACCTACATCAATTTGAGTTGTACTAATATGATTTGGACCCTCCAAGAGTTACATTTGAGGGACTCATCGCCTTCTTCTTCCTCTTTTCCCTAATGTACATGTAACTTGGTGACCCGAATGCCCCACATTTTGGGTTGATCATTTTATATGTTGCAGGTCCAACCCTCCATTCTGCATAGGCACAACACTCAATAACCCTTTTCACTTTGGTTCTCAAACCAAATTCCAAACCCTAATCATAAAACATGGAAGAGATATCTATATTGGTCCTATATTTGAAGTTCGACACCACAAAGTCAATGCCAAACAAAACTCGCACCCAAATGAGGAACAAAGGATCATCAATTGCAAATACAATTTTTAGCCTCTCCTTAGAAATTGATCCCCAAAATGAAATTTTTTGTTTGGTGTCTTGGAAACTAAATTTTGCTACCATTATGCATAAACTATTTTGATCTACTGAGACCTCAACACCAAGCTTGAAACACACACCACTATGAAATTAGCCAAGAACTATCTTGAACAACTCATAAGTACTTCCCTCCAATAATTCCCTACTAAAAATGAATGTAATTCTCTAGTTCATGTGAAAAATTAGCCCAAATCAACCATAGTATGCGACCTTACAATTTCATCATGACCACCTTTTATCACCTACACCAAAACCTCCACCAAATTTGATGTAAATTTGTCTACATAGGACACTACTAATTTTGATAAAGAATTTTCTAAACAATTTCCCTCCCTATATATGTGAGATACCTTTAAATTTAAAAAAAAAAATGAAAGTTTCTTTCAAATAACATTAATCACTTGGTCAAGGCACCACACTTGTGCATGCCCATTTGTAATCACATTAACTATCACTTTTCAATCCCTCCCTAGATGTAGCTATTCAATTCATAATTTGGATGCCAAATCAGTTGCTAATAAGGTTGCTTCAACTTCAGCCCCATTATTTATTCCCTTTGTTAGGCCCAAAAGGAGGCAAACACAACTAAGAGGGGGGTGAATCATTTGTACATGCCTTGTTCAATTTAATTTAACTTTAGCCACCTAGATCTGAAAGATAAATAATAATGCATGATCCATAACATAGAACACATAACAAAAAAGATTTTTTCTTGAGGAAACCCAATTAAGGGAAAACCCTATGGGAATCAAACCCACAAGATGAATGTACTCTGCTAAAAGTACTTCTTGGTTAAGAGAAAAGATAGAGAACAAAGGATGCACTTTCAACCATAGGATAATATCCCAATCTAAAGGCTCACTTCCTAGAGCTCACTACTCACAATACAATCATATATTTGTCCCTCATTCAGGTTCACCGATCTATCTTCAATTATAACAAGATGGGCATATAGTCCATTACAACCGAACTGACAAATAACATCTCTAATGCCAATATAGTTCTAATAAAGCACAAATTCTACCTTAAATTCATAACAACTCTTCTTAAATTAGCACACCTCTCTCTCTCAATTACAAAATGATATCTCATTTATATCAATTACAAAGAATAATCAACCACTAGGTTAGATAAGACCTATTACAATAAAAGATATAAACATTATGCTCAATCTTCTAAGTGAGCTAAATCAATTTGTCTAAGACCTAGATAGAACCTAAATCATCAAACATGAATACAATTGTGTGTCACCAAAGAAACAACAAGAATCACAACACATTACACCATCAAGTCAGTTAGGACCTAAATGAAGAAATGTCATCACGTTACCAAAACATCAAATTCAATCACCTCAAATAATGCAGTCCAACAACATGATCATCACACAATCCAAGAATATCAATAATAAACATGAATACCATTCAAAATATTTACATCATCTCATATTCATCTTTGATCAATAGGAACACTGAAATATTGAACTCTGTCACAACATAAGATCTCTTATTGCACTCTGAATCATGAAAAACACTAGTTGTGAACACAATGATAAGGAACCTTATAAGAACCATCTTCACAACCTCTGAAACATCAAATCCAAGTCATACAGATCCAAATACTCACCCATTATACACATGAACACTATAACAATAGCAACCAACAACTTGATCATACCTCACTCAAACTATCATCCAAACTTCTACGAACCTCTATAGATCATATACAGACATAATTTAACAATACCTCATGATCACAACTCAAGATCTTCAATACATCACCTGAAGAACTGAATTCTTCTTTACTGAGCATACTGAATACACATTCTGAAACAACAATTAGTATGTGACATCAATGACAAAACATTAATGTTAGCACACCCAAATGCAAAACTATGACATTCTCAACAATCTTCCAACAATCTCCCCCTTTGGCATTGATGACAACATGCAAAGTGAAAAAATAATCAAAGTACAAAGATATTAATATATTCACCAGATCACTCTAAAAGTATAGTTATAATATATCCACATGATCACTCTGAATATCCAGCTTCAATACAATCTCTCCCAAACATAATCACCTTTTTTTTAACATAGTCTCTCCCCCTTTGACATCAATCGAAAAGGACCAAAGACATAAAAAATAATTGAACTCGCCTCAAAAGGAAAAATAAGAAATTCTCCGTACCAAACCATAATAAACATAAGACTACTCTCCTTGAGGAGTATTCCTCAAACTCATCAATCTAGTCAATGATATTCTGATTTTTTTTGGATTGATGCCATCTTTAACATCATTAGCTATGATTAGGAGGGGCTATCACCCCAATATTCTCCTTGAGATACAAAAATGTATACTTTATCAAAGGTTTTGTAAATATATCAGCAATTTGTTCCTTAGCATACCCAAATTCTAGTTTCACTTCCTTTTCACTAACTTTATCCCTCAAAACATGATACTTAATAGAAATATGTTTTGTATTTGAATGTAACACGAGATTCTTTGAGATATTTATAGCACTTGAATTATCGGAGTAAGTAACAATAGGTTCATCAATGCTTATCCTTATATCCTTAAATATTTACTTCATCTAAATAACTTGATTATAGTTTATTATAGGAACAACATACTCAGCCTCAACAGTAGATTGAGAGATACAATCCCGCTTCTTACTAATCCAAGAAACTAGTCTTTTACCCAAAAATAATGCACCTCCACTAGTACTTTTCCTATCATCCATATTACCTGCCCAATCATAGTCAATGTATGCACATAGAGTAAATCCTTCATCTTTTTCACCATAATTTGTATTCAACTGTACCCTTCAAGTATTTGAGAATTATTTTGACAAGAACCATATGTGATTCCTTCAGTTCAGCTTGAAATCTTGTAGCAATTCCAACAACATTTGATATGTCTGGTCTAGAATGAGTTAGATATTTTAATCCTCTAATCATATATCTATATAATGTCTGATTAGCGCAAGGGGAATCATCACCCTCAGTTAACTTACAATGAGTAACCATAGGAGTTCCTGTTGGTTTTGAATCTTCTATACCAAATTTCTTTAACACTTCTCTGACATACATGGACTATGTGATAAAAAAATCCTTTATCCAACTGTGTAGTTTGCAATCAAAGAAAGAATTTCATCTCACCTATCATAGACATCTCAAATTATTTTTGCATTTCATCAATAAAATCTCTACTCAACTCATCATTATTACCAAATATAATATCATCAAAAAATACTTCAGCAATCAAGATATTATCATCAATTATTCTAAAATATAAGTTACTATATGCAGTACCCTTGCTGAAACCAATCTTTGTCAAATACTTGTCCAATCTGGCATACCAGGCTCTATGAGCTTGCTTTAATCCACACAAAGATTTCTATAATTCGTAAACCATATCTCCTTCCTCGGTTAGATTAAAACTATTAGGTTGCTCAATATAAACATCTTCCACTAGTTCACCATTTAAGAAATCAGACTTAACATCCATCTGATAAACACTAAATTTTCTGCAAGTTGCATATGAAAGAAGTAATCTAACAACTTCAAGTCTGTCTATAGGAGAAAAGGTCTTTGTAAATTCAATACCTTCCATTTATGAATAGCCTTTTCATACCAATCTTGCTTTGTTCTTAACCACTTTTCCATCTTCATTCAACTTGTTTTTAAATACCCATTTAGTATTGGTCATATTTTTTTCAATAGGTATGGGAACAAGAATCCAAGTCTTGTTCTTCTCAATTTGACCAAGTTCTTCTCTCATTTATTTTATCCAACTCTCATCATTACATGCTTCTTTTATATCTTTAGGCTCAAATTTAGATAACAAACATACTTCATCCCTAGCAATTCTTCCTCTGGTTTGATCACCTCTATTATTCTCACCAATAATGACATCTTCAAAATGATTAGCCCTTACATACCATGGAGTTGTCAAGTAGGTCATGTAGTAGACCCTTCAGTGTCAATATCCATTTCATTTTCCACAGGTTCTTTCTAATCTTCCACTCCATCCTGATTCTAATTTTGCACTTCCATAATCTGATTGTTTTCTTCAGCTAAGTCATACCAACAAGTTCTTTCTGATATCTGCACATTCTCATTAACTCTGACATTTGCACTTTCAACAATCTTCTTCAATCTATAGTTCTAACATTTATATGCTTTTTTATTTGTAGAATACCTGAGAAATATTCCTCTTCTAAGATCAAACTTTCCAATATCCTCATCTCTCTTAATGTAGCATTTACTTCCAAAAAATTTAAATTATTTCATTATAGGAATATGACCAAGCCATAGTTCATAAGGAGTCTTACTGGTTCCCTATCGAATCTATACTTGGTTCAAACTATATACTATAGTGCACACTGCTTCTCTCTAGTAGATCTATGAAACTTTTCCTTCAATCATCATAGTCCTAGCTATGTCTAGGATAGTTATATTTCTTTGCTCAGCAACTCCATTTTGTTGTGGGGTTCGTAGAGTAGAATTATGTCTCTTTATCCCATGTTCTTCACAGAATGCATAAAACTCACTAGATGTAAATTCTCCACCTTTGTTAGATCTTAGGCACTTTAATCATTTTCCAGATTATGTTTCTACCATCATCTTGAATATCTAAAATTTGTGAAAAGCTTCTGATTTATCTTTCAAAAATGTAACCCACATCATTTTTGAATAGTCATCAATAAATAGCATAAAATATCTATCACCATAATAGCTTCTTGTCTTACTAGGAACACATAGATATGTATGTACCAAAGCCAACACTTCATTTGAAGAGTATATCTTGTTCTTAAAAGTCGATATAGTCAATTTACCCAATTGACATTCTTTACACAGGTTTTTAGGCTTCATCAGTTTAGGAAAATATCTTATAGCATTAGTAGTGTTAACTCTCACCATATTATCAAAGTTTACATGAAAAAATATAATATGCCATAACCAATTGTCATCAATCTTAGAAATCAAACATTTACTCTCAACAGTTTTCAAATGAAATAGATTACCAGCAGTTTGTGTACATGATGCAATAAGTTTTCCTATACTTCCAATGATCTTGTAGATTCTATCCTTGAATTCAAATTTGTAACCTTTATCCAGTAGTTGTCCAACACTCAAAAAATTATGATTTAAACCTTCAACATACATGACATCATTAGTATTGTTTTTACCATCAAGAGTAATAGATCCCTTTCCTTTAATCAAATGAGGAACATTGTTACCGAGTCTAACAATACCGCCATCATAGTCCTCAAGCTTCACAAACTTATCCTTATCACCAGTCATATGATGTGAGCATCCACTATCAATGACCCATTCATCTCTTTTAACAACTCGTGAAACTAATGCTTTTTTCTTATTAGGTTTATCTTCTTTAATAACAATAAACACAATTTATTCCTCACTAGCAATAAAATCATCATCAGTCACACCTTCTTCAACAAAATAAAAACTTTTATCACCCTTGGGATGATATTTCTTAGATTTGCCTCTAAAGTCCTTGGAGTTTTTGTTTAGACATCTAGATGCAATATGACCAATCTTATTATAATTGAAGCATTTCAAAGGTAACTTTCCTTCATAATTATCGGAGCCCTTAGGTAGTCTTTTCACAATCAAGGCTCCAAGTTCATCAATCTTCCTCTCTTCCTCCATGACCTCTTCCCAATCTTTAGCATAGTTTTTGAGTTTCATCTTTGTAGAGCTTTCTCCCTGGTCATACTTAGTCACACTGGTTTTAAATGCAATCTCAACCTTTGTAAGTTCCTTACTAAGTGTATTCATCTCATAGGCATAGATTCTACCTACCAAATATTGTCTTTAAATGTCTCTTATAGTTCTCAATTCCTCAATAGCAACAACGTTCTCGCTGTAACATGCAGGAAAGGATCTCAAAATCTTGTCTACAACTTCATTGTCTATCAAGGTACCACCAGTACATTTTATTGCAAAAACCAGATCATTTACTCTTTGCAAATAGACTTAGGCTATTTCACCTTCACTCATCTTCATATCTTCCTATTTTTATTTTATCCCTACAACTTAGCTTTCTTAACATATGTCTCACCTTCATAAATAGTTTTTAATTTTTCCCATACCTCATGTGTAGTCCTTAATCCATAAATGTGAGAATATTTTGAATTAGATATGGCATTGATCAAGGTCTCCCTTGCTAACATGTTCTCCTTGAATTTCATTTTTTCATCTGTAGTAGTATTTTTAGGTCATCCGGAATAGCATAAGGCTTCTCAGTGATATGCCAGTATTCATCTTCTATCCCCATGCATATCAAGTAGGTAGTCATCTGATCCTTCTAAATCAGCTAGTTGCTTCCATCGAACTTCAGACTCTCTTTTCTTATACTTTCTATGACTGATCTCCTTCAAGCGGTCAAGCTTCTTCAAAAGGACTCAACTTTGATGCCAATTGTTAGGCCCATAAGGAGACAAGCACAACTGAGAGGGGGGAGTGAATCAGTTGTACACACCTTATTCAATTTAATCTCACTTTAGCCACTTAGATATGAAAGATAAACAATATTGCATGATCCACAACATAGAACACAAATATTTGTTCTTAAGGAAACCCAGTTAAGGGAAAACCCTAGTGGGAATCAAACCCACAAGATGAATGTACTCTACTAAAAGTACTGCTTGGTTAAGAGAAAAGATAAAGAACAAAGGATACACTTGCAACCATAGGATAACAACCCAATCTATAGGCTCACTTTCCAAAGCTCACTTCTCACAATACAATCATAGATCTGGCCCTCACTCGTGTTCACCGATATATCTTCAATTACAATAGGGTACATATAGTCTATTACAACCAAACTAGAAAATAGCATCTCCAATGCTAATAGAGTTCCAATGTAGCGCAAAATTTACCTTAAATACATAATAACTCTTCTTACAGTCGCACACCTCTCTCTCTCTCTCAAATACAAAATTATCTCTCATTTATACCGATTACAAAGAATAATCTTCCACTAGGTCGGCTAAGACCTATTACAATAAAATATATAAACTTTATGCTCAATCATTTAAGCTATCTAGATCAAGTCAACTAAGACCTAGATAGGACCCAAATCATCAACCATGAACACAATTATGTGTCATCAAAGCAATATCAAGAATCACAATACATTACTCCATCAAGTCGGTTAGGACCTAAATAAAGAAACACCAACATGCTACCAAAACATCAAATTTGATCACCTCAAATAATGTAGTACAACAACATAATCTTCAAATGATTTGAGAACATCAACGGGAAGCATCAATACCATTCAAATATTCACATAATCTCATCTTCATCTCTGATCAACAGGAACACTGAAATATCAAACTCTGTCATAACAAAAGATAGCTTGTTGTAATTTGAATCATGAACAACACTAGCTATGAACACAATGATAAGGTACCATGTAACCACTAGCTTCACAACCTCTGAAATATCAGATCCAAGTCATACTAATCCAAATAATCATCCATTATACACAAGAACATTGTAACAACAATAACCAATAACTTGATCATACCTCACGCAAACTGTCATCCAAACTTCTGTAAACCTCTGTAGATCGTCTACAAACACCTTTTAACAATACCTCATGATTGTAACTCAATATATTCAATACATCACCTAAACAATTGAAATCTTCTTTAATGAACATTTTAAACACACTATCTAAAACAATATTTAGTATCATGACATCAATGAAAAACATTAATTTGTCAGCACACTCAAACACCAAACTTTGACATGCTCAACAATCTTCCAACACCCTCCACTTGAGCTTTTGTGTTTCTATATTGCAAGTATGTTACCATCCGAATCTTGAACCACACACTCAGCATTTGAAGGACTTTGCATTCACTTGGATGCCCCATCAAAAATTACTTTTACTTGTGCACTATCATGCTTACTCCATTTCACCTCATTCCTACTCTTGGGGACATGATGAACCCTTAAATGCCCATGAACAAGTAATGCATTATTATTATTATTTTAAAATATATTATTATGTATAATTTGAAATAATCAAATATTTATAAATAGAAATCCTAATTCTTAAAAATATCTACAAAAGATGAAAAAATTATAATAATCTAATGTAAACCTTTGTATAATTGTATATTATAGAAAGTTTATAAATTTATATTAAATTATATTTAAGACAATCTTATTAAAAACGTTCAAAATATTAAATTAACTAAGTTTCTATATTCATTTTGGAAACAATTATATTCTATATTTGAAAATATTCTTAACCAATTTATATTTTTATAATAAATATTGGAAGTGATTTAATTATGCTTTGTGCTCATAATACAAAAGGAAAGTCACAAAACTTCCTTGATTAAACTATAACTTTATAATTAATTGCGTAAACTCAAAGGTTGTGATTACCTTTGGTTTATCTCACAAGGGATAATTACCATTCGTAGTTGTTCAATTTTCTCAATTTACAATCAGGAAATTAAAATAATTAAAATATGGATAATACATTAAATATTAATGTATTGTTAAGTTGTATATTGGACAAAGATATTGGTTTGATGTGAGGGTTATAAGACAGTGGTTTTATGACTTATGACCTATGAAAAATGGAGTAGGTACTTGGAATGTAACTATTATAATTTTGTAGACTATATATTTTGGGATGAGGTTATGACCAAAGAAAGATGACTTCTACCTCTAAGATTTTAAGTGGTGGTTATCCTAAACTTGGCTTTAACTTTGTGTTTCAAGAATAATAATTGGGATAATGTTTTTAAATAAGAACTTTATTTCAAAAAGAGAACCTATCTTGATATGGTAATATGGTACAAAGGATTTGTAAATAAACATTTGGAACATGTACAAAAAACATTCAAGAAGACATAACAATAATCCTAAATTAGTTAATAAGCGATTGACAATTCTTGTTGGTAAGTAGGAGATATTTTCGACAATAAGTCAAATTGTTTTATTGCTATAAGGATTCAACTGTGTAGTTTTTGAGTCAAACTCATCGACCCATGTTTCATGAGTAGTGGTTCACAAGAAACCATCTCTCATGAGAATGAATGGAACACTCAGCACTCATTGCATCTAAGTGATGCTCACATACGTGAAGCATTGGGACTTCCCAGGAGGTCACCCATCCCAATACTACTCCAACTCAAGCACACTTAACCATAAATATTCCTCCAAGGTTAATCCCAATTTTATTTCAACCCCATTTTTAAAACCTTCAACAAGTGTTGGGCCTTACAAATCATTCATTAGAAATCCCCTTAAGCTCATCGATTGATAAGTAGGAGATATTTTCCACAGCAATTCAAATTGTGATATTGTTGTCAAGATTCAACTATGTAGTTTTTGAGTCAAACTCTTTGACCCATGTTTCATGAGTCATGCTTCACAAGAACCCATCTCTCATGAGAATGAATAGAACACTTAACACTCATTGCATCTAGGTGATTCTCATAGAGGTGAAGCACTGAGACTTTTTGGGAGGTCACTGATCCAAGTACTACTCTAGCTCAAGTGTTCTTAACCATAATATTTCCTCACAGGTTAAGCCCACTTTGCTTGCAGCCTCATTTACAAAACCTTCAACAAGTGTTGAATCTTGGTAGCAATATCGCAATTTGACTTGTTGTGGAAAATATCTCCTACTTATCAATTGATGAGCTTAAGGGGATTTCTAATGAATTATTCATAAGGCCATGAGTATTTTTTTAGTCAAATGCATTGACCCATATTTGACTTCCTCTAGAAAATATATCCTACTTATCTATGTACAACCTTCCAATTCACATTGCTTAATCACGTAAGGCGAACACTCATTTGCACCTACTCTTGCTTGACTTCATAGCCATTGGTGGAAAATTCAATTTTCCCTAGGGTTGGGAAATTTTTTTTAATTACATATGAGGCATTTTCTTATTTGAAGGGGACACATTTGTCATCAACAACTTGTAATGAGGGAAAACGGGTGCAAAAGTATCCAAACAATTTTTGTTGTTGGATTTCTCATGTGTTTTCCGTTCCATCACTTTTATTTTAATTTTGGTGACATATTATATTTTTCATAAGTCAAAATTATGCAAATTAAAATTCATTATAATTTTGATGTAATTCAAAATAATATAAAGTACAAGTTGTTTGCAAATACATTCATGATAAGGTTTGGATCTGTAACATATAAAATAGATGTCACCAAAATGTAACATAAGAAAAGATGTCACATTTGAAAATGTAGATGTTTGTGTGATGTGTGGGGAAGATAAGATGTTCCTTTTAACTTCAAATGCACAAATGAAAGATCCAAATTGATTAACCCAAAAGAAGGATCAATACACAAATGAATCATCCATTCGAAAATGAGAGCAAAGAGGAAAGAGCTTAAATTCCTGTTTTAGAAAGGAATGTATATGATAGTTCTAGGAATTGAAATGGATGAGATGAAGTACCAGCCTTAAAATAGTGTAGATCAAAGAATGCTATTTTTTGAGGTTTGTAGGTTGTTTTTGGAAAAACTGAAGTATGATCTGGAACCAGAACGTAGAGATGAACAAAACCCAGAAATCATTTTCCATTCTGATGTTGTCTTATGAAAAAGGTTGACCTTGACCCACAAATGTCAACCCTAACCCAATAATGTTGACCCTGACCTATACATATCTGAAAGTGACTCTATTCACGGATCCCAAAAGTTTGCCGAAAAGGGTATCCATATCTGAGTCCAAATCTGCAGTCTCAAACCTACACCTACAAGAAAAAGAGATTTATTTGTTTGGGGGGGAGGGGTTTACCTTGGTCAAACCCCAGTTTTGGAACTAACCTCAAATATATGTAATTGAAATTGCAGAAATAAACAAAGTAAATGCATAAATTCACCTCGCTTGTAAAAGTCCTTGTGGAGGATTCAAATCCTTGAATCCACAAGTATGTATGCACCAATGGATCTAAAATGTAGGATGAAGGATGTCTTCAATCAATTGCTTTTAGATCTCCAACACCAAGTCTTGAATGGGTTCTCGACTTTGGAATAGGCTTGGAAGAAGGTGGTTGGAGAGATCACCAAAAGGGCACTATGTAGCTTGAATCCTTCAATGGCCTCCAATGGAGCTCCTTCATGAAAATGGATACTTGAATGGATGACTAATTTGCTTCAAATATTTAGCTTGCTTGAACTTCACTTGATAATGCTTGATCTCAATTAGGAATGCTTGATGCTTGATTAGAAGACTTAGAGAAAATGAGAGGAGAAAGCTCCCTTTTATATGAAATTAGGGCACAATCTTCTAAGGAGGCCTACATAGGAGGATTAAATTCCCATTAAAGCCTTTACCCCTAAGAGAGGACCTATATTAAATATAATTTAGGAATCAATGCTTCGGAACCCGAAATAGCCGACCCAGAAGCGGGAAAAACTTTTTGCAAAGGCCGACCTCCAAAAATTGTGAGACCCCAGGATCTGAATCCTGGGTTAAGGTCACGGTCAACCCTAACCTATATTTGGGTCAAGGTTGACCCTAACCTAGGTCAGGGTCAAGGTCAACATAGACCTAAAAGGTTGACCCTGACCTTGAAGCCCAGAATCACTAGTCTGCAGTCCAAAATGCAGAAATCAGGCTAAACAGGAGTGGAAAGAGGGACAGAATAGGGGGGAAGCCATGTCAAGATAAGGAACCCATTCAAGGCACTTTCCATGACCCCAAACCACTTACTCAGAAGGATAAACACATCTACAATGGAAGTGCTTCCATTTTCCAACTATACATTTAGCCCCCACTTTAGCAAGAGTATGGACTCAACACAAACTCTTGGTAAAGGAGAACATAGAGAAATGACAATCTTATTGGAATCAAAAGGGACAAAGAAATCCTCAAGCCCCTAAGGGAATTAAGTCTTTATCAACCCTAAGATCATGATAAGAGAGACATCACTGGTCAGAGAGAGAGAGAGAGAGAGAGGAGTGGTTATCTCGCCCAGTAAGATGTGTGTATCTCACTGTGAACCACAAAAAGGATAGGATGGCCCATCAAGAAAGAACTTGATAGTCACCCCATAAAGTTGTG
>MU225647.1:2235258-2271064 GCA_018584345.1 Thuja plicata | reverse complement strand
AATTAGGGCACAATCTTCTAAGGAGGCCTACATAGGAGGATTAAATTCCCATTAAAGCCTTTACCCCTAGGAGAGGACCTATATTAAATATAATTTAGGAATCAACGCTTCGAAACCTGAAACAGCCAACCTGAAAGCGGGAAAAACTTTTTGCAAAGGTCGACCTCCAAAAACTGTGAGACCCCAGGATCTGAACCCTGGGTCAAGGTCGAGGTCAACCCTGACCTAGGTCAGGGTCAAGGTTGACTTTGACCTAGGTCAGGATTAAGGTCAACATAGACCTAAAAGGTCAACCCTAACCCTGAAGCCCAGAATCACCAATCTGCAATCCAGAATGCAGAAATCAGGCTAAACAAGAGTGGAAAGAGGGACAGAAAAGGGGGGAAGCCATGTCAAGATCAAGAAACCATTAAAGGTGCTTTCCATGACCCCAAACCACTTACTCAGAAGGCTAAACACGTCTACAATAGAATTTCTTCCATCTTCCGACTATACATGATCTTATAAGCCAAATTTTATGGATCCACTACCAATATGCATCTTATTAGATAGTTAGCATTCTTACATCATTTTTTAGTTTTTTCTGAATTGTGTTTTAAAATTGATCCCCCACCATTCCAAAATAATTATACTATAGAAAAATGACAATTTAATAATATTCAAAACTTGCTCATTCATTGTGATTCTCCACTTGCTATTTATATGTCTCATCTCTTCTTTGTATATACTCAATTATACAAAACCCAACCTCTACATTCATCTCACTTGGTAACAAACTTGCACAAAAATATTTACATCTCTATATTTGTTTGCCTAACATTAAAAAATTGTAACTTAATGTGGAAAGATATGAAACACATAGAGAACAAATTAAATTATTTATGTTTTATATTATATTTATTAATTCTATTTTTAATATATTTTAAAATTTTATAAAATAAATGATAAATATTTTATTTTTACATTCACAATAACTTCTTAGTTATGAATTTAAATTTTATATCTTTATTTTAAAATTTAGAAACTAAATATTCTTTATTTTAAATTTTAGAAACTAAATTTAACGTCTTTATTTTAAATATATATGAATATTAAATTATATATTACATATTTTCATAATTGTAAGACAATTTATGGTGTGTTCATGGGCCTCTAAGGGTTAATCCTTTGCAGCCTAAGACGAAGAGCGAAACATGGATACCTCAAGATAGAGGATGGACAAAAGTAAATTTTGATGGTGCCTCACAAGGCAATCCATGTAGACCAAGAGCTGGCTTTGTATCTAGGGATGAGATTGGTAGCATATTGATGATGGGAGTGAAAAAGCTCTTGATTGGCACTAACAATGAAGCAGAGAGTTTAGCGGAAATACATGAAGTTTGAATGGCAAAAACCATGAGGGTAAGGAAGTTGCATTTAGAAGGAGATTTAAAAATCATAATCATTGGAATCATTAAGGGAGAATCAAGAGCATGGCATTTGAATAAATACATTCATAGAATAAAAACATTACTAAGTGATTTTGAGGAATTTGAATTATCATATGTGTTGAGAGAAGCAAATGAGGTTATTGACAAACTATCCAAGTTTAGGTGTCTCTACCAGGTCAAAATGAGGGAGAATTCCTACAGGACTATAGGGGACTCAATTTGGAGTAATAAAATTTTATGTTTAGTAGTATTGTGAGATGAAAGAACCATTTTCTTGGATGAAATCAACTTTAAAACAAAGAAATTTATCCCTCTCGATGATTGGCCGGAAAGTGATTAGCTTCTACACTAATGTGTTTTTGTAGGATGTCCATGTCATCATGACATCCTAATACTGACGTTAGAGGTTTCAAAATGAGGTGGAGCTCTAGCCCTTTTTGGAACCATCTAGAAAAAATTTTCCTTTAAAAGAAATGATTTTTCAAACTGTTCCTGTGAGAGTGAAAATTGGAAGAGTGTGAAAGTGACAAAACCAACATGGAAGCCAACTTATCCCTTAATTCCCCTAACCAGTTGCCTAGTTTCAGAGATGAGATCATGCTTTGAAGGTTGAGGGGCATTTTCAATTTTGATGATGACAAATTATGGGGATGCATCACGAAAATGCTTAGTGAGGAGTTTCTAAACACTGATTTAAGGCCAAGAACTAACCTGAATATTTAGTCCTTCTTTTTGGTATGGGCATTACAACTGGGAAGCTGGGAGGAAGCATTAAGGGCTATGAGAATGTGTGTGAGGCTAGAATGGGCCGAAGGAATGATTCCCATAATCAGAAGGGTAGAGCTAGGTGTAGGGTTGTAGATTGGGGATCGTCCATGGAGGGTGATTGATGGAGCAAGTTGGGAGTTTTAGCCTTTCATCATCTAGAGATCTTCGAAACTAAAAGAATTGCAAATTGATGAAGAGAGGAAAGGGTGACACAATCTATTGTTGTATATGTAGGAAGCAGAGAAGAAGGAGCACACAAAAGCAGAGAAGAGGCGTAAGGTGAAATCCGCTCTGAGGAAGTCAATTGTCAAGCTGAAACCTGAGGAGGGCGATGCAGTCCCAGTGCGAGAAATGAAGAAATCAAGGAAGAACAAGTTGGATACCCATGGTGGTATGATCATTCCCACTGAATCCAGGGAGGAAATGTAGAGTAAATTGGTAGGATGAGCCACTCTAGTAGATAAATTTTTGTTTTGAAAATTTAGAATCATTGTATATGCCCAATTTTGTTAATGAAATGTGCCTATTGCTATTCTAGTTTCATAGTTTATGTCTTTCAGTATGTCGGTATGGGGTACAGTAGTGCCATTTTGGCTTGTATGGGTAGTTTGTTAGTAGTATGTTTTTTTGTATAAGTAGCTATAGGGATATGGAGTGCACGAGGTCTTAGATAGTAGATCGATCAGGGTATTATTTGCCGAGCCTAGTGGCTTCAAATGAAAATCTTTTACTATTAATTTCAATAAAAAATCTCACAATTCATTGATCAATTTTTTTTAAAGATAATTTATATTATAAATAAATTTTTCTTAAAAAATATATCATTATATAACCACACCATAATGTCTTGCAAACCACTTATGGCAAAGACAAGTACTCTACCATTTAGCCCCGTGTTTTTGCATAAAATGATTCAGATTACATACACAGGTCAAGAAACATACTTGGATGATCTTATTAGTTGAACATTGCATGAAATAACTTAAAAAAATATAATTTACCGATAGGCTTCCCCTGTGAACATCATATGAAAAATCGATAAATTTGTCTCATGCTTTCAAACCATTTTCAATTAATTTTATTACAAATCAATTTGGATGAGGGTTAATTTAAGCTTACATTTATCTTAAGAATTAATTTGTAATATAATATAAATTATTAATATAATAAGACTAAATACTAAATTAATATAATAATATCATACCATAATAAGATTATGGTTAATGTGGTTAGAAAAAATAATTTAATTGAATAAATAGTTTTAATACATTATAATATTAATATATATTTTTATTAATAATATGATATTATGTAACAATTATAGTTATAAATCAACTAGAAATAGGATTAAGGTTCTTGGAAGAGTACAACATAATAATATAATCTTTATTTATAATATAATATATTAAATACAAATATATATTTATTAGTAATATAATAAATAGATTTATTCTTCAATTAGAATTAGGGTTAAGATTGATATATCATAATATAATTATTAGAATTTTAATATATAGCAATAATAATATATAATAGTATAATATCATATAAAAATATAAATACAATATTACATATTACATTATATTATAAATATTAATATAATCTTTAAATATAATATAATAGTTCAATTAGAGATAAGGCTAGGGTTAACTTGGAGTAATTAATTTATAAAATGGTTAACGATTATCATACAATTGAAAATAATATCAATATCTTCAGAGAAGAGAAATCCATGGAGCAATGCAGGAGGGTTTAGTTCAAGGATCGAGACAGAGGCAATTTCCACCATGGCAGCTTCGTTGGCAGGCCTGACCCATGATGGTAGGGACAATAGGAACGACCACAAAACCAAGGTGGTATGCAGGCCCAAAGATGGGCTCCAAGACGGGTTTTAGAGTTTGACCGCACGGGTCAGAGGAGCCTGGATCCTAAGCAGAGCAAATGGGGGTTTTCAAAAACTCAAAAGGGAAAACCTATAGAGCAGATGAGCACCCACACAAGGAAGATGGTCAAGCCGCAAAATGACAAAGAGATCCCATCGATGATAGAGAACAAAATCATGGACATCAAAATCGACTCGGAGGCATGGAAATTCTCAGTTCAATTGCTGTGTTCTAGGGATTTTTTCATGAAATGGGGAGGTGCATGGCCATCTTACCCAAAAATACAGAAATGGGTAGACAAAGAATGGGGGACACATTTTTGTGGTTAAGACCCTCCCCAATGCCTTTTTCTTGATCATTGCAGGCACATATTTTGAAAAAATCAGGATCATGTATAATGGGTCTTTCCTGATGGGTGGAGTGGGTTTTTACATCAAATATTGGGTGTTTAACTTCAACCCCAAACAAGCTTCAATAGAGGAAATTCCCTTATGGTTTGCCTCTACAACTTGCCCCATGAATATTGGAATGAAGAGATCTTCAAAGAAATCAATTCAAAACTTGGGATGTTCTTGAAATCAGATGAGGCAATAGCCAAGGAAGACTTTTGCATGTACACTTGTATATGTATTATGTTGAAGCCACATCCTCTTTTACCTAGGGCCATTGAAATCCATACATCGGAAGGGTATTGGTGGCAAGAACTGGAAGTTGAAGAGATTATGGAAAAATGTAAAGGGTGCAAAGAATGGGGCCATAATGAGCAGGAGTGTACGGTGTCCCAAAAGAGAAAAGGCAAGGAGGATCGGGTGCTCGAAGATAAACTTTCCAAACTATCATCTACTAAGGACCTCACTAGAAAGGCAACAGATCCTCATGTCAGAGCAAAGATTACCGAAGATATTCTTGTGCCTCTTATGGCTCAAATGGATCAGGCACCAATTTTTCCATCTAAGGTACTTGGCAGGGTAGTGGTGATTGATGTACTCTCTGTCCTAACTTTAGCATCGATGTTGGAGGATTCAGGTCGAGTCTCCTTGGAGCCTAATTGGCTCTTGGCCCTCATGCCAAATTTGAGCATCCAACCTAGAAAGGATCGAAGTGGTGCACCTCTTCTTGAAACTCTAAAAAGGAATGGGGATGGGGCCCAAAACATTGCTGATCTGCAAAGCCCTGTTCCTTTGGTGGCAACCTTCAAGGATATACATGTATCCCCTTCAAGAATGAAAGACATTTGTTTAGGGAAGGTTCGGCTGCGGATTCAGATTATTTTAGAGACTCTCTGGGTCTAGCGGATGAAGTAGGCAACCTAGAGAAAAGAACTATCATGTAGTATAAAGCTAGATCTGAAAAATCTAATATGGGGGGTGATGGTACTCTCAAATTTGACAGAAATTTGGAGTGACCAATTAAAAATTTTCTCTAAGGCAAGGTGAGTACCCCTTAAAAAAAATTTGAAGAGGCCTAATTGGAGTGCAAGTAAAATGATACTTGATGATTTTCATGAGATACCGCTTGGGGAAAATGTACTTATCATGGAGTAAATATAATGGGTTACAGCTTTCAGATGTCAGATTTGATGTGTTTAGAAGATAGCCATTTGGAGGTGTTTACCTAAATCTGCATTTTGCACATTTTATGATTTTATCAAATGACCTACTTTGCAGGCTTGTATCTTTGGTCGGATTAAGTTTCATGACATAAGGATTATTCTGAGGTGTTGTAGGCATGAGAGAGAAACTTCATTTCTTTTTTCAGAACTCTATGAGTTCATTTGATAAGTGTGCCAATGATAAGTGTGCCAAAGCCATTCCGTTTGCATTTTATTCAGTTTCTCAGAATGTAAAAGTGCATAATTCTGAGTGCCCTACTTTGAGGTCTTGCAATTTGCACTCAGTTTAATATCATGATGAATTGAGTGCTCCCCTAAATTTTAAATATGGAAATATTCTTGCATGAAGATTTTCAGATTTGGGCCAATCCATGTGTTTAGTTTGCTTAACCAATTCCAAATCAGATTTATGTTGTGTTACTGATTTTGAAATTAGAAAGTTGGTAAGAGGCTGACTTTAGGGATTCATATTGATTGACCAGTTGATCATCACAATAGGCTAATTGATTTTTTTTTCTTTGTGTGTAAGTGAACCTATACCCAAGGTTCCAGATTATAAGGGTCTCATCTGATAAGTTTTTGAAATTAGAATCAAAAGTGTTTATGAAGATTGACACTGTGGGCAGAATTGATTTTTAGAATGGTCATTTTTAGAGGGTCATAACTTCATATCAGATTATGGTTTTGAGATGTGAATTTTTTCCTTGTGTTCCTTGTATCTAAGTGTATTACCATGGTCAGTGGCGGAACCTTGAAACATGATTTCCTATTTTTGCAAAGGCTAATCCATTTGCAATTTATGTTGTTTTCACATCTGCATCTGCACAGTTTTTCATAATTGCTAAATTTGATTAGCTATTTAAATCAAGAAAAAATCTCTTGCATGCATATTCTTTGTACTTGAATGAATTTCCATCCCAAGTGACAACTTCCTGATGAGTGTTGGATATTTTTGCAAGATGATGATTAAATGGGTTTCAATGTGGTTTTGGTACACTTGTTTGTAAAAGTAATGAAACACCCTACTTTCAATCTCAATATCTCACAACCTTGAAAGTGTCACACAATTATATTTGACATCTATACAAAAATGATGAAAGTGGGTAATGTGTTTCAAATTGTAGGAATTCAAGTGGTCATTTAGCCAGTTTTCCAGGCCAATTCCAGAGGCCATTTATCATTTTTCAGTCATTTTGGAAGAAGTTTTCAGAGGACAATGCTAATGAAAAGCCACTTCAATTTTCTCGCTTGAGGAGCATTCTGGGTTATATTCGGATCATTTGGGATGAAGTTGTGTTTCAGATTAAAAAATGTTAAGATCAGCCCCATCAGAGACTTGTCACTCACCATGGGTTTATAAAGGAATTTTGCAAGCGTTTGATATAATATTATTATTCTAAATCAATTTTGATTTAAATAATGATATTTTATAAGTGGAGGTGAAAGAAAAAAATTTAAATCGCTTTCATGATTTAAAATTTATAAATGAAATGGGAAAAGATCTCAAAATAGTTGAATTGATGAAGCACAAACATGCATGTTGAATTATAGGCCGAGTACTTTAGAGATGTGTCATTTCATGGAACTAATAATTGCACAAATGAACAAGATAGTTTGACTGCAACCTTGGAGCCTTTGGGATAAAGACTCCTCAAACTTTGATTGGTTGCAATGTTGTATATTGAAATCCAAACAACATCTCCATACTGGTCTTCCAAGAGATTCATAATGTCTACCATTCTGGGGTGACGTATGATAACTTAGTGTCATGGGGTTGAAGACAATTTCCTGGGTGACCATGTCCCAAGTGACCCCAAGCTTTTGTTTATTTATACTCGACAACAAGCAAAGTCAAAGAAGAAAAGTTGATCCATTGCTGAACTTAACAGAGAAAAATAATGGAAGTTGTGGATGTATGTGGTAAATTTGGCCTTGTTAACTCACCATACACTTCAACATAGTCCTTCTTCATCAGATACACACAAGATTGAATATGAGATTATTCATCCTATTTGCCTGCATGATTCGACCTGTTACCTTCTATCGAGATGGGGTTTTTGAAATAGCTCTCAGAACGAGAGTCGCACAACCATAGACCAATCTAAGAATGAAGGATTTTTCTCCATGAATGCAATGAAATGCAATATTATTCTAAGAATTGAAAGATGCAATATTAATCTAAGACATGATTTCAATGCAATTATTCTAGAAATTGAAATTAATCTATTGCAAAATGAGATTATTCTATATGAAATTATCAACTAAGAATGTAGCAATGATTCAGTATTGTAACAATGCATGAAAGTAAGTGGAGGTTTTGAATGAAGCATGAGAGTTCTTTTATAGACTGAGACACTGTTCAGAATAGAAAGTTTCCTCTTTTGAAATAAAACAGATAGAAAAGCCAGTTTAAGATAGAAAGCTTTCTTTAAAAGAATACAATAAATTGTTTCTTCTTTGCTTTAACTGTTTTCTTTCATTGATTTTAATTATTTTATTTGTTTTATCTGTTTTCTTTCTCTTTAAAACATAATTAAAGAGAAGTTCCAATTCTGAACTGAAGAGAAGATTTTGTTGACAATATTTAATTAATTAAATAAATATGACCTCATAATTGCTTTTTCTCAATTATCTGAATAATTAAATTCAGTTATTGAAAATGAGGATATTTATTTAATAATTAAATATTATTTAATTCCTTTTTATGTGTTTTAGCTAAACAGGGTGAATTTAATTTAATTAAAGTGTTAGGACTTTAAAATTAAATTAATTTGATCATAAGGTTTGTTTAGCCAATAGATATTTAGGAATTAAATATAATGTATGATTAATGTAGATTTAGGATTTTCTACATTTGACACTTAGGTCGAGTAGAGTCAGTCAAAACTCAGAGTTACCTAGTACAATAGGACTTTGATGATCTAGAAGAGTGACAAATGCAACAAAATTGGTTAGGGTTGCAAGATGCCAATTTTGTGGTGTTACATTTTGCCCCTCTTTGAATTGATGTGCGAGTAGCACATTGATTCAAAGAATACTCTGATGCCTAAAGCACAGAAGAATAGATTTTGAAGATCGATTGATGAAGATTTCAAAGATCAATTGATGAAAATTTCAAAGCCATCTCCAAGATAGAGCTTAACTCTCTGAAGTCTAGGTTAGTTTGCTGAAACATCGGTCAAATAGAGTTTTTGAGGGTCATCTTCAGAATGAAGCTTGATCCTCAGGGATCTGGATTAGAATGCCCTGATACCTAATAGATGAAGATTTTGAGAATTATCTCCAGAACGAAGCTTGATCCTCAGGGATCCAGGTTAGAATGCCCTGATACCTAATAGATTTGATATCTTTAGAAAGATTATCCCCAGAACGAGGCTTAACCTTCAGGAGTCAGGGTTAGAATGCCCTGATACCTGTCTAACAAGATAATCAATAGAGATTTTAGGACTATCTCCAAAATGAAGCTTAGTCCCCCAATATCTAGGTTAGATTGATATCTTTCACAAGATTATCCCCAGAATGAGGCTCAACCTTCAGGGGTCAGGGTTAGATTGCCACGATACCTATCTTGAAAGATAGAGATTCAGAATCATCTCCAGAATGGAGCTTGAGTTTCAAGAGTCAGGGTTAGAATGCCCCAATTCCCAATAGATGAGTTTTTGAGAATCATCTCCAGAATGAAGCTTGATCCTCGAGAATCTGAGTTAGATTGCTCAGATACTTAATAGATTTGAGACTTCAAGAATCATCTCCAGAATGAAACTTGATCCTCAGGGATCAGTGTGAGAATGCCCCGATACCTAATAGATGACAAGATGTAAGGAACAAAGATGCCCTTACTGATTAAAAGTCATGGAGCACCCAGTTTTGACTGTGAGGTATGAAAAATTGAACATGCTCCAAGTGATGAGATGCCCCTAGCAATGAGGACTTTTGAAAA
Organism: Thuja plicata; assembly: GCA_018584345.1. Classification (NCBI taxonomy): domain Eukaryota; kingdom Viridiplantae; phylum Streptophyta; class Pinopsida; order Cupressales; family Cupressaceae; genus Thuja; species Thuja plicata. Next base: position 2,261,431 of record MU225647.1, on the reverse strand, counting down.
TCAGATTAGATTGGTTGAAAAAGAGATTCAATGATGTAATCATCCTGCCCCCTTGGGAGTGAAATGGAAAGATGACACGTCGTAATGATGATGGAGAGCGAAAAAATCACAGATAGATGTCGAATCAGAGATTAAGAAGAACTTAGAATAGATTATGGAAGAATTCAGAAGATTCATAATCAATTTCAAGCGATTTTAAGGTTTGGTTGACCAAGTTTGACTTTTGAGGAAAAAAGTCAAAGATTTGAGAAAATGATGATAAGATATGATTCTGACAAGAAAGCGATGTCACAAACTTGACTGCACAAGAGTCTGATTGTGTCAGTCCCAAAAATTTTAAAATGTGATTTTGAGCTATATAGAAGTGTCAGATTTTGATTTCGATCATGAAAATGAATTCAGAGTGGTCAAATTAGGTAATGGTGAAGTTTTCATGCAAAATGGAGCACTTTGAAAAATTAGGTCAAAACCTATATAAGGATGAAAAGGTCAATTTCAAATCATTTCAACCTTTTGACTTTTGTGAATTGAGCTCTGAGCGAAAATGGTGGTCCCCTACAGCATGCATCAATTTGAGTGATCTAGGAGGCACAGTCAGCCCGCAACGTATGGACCTCCAGTAAGTAGTCGATAAACTTCTCTACATTTCAAATTTGATCAATTTCTGTCAAATTTTTATTGTTTTTCCGCATTTTTAGGAAATGGTCCGCTGGTTTTTGCATGAAGAAGTAGTTTCTTCACGTGACCTGTAGGGAAATCTCACATGATAAAAATGCCTTTTTGCGTCATTTGGTGGAAAAGATCGCGCGGGAGGGTACCCATGTTCACGCGAGAAACCATTCCATAGGGTGTTTTCTCATGTGACAGGTCAAAAAAGTTTGCTTGAAGGTCAAATATCGCTCAACCCAAAAAACTTCTTCGCGCAAAAGAGTACTTTGTCGTGCAAAAATCTACTTCTTCGCATGGGAAAAAGTGAACAATTAGAACATGTAATTAGTCTGTGTCACGTCCAATAGAATTTGCGTCAGTGTTGTTACTGTTTGTAGGATGTCTTTAATGCTTTATTATCTCGTTATGCTTTGATTATCTCATATTACTGATCGTGCACTATTGTTTGCATGTCTTGCAGGTTGACTTTCTAGACATTACTTTCTGATCACACCACCCAGAGATTAGCAGATTAGTATCACAGTTGGATGATGTAGAGACAGCGCATCTAGGGACACTGGGCCTGACCTCTCTATGTGATGTACCCAAGATTTGAGTAAATCATGAATTACTAGGAGCACTGGTTGAGCATTTCCACTTGGAGATGAACACGTTCTATCTGCCACAGGGTGAGATGACTGTGACCCCTAAGGACATCTACTAGATTTTGAGGATCCCATTCCATGGTGCCAGGGTAGAGTATGAGAAGAACCCTAGGTTAGGGACACTAGCCTTGAGAGAGATTTTATAGGATGATCTAGTCATGGGGAGGGCTATTCCTTGGGAGGATCTGATCAGCGAGTATGGTCTGACACACAGGTTGCCAGTGGTGTTAGCATGCTTCCTTGGCTGTTACCTGATGCCCAATCATGGAAAATATAGTCTGGAGTGTGGCTAGGTCAGGATGCTTCAGCAGATGTTAGCACGGCCCCGACATTATGGATGGGGACAGTGCATGCTGGCGCACATGTATCACGAGATGCATGAGATAGCCTATCGAGAGGTGAAGAGTATGGCAGTTGGGGTGTTCATATTATAGGTATGGGCCTGGGAGCATCTTCCCATGACTAGATCGATATGCGAGGATATGAGGCAGCCTCTAAAGCCTTATATATGCAGATATAGAGGGATGATTACCCAGCCAGCGCTGGGTAAGATAGATCAATGGCAAGCCCAGCTTGATGACTTAGCAGTTGTAGTCTAGAGACCATGGAGACTGGCCGAGGCATGGGATGATGCATTAGAGCAGCTCAACCATATATTTTTCTCATGTGCAATGATCAGTCATGCGATCACAATGATTGAGAGATTCTCGCAGAAGTGGGTATGGTAGCAGTTGGGTCATCCATAGGACATATCTCAAGAGTACACAACATATGCATGATTCACAGATGAGATTCAGAGGGGCTGGCTGATGAAGCTAGACCAGGGTTGCACCATGATTGATATATGAGCCTTGGCCCCAGTAAAGTGGGATTATCTGAGAGACGTGGCAGATGGGTGCGTGACCGTAGAGTACAGGGAGCATTTTTTCACCCATCCATTCTCTAGGTTCATGGATCTGGTCGGGATGGCAGGCCGAGGGCACGTAGTACAGCCATAGGTGATACAACCACAAGTGTACATTCCCCCACCATAGCGGAGTACATAGCCAAGGCTATAGTAGGGTCCCCAACCCCGGACAGTATAGGTAGACATCCCTACTCGACATATGGGGATGGACATTGGGGCCAGCAGCAGTGGGAGTACGAGATAGTCTCGATGACAGACTATAGAGCAGACAGTTGAGGAGCAACAGGTACCCCAGTAGGATGAGGTACAATAGGAGGATCCTATGCAGGAGTACCAGCCTATGCAAGATCCAGCACAGGATCCACAGCGACGGTCTTAGGAGAGAGTTTGACAGCTCACGAGACAAGTTAGGGACTTGATGATACAGGTGGCCATGCGAGATGCGCAACTATTAGACAGAGATCGGGAGATACAAGATCTCTGGGAGTAGCTACAAGTAGCACAAGAGGAGGTGTGACATCAGACTGCTCGAGCGGTGTATTACTATGCATCGTATATAGGGGTGGTGCCTGATGAGGCATCACAAGTCGCCAGATTTTTGACCTATGTGAGAGGGTCAGAGGGTGCATAGGCACCACCTCCACCAGATAGGCCTCCACCTCCACCTCCTCTAGGTGATGAGGGAGAAGGCCATAGTTAGTTTTGATTGATAGATAGATGAGATCATAGGATATATCTGATGCATTGGCATCCATGTATTTATATCACCATTTTGAGATAGATCATGCTCGAGTAGCACTATTTTGTATTTGTATCGACACATTGGATATATATATATATATATATATATGAGCTCATCTTTTGGTATCACTACATGTGTCATATTGTCTTTTATGAGATGTTTCCTATATGCTTAGATGTTTAGATGATTAAAATGTATGCAAATGTATGAACATGTTTGGAATATATGTAAATGCACATGTATGGATGTATGGATGTAGGTGATATATGTAAATGCAATTATGAATGAGAATATGCAAATGCAATGTGTAGATAATAATGAGTTGTGAATATGAATATGTCTATGGTACTAACATCTCATGTAGGACAACGAATGCTAACCAAAAGAACATGTAAAGAATCGAGAGCAAGGACCGAACACTTGTGCAGTCATGATGAAACCAGGATAGTGAAGAAGAACTCCCCAATGTATGAACCCAGGAGAATGCAATGAAGAGAACACTGAATCACTGCCACAATGCAAGTCTAGAATGAAAATGCAATCTTATGCTAGATGCAATATGAAAGTGCAATTCTAGGACATGGTTGTGAGACTCATCGTATAATCATCATCATTGAGCATTTTTTTTTGGAACATCAAAGTTGATACAACCCTTACTAGCGCCACAATGCAACCATAAGGATATGAATATTACTTGTCATCAGATAAAATGTAGGAAACAAACGTAAGCACTAGGGCACAAAAGCCAAGATGACCTGAACATTATTTCCAGTTAATGTTGCAAGACTACACCAGTATCGAGGCATTCAAAGCTGAGATAACCATGAGTGCGATCATGCATAAACAAACAAAGCAATAATAGGCAAGGAGATAGTACCAACCTCACCATGGCATGCTAAAAAACAAGATCGAGGGATGTGAGGTTGTTTCACCTTAGTGCGGGAGCTCTTATCACATACACCCTGTTTATTTGACATTGTCGGATCATCGGGACTATGCCAACAAGTAGTAGACAAAGAAAATATCAATGAAATCCATAAGAACAGACAGCATACAAAGAAATATTCAGTCATAGCTCAGCAAGTTTCAAAGTTTGCGAATGTGTTCATGTTTAGAGGTGTTGAAAAACACTGTTGTGCTTGTGAGTGGATTGTGTTTGATTGTTATCGATAGATGTTTACGTTTGAGGTATCCGAGGTGTGTTGAAAAACACAGACGTGTCCAAAGATAGTGTTAAAAAACATTGTTTATGGTGGTGTTGAAAAACACCATTTTGTGTCAGTAGCGAGTTGTCCTTGAGAAGTGACAAGATTAATGACTCAGGTGTAAACCAAAGATATAAACAAATGAGGGACCCATGCCCCCAAGTAATGATGACTGAATTGACATATGTGGTGAGGACAAACCAGATTTGGTTGCCCCCAAGCGTATGGCACTGAATCAATGTCAAATCAGTAGGGTTCACAAAGGAACCAGAGTGTCACAAAAGTGACTGAAAGATATGTACAAACTAAAGCAAAGAAACATCAAGACCGAGTATCGATAGATAGAGAATTTGAGTATAATTCCAACTGTAATGGATGTGAGAAATCTCAAAATTATGGTGATAGTAGACAGACAAAGTGACAACCACTGGTGACTGATGTGAGAGAGATTCTCAAGTGAAGAGATCATAGGACTAGCTAGACATCAGTAGGCAGACGCAGTGAGAACCACTGGTGACTAATGTTAGGGAGATTCTCAAGGAGAGAGAACTCAGTATAAGCTAAGTGACAGTAGGTAGACACTGTGAGAATCACTGGTGACTGTCACGAAGTAGATCCCAAAAGGTAATAGGACAGTGCCCCCTAGAACAAAAGGGTTGTCCCTAGAGTATGACCAGTTTCAATCCATGTAAGTTGGTGTCTGGATGGGAAACTAAAAGCATGCAGAAAGGAAAATGCAAGAAGAAAAGCAGCAAAGCAAGAAAGCAAATGCATAAATCCAAGTGGTGCGGTGATGGATATAGAAATGTGGAACAAGAGGCACCTATTTACCAGGTTTTCACCTTCTTGGCAGAAATTCTTTTTTTTCTACCATGATGCTTGTTTGCTAGGTTTTCATCAATGATACCTTTTTTTTGCATTTTCAATTTTTTTATTTTTTTGTATTTTTGGAATATATGATTTTTTTGGAGATACATCAAAGCGCCTATTGCTAGGTTTTCACTAAGATGATCATTGTTTCAGGCCTTTTTCAGATTTTTAGAATTTTTTTAGGACTTGAGTATATACGTGAGTACATGAAAGATGTCTCAACTATAGAACCGCTTCAGATGAAGAGTGTTGATGGGCTCTTTGAGTTGTTCTCCTTCAGTAGTAGAAAGTTGATAGGTACCAGACCCAAACACTATAGTAATAATATATGAACCAAGCTAGTTTGGTTCAAACTTCCCTTTCTGGATCTGATGTTGTTGATTTTTAGGGTTCTCCCTTAGAACGAGGTCACTCGCTTGGAAATCCCTTGGTCTAACCTTCTTGTTATATCTCTTGGACATCCTTTTCTAGTATGATCTAAGGTGATCAAATACCAATTTTTGACGTTCATCAAGTAGTTCTAGCTCTTGTAGCTGAGATATTCTATTATCTTCATCAGTAATGAGGCCTTTTAGAGAGATTCCCAAAGAGGGAATCTCAACCTCAATTGGTAACACAACATCTGCTCCATAAACTAAAGCATAGGGAGTAGCCCCTATTGGTGTTCTTATGCTTGTCCTGTATGCCCAAAGAGCTAGATTGATTCAGAGATGCCAATCTCATCCAGATTTGTGTACTGTACGATGCAGGATTTTAAGGATTGTCTTGTTGGATGCTTCCGCCTATCCATTACCCTGAGGATAATAGATGGAAGACCAATGCTGAGTAATTTTAAACTTAGAGCTTAGCTCTGTCAAATCCTTGTTTTTGAATTGTCCCCCATTATCAGTGATTATTGCTGAGGGTACACCATGCTTGCAGATGATGTAGTTGAGAATGAACATAGCTACTGATTTTCCATTGGCAACAGTGAGAGGGACTGCCTCCACCCACTTGGTAAAATAGTTTGTAGCTGTAATTATGAACTTATGTTTGTTTGAGGACGAGGGATAAATCTAACCCACCAAGTCAAAGGCCCATTGTTGAAATGGCCAGAAAGTAATGAAGGGAATAAGTTCCTTGGCTGGAGCATGAATTAGATTACCATGTAGTTGACATTGTTTGTAAGACTTAGCAAACTATGTAGCTTCTTTTTCCATAACTGGCCAGTAGTAACCAGCTCTAATAAGTTTACAGGCCAATGTTAGGTCATTAGAGTGAGACCCATAGATGCCTTCATGCACCTCTACTAATGCTCATTTGGACTCATCGGGTTCTAAAAACCTAAGGAGGGTACCGTCTAGACCACGTCTATACAAGTCGTTAGCTATGATGACAAACCGTGAAGCACTGCGGATTAAGTGGCGTTTCTCATTCTGGGTGTAAGTGTCTAGAACAATCTGGTCATGAAGGTAGGAAAAGATATGATGGTAGCAAGATGAGTTGTGTCCAATGACAAAATAGATCATCCGGGAATCAAGGGAATCATAGGCTGGGTAGCGTAATGTCTCCACTAGGAATTCATGTCGAAAATCATTTTCTGGCATCTGTAGCATAGAGGCAAGAGTAGCCATGGCATCTGCTGCTTTATTATCTGCCCTGGGAACTTGTTGAAATGTGATGTGAGTAAAATACTTTTTGAGGTCATCAACCAACCGTTTATAAGGCACCAACTTGTCATCCTTTGTCTGATAGATATCATTTACTTGATTGATGACTAACTGTGAATCTTCAAGGACATTGAGTTCATTTATGCGTCACTCAAGGGCGATCTTTGTACCATTAACTAAGGCTTCATACTCAGCAATGTTGTTTGTACAAGGAAACAACATCTGATATGCTTTTGGTAAAGAGTGCCTTTGAGGTGTAATGAACAATATCCCAGCACCTGACCCCTATTGGGCAAATGAACCATCAAAAAACATAGCCCATGATTGATGTGTGAGAAGTAATATGGACTCATCTAGAAATTCAATGTGCAATGGTTGATGATCTACTAGAGGTGCTTCTGCCAACTGATTTTCTATTTCTTGTCCCTTAATGGCCTTTCTTTTAACATTTTCAATATCAAATTCACTGAGAAGCATGACCCATTTAGCTAGTCTACCTGTGAGGGTAGCTTTACTAAGCAAATATTTCAGAGGATCAATTTTAGCAATTAGATGTGTAGTATGAGCCAACATATAGTGCCGCAGTTTTTGTGAAGCAAATACCACTGCAAGGCAAGCCTTCTCTATAGCAGAATATTATGTTTCATATGAGACCAGAGTTCTACTAATGTAATAGATAGCCATCTCTTTGTTGTGTTGATCTTATTGAGCCAATAGGATACCCAATGATGTATCCGTAGCAGGAATGTAAAGTATACGTGGCTTCCCATGAATAGGAGGCATCAAGATTAGCGGGTTTGCAAGATACTATTTGATTTGTGTGAACCCTTCATCACATTCTTTGTTCCACTAATAAGCCACACCCTTGTCCAAAGTCTTGGTGAATGATTGTGACTTGTTCGCTAGTTGTGAGATAAAACGTCGGATAGACTGCAGTCGGCCTTGAAGTCCTCTCATTTTTCTAATATTCTTCGGTGGTGGCATTTCCATAATAGCTTGTACTTTTGCAGGATCCACTTCAATGCCTTTGGCAGAGATGATATAGCCAAGAAATTTTCTAGATGTTACACCAAATGCACATTTCTTAGGATTGAGCCTCAGACTGAATTGTTCCATACGATCTAGTATAGGTCCTAGATCGGCAAGATGCTTCTTTCGGTGCATGCTCTTAGCTAAAGTGTCATCCACATAATCTTCCATTGTTTTATGCATCATGTCATGAAATATAGCAATAACAGCTCTCTGATATGTAGCACCAACATTTTTGAGTCCAAAGGGCATGACATTCCAACAGAAGGTGCCCTAGGCACATGTGAAAGCAGTTTTCTCTTGGTCCTCTGGCAAAAAAAATTTTTGGTTGTAGCCAGAGAAACCATCCATTAGTGAGTACATTTCATACCCTGCTGTCATATCTACAATCATATCAATATTAGGCAATGGAAAATCATCCTTAGGACATGCCAAATTTAGGTCTCTGAAGTCTGTGTAGACTCATATAGATTTATCATGTTTTGATACTGGAACAATATTAGAGATCCATTCTGCATAGTCAATTACTCTGATAAACACTGTCTTAAGAAGTTTCTCCAATTCAGCTTTGACAAGTAGAGCTACATGTGGATGCATTTTGTGAAGCTTCTGCTTGACAGGTTTGACACCTAGTGCAATGGACAAATGATGCATGATTAGATTAGGGTCTAATCTTGGCATGTCTAAATATTTCCATGCAAATTTTATCTTTTTGCTTCTGAAGAATGTAGTGAATTCCTCTCTTTCTGCCTCTGATAGTGATTGTGCCAAGTGAATGATTTGAGGCTCTGCCTATGTACCCAAGTTAATAGGTTGAGTTGGTTCAATAAGCATAGATGATCTCTCCTATAAATGACTTGGAAGTGCATCAAGTATCTCATCCTTGGGTGCCTCAGAGAGGTTTTCACCCTTGGATACATCTTTTATTTTGACTATTTTAGGCTTTGATACTGCCAAAATGTGGTTTTAACCTTCAGAGCGCCTATTTTTTCTTCTTTTGATTTTTTAACTAAGATAATTGATGTCAGCCTCAGTCATATTGATGCTTTCTTCACTAATGGAGGATGTTATAGGTTCAACATTGTATAGGTAAGAGTCAAGAGTGTAATCGTTCTGGAACTTAAGGACTTCATTAGATGGGGAGGTAGAGTTCTATTCTATAAGCTCAGGATGGTGAAGTGAAAGAGAAGTGAAAGGTTCAAGTGCATTCATTGTATAATCATCAAAAGCATGGACAAGCAAGTCGAGACCTAAAGTGATCTCATCTAGAGGTATAGTCAAATTCCTTTGATTCCTAGCGACCGTAGTAGGCGACATGTTAACATCTAGGGAGTCAGACTCATTTAACCTGATGCTAGACCCTTCACTTACTTCAAGAAGGTTTTCATATGTGTTAGTTGTATCTGTATCTCTATCAGAGGTGGCATATGACAAGCTGTCAAACTCATATTCATGGGAGTCTGTTTCATTATTAGGTGTCATGTCAAGAACATGAGTGAAATCAACCATTTGTCCCCAGTTGGGATGAGTTCTACCTAGAACCTCTGTTATGGTCAGATGAGCACCTTTTGACCTAGGTACCTCATTAGAGTTTGTAGCATTAGCTACCTCTTGTGTAATGAGAAGTGACTGGAATTCCTGGTTAAACTGTTCTTGAAAGTGTGGTGGTATGTATAAATCACCCTGATGACTTAGATTTAGAGTATATATTTCTTTCCACTCCTCATAAGTTAATGGAGCAAAGGAAGTGGTGTTATCAGAACTACTATCAGTGTCTACTATACTGACACGTGGTATAAAGTTATATAGCTTAGCAAAGAATGCCGCCAGGTCAGGAGGAATAGGATAAGGAAAACTATCCTCATCAAAACTGTCTTCAGATTTTGCAGTTTTAGATGTTTCTTTAGGTGTTGGTTGTTTATCTTCTCGAGGTACAAATTTTTTTATACCCAGTTGAAATATGAGTTTTTGGAAGCCTATACCTGTAGAGTCACGTGTTCTGTGACCAATAGCTTCAAGTGGTGCAATCAATCCCTTATGATTCGCACCTATGGGACCATTTCCTTTATAGCCAAAATGTTGCATAATAGATAGACCTTTTCCATATTGCTCAGGTTTTATGTCATAACGAGGAGTAGTTTGTTCAGAATTGTCTTCTCCTTTATAGATCCAAGCTTTGATAGCTCTATTTTTAGCTTCTTCTTCTTCTAATGGTACTGTGGCTTGTACAAAGGTACCACCATACTTTGTTGGAGGACGAACTGTAGAAGGTTTAGTGCTCTCAAAAGGTCTCCCAAAAGAACATGGAGACAAAGGCAAAGATGTAATAGATAGCACATGTTCAATCTGATATCCTCCCATGTCAGTTTCTTTGAGTGTCAAACTCTTTTCCATTGCTTAATTTATTCTCAAGGAGTTCAATAGATTCTCTATTGGTAGGCACAAAGATGTCAGTAGATTTTGTGAGGGCATTGAAATCATAGCGCGTGTTAGTGTGTATAGTCACTTCAGATCCTTGGAATGGCAACTTAATGCACTGATGGTATGTGGAAGGGACAACCTACATTTTGTGGATCCATGTCCTTCCTAACAGAATATTGTATGCCAAAGGAATGTCAAGCACTTGACAGATAACATCTCATTCAACAGGGCCAACTCTGATTGGCAACACAACTAGCCCCTTGGATTTACGTTCTTCCTTATCATAGGCCTTAATAGTAATCTTTTTGCAAGTGTCAATGCAATCTTCGTCATAGAATAACTCAGTAAGGAAACTAGCAGAGCAAATATTAAGGCCAACATCATTATCTATGAGAACATGGTGAACACGCTTTGGACCAATCATGACTTCAATGTGCAGAGGGTTATTATGTGGGTGACTCAAAGAATGGTCATCTTCCTCAGAAAAAGACAAATAATGTGAGGAGGTCAAGTGACCTACCATGGATTAAAACCGGTCAAGATCAAGATCTTTTGGGACATTTGCCTCGGTGAGGGCTTTGTCCAAGATTTCCCTGTGAGCAGGGGAGATTTTTAGGAGCTCAAAAATAGTTATCTGAGCATTAGTACATTGCAATTGATCGAGAATGCTGTAATTGATAGCATTAGATGAGGAACCCACTTTTGGATTCTTATTGGTAGAGTTAACCTTAGCTTTGTCTAAAGGTTGAGTTGATGTAGACAGAGAAGGCTCAAGGCCCTTGATGATGATCTTAGCACGAGATCGAGTAACAACATTAGCGCTACCTTGAGACTGCTCTTGTTCAGAAGACTGAGGCATAGACCCTCACAAAATGAAAGGTGTTTTGGACTTGGAAGTATCTTCCCTTCCCTTGAGAATGGTGACATTACAACATTTAGCATCAACAGGTTCAACCATATTAATGACATTGTCGTTATTGGTGTATGTATAGTTGACCTTAGCATCAGTATTTTTGCCTTTAGATGATTCACCTTTTCTATGAGGAGGAAATGGGTCTTTGAAAGCTTGGTGATCAGAATTTTTGTCGTGACCTCCCACATCAATAACTTCACTATCGATGAGATCCTAAATTTTATGCCGCAATTTAAGACAAGTAGTCATTTTATGACCTTTGTTTTGGTGAAAATCACAATAATCAGATTCATTCCACCAAGAGGGTCTTGGTTGCGGATCATAAGGTCATGAATTGTCCAGTGGAGTGAGTAAATGGTTGTCCAAGAGAGTCTTGTAAACCACCTTAAGAGGTTCTCCTAAAGGAGTGAACTCACGCTTGGGCCTAGGAGCCCAAGGTTTAGGTCTAAAAAATTATGAAGTACTCAGTTTGGAATCTGCCGCAACCTGTTTAGTGGCTTTGGCCACTTGCATCGTGGTAGTGAGATTAAATGCAGTCTTGGAAGGCTTAGGAGTCACATTATCTACAATGCCATCATTCACAACATTTTGGTTCTTGTTGGGAAATTTGGGTTTATCTTTTCTTGAGGAGGAAGACCCTTGTTTATTTTCCTTGTGTAAGGTCAATTCTCCTTTCTTGATCATAAATGTCTCGATTCTTATAGCTTGTTTAATCATGTCATCAAAGGTTAGAGGACATTGTAGCTGTACTTGATACCCAAAGTTGGGGAGAAGATTATCGAGAAAGATGTCCAACATTTTAGATTTGAGTATCTTGTGAGAATATCATGTATAAAGTTTTCTCCATCTTTAGAGAAATGCCAAGAAGGATTCCCCATGATTTTGTTTCAAGTTGCAAAGATCTCGAATATGAACTGGATGTTGGATGTTGTGAGAATAGTGTTGTAGAAATAAATTGGCAATTTCATCAAAAGTTTTGATGCCAGTTGGTAGTCTAGAGAACCATTCCATAGCTGACCCTCCCATGCTACATGGGAAAAGATGCATGAGATAGGTTGTGTCATGTATGAACTCCATGGAGAGAGCACCAAACTCTCTCAAATGGTCTTGAGGGTCAGATGTACCCAAGTATTTATCATATTTAGGAAGCTCAACTCCTTTGGGAAAAGGAGGCATGAAAAGATCTTTGTCAAATGGGAAAGGACAGATGCTTTCTAGTGTGAATTATGTAACAAGTTTGTCTTTCTCTTTCAAGAGTTGAGAGAGTTGCTCTTGCATAGTTTGCATTTCTTTTCGCGAGCGGAAATTTTCAGTTTCTTCCTCTTTCTCAACAAGTGTTTCTACATCATAGTTGGAGGGTAACTTAGCCCCTTGATTGGCTAGTTCAAGAATGTATTTCTCTTTCTCCTCAGATAGGAGAACTCCCATCATTCTACAGAAATATTTATTAGCACGAGCTTGTGCAATCTCTTCTTGGGTTATTTATGCTTCTACATTGTTAGGGGGGTCTTGAGAATGGGACTTACCCCAAGTTTTAAAGAGGTCAGCTCTGCTAGCCTCACCTGACTGGTATGATCTTCCATTTTTCTAGAATGCAAGGATTCAAGGTGTAAAGACTCGATGTGAAAAGATTGAGTGTTCTTAGAATTTGGGTCTTCTCAGAACAAAGGATTTCGAACCTGACTAAAATCCACTAGAAATGACCGTTTAATGAAAGGTCGATGTACCATGGAAGGAGATTGAGATGATTCCTCACTAGATGAAATCAATAATGGTGTGGAAAGTACAGATTTATCTTGATTGATTGAAGGAAATGTTTTGCCACTTCAAGTTGTGACAGTCATAGACAAAGTTTGGACAGGGGATGTGAACTAGGACCAAACTTGAAACTGTCTCAAAGTAATTGCACAGAACATGCCAAAAGGTGAAGTATCCTTGGTGCAAATCATTGGAGATGAGGCTAGAATAGCCAAGAGATGACTATTGTGACACAAGGCATGACAACACAGATGAAAAAGACCAAAAAGATATGAGACAAGACCAGTTTAAGCAAGAATCACGTAATTCTCAACCCAAGAAACCAAGTTTCAAACTGTGTGAAGATGGAGGGCATAAAAATAGACCCATATCAGAGACCAGATTTGACAGAAGAATATTTGACTAATAGGAATTAGCTTTCTATTTTGGGAAAAAAGACTCCAGAATCATGCGAAGAAATGCTCTTTCGCGCGAAGATCCTCACTGACGCGCGCAAAACTTTGTAGTATCGCATGAAGAATGACACCAGACTGGTGAAGAAAAAATGACAGAATAACATTATTGTCACCAAATATCACGTGATAGTTTCCAACTTATCACATGAAGATTCTCAGTGAATGACACGAAGATTGGGAAATGTCACGTGAAACTATGCAAATTTTAAAAAAAGAACGTTTACAGAATTAGACAGTTAAGACTAGTTTGCATTTCCCAAGATAAAATCATATTGTTTTCTGACAAATAATTTGAGTTATAAATTGTTTTGGACATGTTCAAGATTGACAGTTTGTGTGTTTTGGTGATAGTTTCGATTGTTCAAATGATACACCCACGCAAAACACATTAAAAAGAATATTTGTAGTACCAGAACAAGAACATCACAATCCTAGGATAGCCAGGACAGTATCTGTTGAATCCCCACTTGAACCAAAGTTCATCTATGCCTACTCTTAGTAGACAACTTAGAAGCTTGGAGGCACGGGCTCCTCCTTACATGTGCACTCACTTCTCAGGCACACCAAGCTTTGAACCCTAAAGGAATTGATTCCCAAAGGGTTGTTGTCTCTACTAAGAGCCGTAAGAGTGTGGGGCATCTTAGTTAGTCTCTGACCTTCCGTGCCAATAGATAGAGGGTTTTTGGAAACTAGAACAATAATTTGTAGTAAGGACATCCATTCAGGTGGTTGTGATCAAGTCATTTTCCAATTAAGGGGGCTCTCCCAATCCTTTCAAAGCAAGGCTTTCACCTTAACAATGTAGGGACTTTAACGCACCACTAGGGTACTGGAGGAGATTTTAGTTGCCACAATGAATTCACACCTATCTATTGTGGCATTAATAACAATAGAATTTTTGTATACCAGTTTGGAAGGGCTTGGCTTTAGCCTGTTACCGGTTGGGAATCCACTCTCACCGTCTCTGCTAAAGCTCTCAGGAGGTAGCCACTCTAGAAGAATCACATGAATTTCTCTTACACCCAAGATCCATAAGGTGAGGGGAGAGGATACATTCATGTAGTTCTTAGGATTACAATTTAAAAAAATATTTCAATCACGCAAGACAATGATTCATTTTAAGCACCAACCAAAGTGTGTTTTAACTACTAAAAATAGATATAAGAATTTGTGAAAATATGCAAGGTCTTTGACAAACATCCTGCAATAAACCCATTAGTAGTTTGTAATACCTTTCTTCATATCAGCATCCTACAATAAACATGTTAGAAGTTTATAATGGCTTTTCTTAATCTCAGCGTCCTGCAAACCACTGTTAAGCTATTTCAAAAGATAAAATCAGAGAAACACAGATGTCAGAAACCAACAGATGGTTAGAAAACTAAGACAAGAAAATATCAAATGAAAGCTCTGGCATGTAATTTTGCATGATGATTTATACTAGATCACGCGAAGAATTGCAGAGAGCCACGCAAAGAACTAGAAAGTTTGCGCGAGACGCTCAGAAAGTTCACGCGAGATTAAAATAGAACAGTACGGAAGTACGGATAGAATGCAAAAAAATGAAAAAAAAATGAAATGAAATGAGGCTAGAACAGAAATGTACCTGCCCCATGGTGGGCGCCAAAAATGTATGTGGTAAATTTGGACTTGTTAGCTCACCATACACTTCAACATAGTCCTTCTTCATCAGATACACACAAGACTGAATATGAGATTATTCATCTTGTCTGCCTGCATGATTCGACCTGTTGCCTTCTATCTAGATGGGGTTTTCAAAATAGCTCTCAGAACAAGAGTCGCACAACCATAGACCAATCTAGGAATGAATGATTTTTCTCCATGAATGCAATGAAATGCAATATTATTCTAAGAATTGAAAGATGCAAGATTAATCTAAGACATGATTTCAATATAATTATTCTAGAAATTGAAATTAATCTATTGCAAAATGAGATTATTCTATATGAAATTATCAACTAAGAATGTAGCAATGATTCAGTATTCTAACAATGCATGAAAGTAAGTGGGGGTTTTGAATGAAGAATGAGAGTTCTTTTATAGACTGAGACATTGTTCAGAATAGAAAGTTTCCTCTTTTGAAATAAAACAGATAGAAAAGCCAGTTTAAGATAGAAAGCTCTCTTTAAAAGAATACAATAAATTGTTTTCTCTTTGCTTTAACTGTTTTCTTTCTTTGATTTTAATTGTTTTATTTGTTTTATCTATTTTCTTTCTCTTTAAAACATAATTAAAGATAAGTTTTCATTTCTGAACTGAAGAGAAGATTTTGTTGACAATATTTAATTAATTAAATAAATATGACCGCATAATTGTTTTTTCTCAATTATCTGAATAATTAAATTGAATTATTGAAAATAAGGATATTTATTTAATAATTAAATATTATTTAATTCCTTTTTATGTGTTTTGGCTAAAGAGGGTGAATTTAATTTAATTAAAGTGCTAGGACTTTACAATTAAATTAATTCGATCATAAGGTTTGTTTAGCCAATAGATATTTAGGAATTAAATATAATGTATGATTAATGTAGATTTAGGATTTTCTACATTTGACACTTAGGTAAGGTAGAGTTAGTCAAAACACAGAGTTGCCTAGTACAATAGGACTTTGATGATCAAGAAGAGTGACAAATGCAACAAAATTGGTTAGGGTTGCAAGATGTCAATTTTGGGGTGTGTTGATGGGACTTTGGTGACCGGGTCCGCCAACAGATGTAAGTTGTCACCGGGTACCGGGGTACCGGCCAACTTTGCCTGCAAAGGTTATCTGGGGAAATGAGATTCCCTAGGCCTCCAAGCACCTAACGGTCGGGTCTCGACGGTGTGGGGCTCAGTTGGGAGAGGTGACTGTTTTCGAGGGGGATAGCTGGTTTCTTCAACTCGTTCTCTCTGGGGATTCAGGAAGGTGGGGTTTCTCCAAGCATTTTATACTTAGCAAATAAATTGAAAAAGATCCTGCAAGGTTAGAAGTATTTCATCTACCTATAGTTATGTTTAAACATTCAATACATCAATAATGCTCTGATATACTACACTTTTTACCGAAGAAACACACAACCATCAGTTCATATTTTATCGGTAGCAAGGGAAAGGATGTCGTTAATCTACTTAAAGTATTAGAGCAGAAGACATGAAGAACATTAAACATAAAATACCATTAACTTAGAAGACAAAGTTCCAACAATGTCATTGCAAGAACTCTCTCTTATTCATTAACATTCCTTCTAGAAAGCACTGGTGTGTGATACAATGGCAGCTCCAAGGGAGCATCTAACTACTGAAAACATAAAGACCAAGGAGCATTGAGCTCAGCAACTGGAATGAAAATATGGCTTCTCTATTACTATGGACTGAAAAATCATCAATTTTGCCGACCCTTGGAATGGGGTCAGACTTACTATTTATACACATTTTCCTTCTAACCCTAACCCTAACCCTATTTTTCATCTTGTCATAAAATATAATATCTAGTGGCCGGTACTACCTGCACCACTTTACAAAAGACCTCGAGACGGAGAAGGTCTGACATGTCAGAAGAGTAAGACAAGAAGATGGAGCGAAATAATCAGCCTCGAGAAGAGAGCTGAGAAAGAGAAGGAAGAAATCCAATCCCCTAGGGATCAAGGCTACATGCCTCATAAATGGAAAATGCGGTGCCCTGTCTTCAATGCACCAGGTGTACATCTGAAGCGGCGCCTTGAGAAGATCATTTGTCAGAAAGCCTCTTGTCGATCTGACATGCCTTGATGTGGCTATCTACCTTCTGAAAACCTTTGAAAACCTTTATTAACTGCTTGAAAGTGACTGGTCGGCCTTGGGGACTGGGACACGGGTCACTGAAAGAATACAAAGAATAGGATCTGGGACTCCGGGATCTGGGAATTTACGTTTTGAAAGAATAAAGAATACAAAAATGCTTGGGTTTTCTTCAGCCTTCGGAGAATATTTATTATTGCTTATTGTCATTGAAAGTCTAGAGGAGATGGGAGATTCCATCTTCATCAATCTCTTTAAGACCAACCCACTGATACTTAGCCACCTCAATCTGTTCCCCCAGGTTTGGAACATTTCCCTTAAATTCATCAGCCATTTTTGCCGCATCATGGCCACTAAGTACCATACAAGTTATTCTCATCATTTGGGTGCCATCTACTCCCTCTAAGGATTGATACTTTGATTCCATCAGCTCATCAAACTTCCCCAGGACATACTGCTCCGGGGTGCAAGTATCAATGCTGAATGGGTCAGCCCCGGAGACCTTCATAACGAAAGACTTGTATAAATTAAAAGAATATTATACTGCATTGATTTTCTCGCATAGAGTCCCCACCAGTTGCTTGATTACCCCCAATGTGAGGTGAATTCTGGAGTGTTGGGTTCTCAGAAAATTGAATGACTCCTCTCCCAAAATTCCAGACTCAAAAACAACTTCTTCTCTGAAGCCAAGGAGCTCTTCAAACTCTACTTTTCATGCTTCATAATTTTTTATGTCACCCTCCCATATGTTGATAATGGTTTCAACCTGATGCAAAACATGGCGGGCCACATATAAGTCTGGGAGGGTGGACACCAAGAAACACTGGATGTTTCCCAATTGTAGGGTGACCCACTCATCGACTGCCTGGGCTTTCTTCTTCATCGCCCGCAATGAATCTATGTCACTTTGCGGTAGTGGTGCATCAGATGTGGAGGCTTCTAGAGGAATAGCATTGATAGGCCGGGCCAGCTTAGTTAGCAACCCCATAAGGTTTGCAGTTTTCTCCTTTTTTGCCTTGAGCCTTTGGGCCTCTTTTTCATAACAAGCCTCTACTGCCTTAGCCGCTTCTTTTAACAAGTCTACCTCACCCTATTTTCCCCTCTTCCCCAGTGATATCTCCATGATATTATAATCCCTAACCTCAGCGGTTGCTTCATCAGTGTTTGGGAGAGGTGTTGCCACCACTGCAACTGTTTCTCCACCCGGCCCGGTTTGAAGAGTATGAACCGTCTGGGATTTCTTGGCCTTTGGTAGGTCCTGGGCCTGAGCCATCATCTTGGCCAAGGAGAGATGAGCTCTGGGAGTCGGCAGGGCCTTCCTTTTCTTGGTTTCTATTAACCACTGTGGCGGCAGGGGTGGCTTATTAGATAAAGTTTGTTCCTTTGGTACTTCCCTGACATCTTACTATTGTTCCTCTTTAGTGGTATGGGTCTCGCCCAACTCCTTCCTTGTATCTTTTATTTCATCGACAACATTTTCCCCGATGACATTTGTTTCTTCTGCCCTGTCACCTGTATCTTTGGTTATGTTTGGGTCCTCATCGATTGCCCTGGGGGTTTCCTCCTCTTCATGTTGTTGTTCCTTCTCAGCCTCTATTATTGGGGTGTCCTCTTCCATACGTACATCTTTCAGTAATGGGGGAGGTATCGGGCCAAGATTTAGTGTTTGAGCCAGAGTGATTACCTCCCCAAACATAACCTTCAGGAGTGGCACTTGGAACATGGCGACTGAGGTTATGGTTGTTCCCAAAGGTCTGGTTCCCTCAACAAATGCCATTTGTTCACTTTGCTTTTGTTGGTCCACTCTCGTGTCCTGCATCTCTGGGACCTCGGAGGCAATCTCTTTTTCTATTTCTTTCTCTTCCTCTGTCTGCTCCTATTCCTGTGCAGGCTCTTGTTCCCGAGCTTCTTCTTGATCTGGGACTTCAACCTCTATCTACTCAATGTCCCCTTGTAAATTCCCAAACTCATCGGTTCTTAAGACATCATCAAATTCATCTTATGGGGGAGGATTGGCTAGGACATCAGCAGACTCAGGTTCCCTCTCCAGCTCTGGGGAATCCAAGGAGAGGATCTCAACTTGCAGGATCTGAGGCATCCCCAGCTCCATCTCTACCTTGGGCTTTTGGTTAAGCCTCTTCTTTCTCCTAGTGACTAAAGGTGGCCCCGCATCCCTTAGTACTGCTTGTTCTTATGGATCTACCCCCGTTGCCTTAACCATCAAGGTTGCTAGTGAAGGGGAGGAGGGAGGACGAATTAGTTCGGTCATGACTACCGGAGTACCCAGTCGTGTGATCAATTTATCTTTAATTTAATGGGAGGTTTCCAGTGATTGTTATAGTTTCTCCTTAATGGGGACCTCTTACACAGTTGGAGTCTCCATTATTCCTTTTCCCTTATCTCCTCCTTGTGAAGAAGTCCCAGCCCCCGGGGTTATCTTTGGTATCAATTGGGTAGCCCGGCAGACACTCATGAGGCACACATTCTTAAAATAGGCATGGCTACATTCAACCACATTGCGGGTGAAATCTTCAATAGTGGGCCCTCCTGGGCATCCCAGTCCACTGGTTGGAGGGCCAACTTATCAATCCCCTTTTATTTGTACTGGGGATCTATTGTGGAGCTGACATCTGAGAAGTCATCTGGAAATCTCTGGAGCTTCAATCTTTCCATCATCCCTGCGGTCATCTTGATGTAGTGCTAGCTCTAGACCTCCACGTCATCCTAGAAATCTTTCCAGAAGTCTTCCATGTGGTATTGGTGGGGCTCTGATGCCCAGGGAAGTGCCAACACAATTTTTCCATGCAGATCAAAATGCTTATGCGCTAAGTAGAATTTTTCCAAGTTATAGCTTTTAAGCTCATTGTCTGCTTCTTTGGCAGTAGCCAGACTGCATGAATAATTCCCACAAGTGATTGGGAATGGAACATTGGTTACCTTCTTCAAGGTGTAGAATGCATTCAGCTCCATTATTTGCCTGTAGTATTCCAAAAGAATTATCTTGTTCCCATAATGTTTGGGTAACAAGTAGGGTTTCTCAAAGAAGTCGGTTACCCTTATGTATGTATGATGTTGAAACTGTATATAATAATGGCCATAACTCTAGACCAAATCCATTGCCTCTATAGATAAGCGGTATCCTACATCCCGGGTGGGTGTGAGTAGGTTGTAGTAAATGAAAGCGTCGTTTACTCGGCAAAAACTGGGGAGACTGGCTTCCCATTGGATCTATGGAAAATGATCCCAAGGGGCCTTCTAGCCAGGAGCTATCCCAAGTATGCCCTCTATGAGTAACCCATTGGTGTGGGGTCGCTATTGTGCCAGGGCCCAGAGAACATAGGAAGTCATATAAAACTTCTTCTTTTGGGCCATCTGAAGGAATTGGGAATCTACGTGATTTGAAATTATGGCGGCCTAATCAAAATACTCCTTGTCCGTGCTGATACCAAGAAAGAATTAATACATCCACCCAGAGAATTCTCGGGCATGTTGTTGCCCAAAGACCCAGCATAATTCTATCATTCCCATCTGGATGCTTTCTTTGAATTCAGACCTGGGGATTTCTAACTTCATCCTCTTAGGATCCCTCTTCAGGGTCTTGAGCCAATGATTATTCATATATATACGGGCTGCTTCCTCCAACTGTTTAAATTGTGCCAAGGCATCTGATCTGGTAACTATAGCTGGCCTGTCAAATTGAGGAATCCCCAACCCCATCTAAAAAGTTGTGGCGTCAAGAGACACCATAGGGGTGGGATACCCGGTTGGCTCTGGGGCCACAAGCATAATGGCCCGGACAAATGTATTGTAGTGTGCTGCAAGTGTAAGAATAAGCTTTGATGACTGCACTAAGCATGGGAAACAGGTTGCCTTAAGAATCTCAGAACTCCTGATTTTAATGGCCAATGGATCCCCGGCCTGCCGCTGAATGTACATCATCTTCACCAAGGCCTACATCATGGGCCATGTCCCAATGCTAGTGTCGGTAATGAATTGAACTTTGGACTCAATCTTCCAGCCCATGAAAATGCTATCTTTTACGTATTTCATGCTCAGGGGCAGTTTCTCTAGAGCCTTCTCTATTTTGGACCTAACAGCTGCTCTGGTAACCATCGTAAAAGGAAGTTCTGGACTCCCAGGTGGTGAAGATGTGGAAGCTTCAGACATGATGAAAGTATGTTGTTCTATAAACCTACAAGGAAAGGTGATTGTTAGAATAAATAAATAAATATTATTCTAGGGTCCGGAGATCTTACCACCGTGGCGCTTGCTTTCCCTAAAAAGTTAGCTTAGTTCAAAAATCCCAGAAAGTATATATATATTTTGTAAGCATGGAAATTTAACCAATATTCGGGCCCAAGGGTCTCATCACACTTAGTAAAGGAAAGACGTGGGTCGGGTGATGGAAAGAGGCTCGGAGTCCAAAAAACTAACCGTTGGAAGGTGTGTGCAAAAAGTGAGCCATCAGACCTATGTGGACGTCACGTGGCTGGGCAATAAATGGAAGTTATAGCGACGGCGGCGGAGCCAACTGTCTGAATGCGTGAAAAGTGAAGGCCACTTGGAAAAATTTAAATGTGTGCATGGGACATAAATGAAGGACATGTTGGTTTATGGAGGAGAGAGAAAACCACCTGGTTGAAACTGGCCGAGAGCCGAGTTTCAACCAGGCGGTATTCTGCCTAGAGCGAGCTCGCAAATTAGGAATAGGAAACAAACATAGCACGGCGAGCTCGTCAAACTACCAAATGACTATACACAGAATATACACCTAACCTAAGCAGAGTCAAAGGACAAATACATGACAAATGGAGGGATATACAACAATATACCAAATATACATATGTACAGAATGCAGAGAAGCTAATTACAAAACCAAGAAATGTATAGATATCTACAAATTTTACATTATCCTACATCTCCATAGAGGGCGGACAACTCTCTGGCAGAGCCAACCCACCAACGGGAGGCAAACCAGGTGTGTGTGTGTATTTGGGTACCTGTTGAAAACAACACAAACACTCAATAGGTCATTGCATTAGTCCAAATGGTTAGATAAAATGTTCAAAACCACTAATATCGGCTTATTGCCTTCTAACTAGAAAGAGTGTGATTAGTTGCAAATGAGCCCTCAGAATATGCTACAAATCAGTGACCAATACTATTCTAAAATAAAGGATTTAATTCAAAACTAAACTAAAAAGATGATAAAACATGTATTCTAGCTCTAAAAGATGAAACTAAAACAATGCAAAAGCATGGAATAATGAGTGGAATGTAAATCTAAGATGAATTCAACAGCATAACAATGTATTTTTGATCTAATGTGAAGGCTTATTTGCTCTCAAAACAGGCTTCTATTTATAGAAGAATGGGAGAGAGAGAGGGGACAAGGTTCATTTATGAATTAGAAGACCCATAAATGAAGATGTAAGAGCCATTAATGCATAAGGCATTTATAAGGCATGGGAGAGACATAGGATTAAGGAATCTTCATTAATAAGGCATTAATGAAAGCCTTAAAGAGGCAAGGGAGGATGTAAGAGGATGGCTTGAGAAAGTGGACCTTAGGGAGGTCAAGCTTGAGAAAGTGGACTTTCTCAAGTGGGTTGAGTTGCTAAGTATTCCTTAATGGAATGTGACAACATTAAGAGGTGGGTTAGAGTAGAATTTAGGATTAGGATTAAATTAGCATGGGTGAATGGGTTGAGAAGGGTTAGAACCCAGGGTAGAAGTGGTTGAGATAGGTTAGGTTGGGGTTTAGGGGAATATTAATAAATGAAATAAACTTATTTAATTCATTTAGAAATATAAGAATTAATTATTTAAACAATGAAATTGCTTTTTAATAATTAGGGGACTATAGCCATTTTAATTAAATTAAATAGGCTAAGTGAATGGGCTATTTGCAAGTGGGTATTTGATTTAGGGATTTATTTAATTCCTTTATAATTAAATACTATAGCCATGTTTGATTTTAATTTGATTTAAATGGTTTGAATTTGATTTAGATCATATGGCTATAATAGTTAATATAAATCAGTGATAAAAATCACCTAGAATATTAAATTGATTTGAAGAATTATGCCTAAGCAGTAATAGGGTCGTTTGGGCATAATCAAGGGTATGATCACACTTAGGGAAAATAGGGTCCATAGTTGGAACAAACCAAATTTAGGTGGTTACATTTGCCCCTCTTTGAATTGATGTGTGAGCAGCGTATTGATTCAAAGAAAGTTTTTGATTTTGACTTCAGAAAGATTGAGAATTTCGTTCTTGGTTATCGAATGAAATGTTGATGAGATCACTCTCGCACTTGATCGAATAAAACTGATAGAATTGATCTTGAACTTGGTTGTCATCCAAAGATCAATAAAAGATATTAAAGATACCAATTTTGAACTTGATTGTCGTCCAAAATTGATAATATTGATTCTGAACTTGGCTGTCGTCCAAAAGCCAGTATGAAGTTGCCAGGAGCTTAATAAAAATCTATTAAAATGAGAAAACATAAGATATCCAGCTCATGAGAACCAAATCTTTCTATCCAACAGTTCTGACTTAGTCAAGGAACTGGTATGCCCCTAGTTTGTTTGATAACAAAGTCATTTTGATGCTATTTTGAGCAAAAATTAATTTGATGATAGTGTGATCATGCCCCCTCGGGAATGAAATTGAAGGAAAAGGAAATAAAATCCCTTAGGTGAATAGAACATAACACTTGCAGGAAGCGATAGGGCTAGAAAGAGCGGAGTAAAAGATGGTGCATTTAAAAATAAACACACGATTACCAAGTTAATTATGTGAAAATATGAGTTCAATTTTGTTCCCGATAGATCAGAGATTTCATGAATCATTGATTATGTAATTAACTTGGATTTAGAAGAAGATAGAAGCCATTTTTGAGATTAAATTTCCTTAAGGTGATATTTCTGTTGAAAAATGCATCATGCAAACTCTAAATGCAGCTACATGCAGACTCTTAGGACTTGTCACTAATTTAGCAATTTTTGCAACATTTTTATCATCATTGGGCACTTTTCAAAATGGATATCTGATAGTACAACCATCACTAATACCCACTGATATTATGATAATATGAATACTATATTTTATTGGAATATCGGAAATAGACTTAAGAATCAAGGCATAGAAGCTAGGATAACAAAATAGTCACCTTCCTTTTAATATACCAGATTCTGATTAAAGTAAGATATTGGACCTACAATGACCTTCAAAATTCATATCCTTGGGTACATTATGATTCATATACCTTAGTGAGAATATGGATCAGAAAATAGACAAGGAAATTGTGTCAAACTCCTCGTTGTTTACATATAACAAAGATCGAGATATATGCAGCTATCTACCCATAGTAGTAGCTCTTACCGTAAACATCCAAGTTAGGTGAAATTTATAGGATCATGTGGAACAATCACCATACGCAGAAATTAAAGAAAACATTATGCCCCCAATCCTTGTGACTCTTTGTCTTTACGCAGACATCATTGAGTAACTAAGAAGACATAACAAATCATCAATCGAAAATCAATCAGATAAAATTCACAATTACTTAGATGCCCCTAGTTGAAAACATCATCAGGACATTTAAAGAATCATAATCAAACCATTATCAAACTGTGTGCTAATTAGTACTTTGTTCATCCATATGTCAAACATAGTAAAGATTCATCAATCAGAAAATGAGAACATAAGCAATATGGTGTTCCATGTATGTGCCTTGATAGGATAATTCGTTCCTATTCGCGATCCAATATGGCTTTGTAGGAATGCTGGTGAATGTCAATGTCATGTCCCATGTTATGAAAAAACACCTTGTTTTGAAAAGTGACATTGTTGCATGTATCAAGAAACATTGTGTCTGTGAAGCAAACCATCCTAAAGAAACCTAACAACCGCAACTGACTAGACCAACAAAGATGCCCCCAGTGCAGAATGACTTATTCCTAAGATGTAAAGATAGACAAATCCCAAGCGAGGATAAGATAGTCATGTAGGAAAATGAAGTCAACGTATGAGCACAGGAAAAATTATGAAGGCCTAGTATCATTAGTGCATTGATAGATGGAGCGTATAACACAAGTGACATCTGATTGCCAAGTTTTCACCACTTGGCAATATTTTTTTTCTTTTTTTTTGCTACCAAGATGCCTGTTTTACCAGGTGCTCATCAAGGCACTTTTCTCTTTTTCAATTTTTTTGCTATTTTTTCTTTTTTTAATATTTTTGTAGTATTAAGGCGCTTGTTTACTAGGTTTTTACCAAGGATACCCATTTTTTAAGACTTTTTCCACTATTTTTGGATTTCTTCAGGATCAATTTTCTGAATGTTTTTGGTATTTTGCAAGAACTATTTGTTGTACAGGCTCTGCTAGCCAAACATTAAGTGTAGAACCGCTTCAAATGTAGAGTGTTTATAGGATCTGGAAGAACGTCTCCCTCAGGTGTAGCTAATTGATAAGCTCCAGTCCTAAAAGTAGCAGTGATAACATAAGGTCCTAGCCAGTTAGGTTCAAATTTTCCTTTCTACTCTCTGTTAGGCTGGTTCTTAGGATTATCTTTTAGGACAAGGTCTCCTACTTCAAACTTGTGTGGTTTAACCTTCTTGTTGTAACCTTTAGACATTATTTCTTGGTGCACTTTGAGGTGTTCGAACGCTTGTTGTCTGTGCTCATCTAGGAGGTCCAAAGAATTTACCCGATCAATGTGGTACTGTTCATCAGTAACCAATCCTTGTAAAGATATCCGCAAAGATGGGATTTCAACCTCAATAGGTAGTGTTGCCTTAGTGCCATAGAATAGAGCAAATGGTGTGGCTCCATTTGGTGTTCTGATGCTTGTTCTGTAGGCCCATAGTGCTGGATTTAGTTGTAAATGCCAGTCTCTGCCAAACTTGCTCACAGACCTGTGTAGAATTTTGAGAATGTTTTTGTTTGATGCCTCAGCCTGTCCATTACCTTGAGGATAATAGATTGAGGAGCAATGTTGAGTGATATGAAACTGTTCACAGAGGTCATTAATGTCTTGGTTTTTAAATTGGCCCCCATTGTCTGTCACAATTGAAGAGGGTATCCCATATCTACAAATAATGTAGTTCAGAATGAACATAG